>CM056203.1:84976255-85163755 GCA_029692085.1 Gymnothorax javanicus | reverse complement strand
GTGATGAGACAGTGAGACTCCTGTGAATGAGAGAGTGATGAGACAGTAAGACTCCTGAGAAAGAGAGAGTGATGAGACAGTGGGACTCCTGTGAATAAGAGAATGATGAGATAGTGAGACTCCTGTGAATGAGAGAGTCATGAGACAGTAAGACTCCTGTGAATGAGAGAGTGATGAGATAGTAAGACTCCTGAGAAAGAGAGAGTGATGAGACAGTGAGACTCCTGTGAATGAGAGTGATGAGACAGTGAGACTCCTGAGAAAGAGAGAGTGATGAGACAATGAGACTCCTGTGAATGAGAGAGTGATGAGATAGTAAGACTCCTGAGAAAGAGAGAGTGATGAGACAGTGAGACTCCTGTGAATGAGAGAGTGATGAGACAGTAAGACGCCTGAGAAAGAGAGAGTGATGAGGCAGTGAGACTCCTGTGAATGAGAGAGTGATGAGACAGTAAGACTCCTGTGAAAGAGAGAGTGATGAGACAGTGAGACTCCTGTGAATGAGAGAGTGATGAGACAGTAAGACTCCTGAGAAAGAGCGAGTGATGAGATAGTGGGACTCCTGTGAATAAGAGAATGATGAGACAGTGAAACTCCTGTGAATGAGAGAGTCATGAGACAGTAAGACTCCTGTGAATGAGAGAGTGATGAGATAGTAAGACTCCTGAGAAACAGAGAGTGATGAGACAGTGAGACTCCTGTGAATGAGAGTGATGAGACAGTGAGACTCCTGAGAAAGAGAGAGTGATGAGACAATGAGACTCCTGTGAATGAGGGAGTGATGATAGTGAGACTCCTGAGAAAGAGAGAGTGATGAGACAGTGAGACTCCTGTGAATGAGAGAGTGATGAGATAGTAAGACTCCTGTGAAAGAAAGAGTGATGAGACAGTGAGACTCCTGTGAATGAGAGAGTGATGAGACAGTAAGACTCTGGTGAATGAGAGACTGATGAGACAGTGAGACTCCAGTGAATAAGAGAGTGATGAGACAGTGAGACTCCTGTGAATGAGAGAGTGATGAGACAGTAAGACTCCTGTGAATGAGAGAGTGATGAGACAGTAAGACTCTGGTGAATGAGAGTGATGAGACAGTGAGACTCCTGTGAATGAAAGAGTGATGAAACAGTGAGACTCCTGTGAATGAGAGAGTGATGAGACAGTAAGACTCCTGTGAATGAGAGAGTGATGAGACAGTAAGACTCCTGTGAATGAGAGAGTGATGAGACAGTAAGACTCCTGTGAATGAGAGAGTGATGAGACAGTAAGACTCCTGTGAAAGAGAGAGTAATGAGACAGTAAGACTCCTGTGATGCGACAGTAAGACTCCTGTGAATGAGAGAGTGATGAGACAGTAAGACTCTGGTGAATGAGATAGTGATGAGACAGTGAGACTCCTGTGAATGAGAGACTGATGAGACAGTGAGACTCCTGTGAATGAAAGAGTGATGAAACAGTGAGACTTCTGTGAAAGAGAGAGTGATGAGACAGTGAGACTCCTGTGAATGAGAGAGTAATGAGACAGCAAGACTCCTGTGAATGAGAGAGCTATGAGACAGTAAGACTCCTGTGAATGAGAGAGTGATGAGACAGTGAGACTCCTGTGAATGAGAGAGTAATGAGACAGTAAGACTCCTGTGAATGAGAGAGCTATGAGACAGTAAGACTCCTGTGAATGAGAGAGTGATGAGACAGTGAGACTCCTGTGAATGAGAGAGTGATGAGAGACTCACTTCTCACAGGAATTGTCATTGTGAGGCTTTAATTTCACACCATTTCGGAACAGAGTGAGCAGGAGATGAGTTTCCATGATAAACACCTCTCTCACAGAGTGAATTTTCTTACTGGAAAGAACACTTTTCTTCCTTGAAACTCGCTTGCATACACAGATTTTCCCACCTGCATGCTGTGATCATACACAGGTTTACTAAGCTGCATACTATGGTCATACACAGATTTACCCAGCTGCATACTGTTGTCATACACATATTTACCCAGCTGCATTTTGTGATCATACACAGATTTACCCAGCTGCATACTGTGGTCATACACAGATTTACCCAGCTGCTCACTCATGAAAAGAAACCTTCCTCCAGCGCTTCTGCCAAAAGCCAAGAGAATGCCCATCATATTTAATTAAATATTTTATATTTTACCCATGAGTCTGTAGTAATTCTTCTGCAGTCCTGGTGGAAAACACTCTTTCCCCTTCATCCTCTCCCGGCACATTTTATAACATAATTACGCAAGTTTAAAAAAATAGATTTTGAGCAAAAAACAAATTTTGGAGTCTTTGAGTGGATGACAGGCAAAAATACAAGACTGTGCGCAAAACATGTTTACAGGTTAAGAGCCATTAACCTCCTGTCTCATCGCCTCTTTAACTCCCCTGTGATAATCGACTCATTAACTCACCTGTGATAATCGCCTCTTTAACTCACCTGTGATAATCGCCTCTTTAACTCACCTGTGATAATCGCCTCTTTAACTCACCTGTGATAATCGCCAGCCAGCACTAGAATGAAGTGATAAAAACCAGCACTAGAATGAAGTGTGAATGAACATTTCACTGCTTTTGTGAAAGGCTGACTTGAGCTGAAATACTTTTGGAAACGAAGGCTGAATAAATGACCAACATGACTTCAGCCTGCTGATGACTGAAGGGTGGAATTATTGGTCACGGGCCGACTGTGATTCAGGCCATGCAGATGTTCACAAACGGTGAAACAAAATATTCCTCACCCAGCTACTGCTGGACTGACTGGCTAAAGCCTCAATCAAACATCAGCTTATGATTTATGGCTATATGCATGTAACCATGATCAGCAGGCAAACAATAACGCATTTTATTTTTTCTGTGCAGCGTAATCAGGCTGGACTGGGACCAAAAAAATGGCCCTGGCATTTTTTGGCCATGGCAGCGCACCATGATTATTCATACAATATACGCGCACATTGCGCTGTTTCGAAAATTAAAATAAAGCTCAGCAGCCTACATGGAAGAGAGTAACCATGCTAAAAAAAATCAATACGCTCTTTCACTACTCACAGAGAGACTTTCATGTAGGGAGAGATGGCCACAGGGTACACAATGTCCATCTTCAGGTGAAAGTACTTGTCAAAGAAACTCTGCTAGAGATGTCTTTTCAGTTTTTAATGAAATATATGCAAGATTAAATAACACACTTAGGCCTACAGTAAGTCAGGAAGACCATACATCCATGTAAAACAAAGAGCTCCTCAAAGTGGGACCTTAATGTGTGAAAAACAGAGAGAGAGAGTAGAGAGAGAGAGAGAGAGAGAGGCAGGGACAAAGAAGGAAATGTAAAAATGCAAAAAATTTCCAGGTATTAATCCCGATCGAATACCGAGTTGTCGAAAAAAAAAAAAACTGTTGGTTTATCTCCATTCCACCATGATATTTTAATAATTTAATATGGATTATTTCATTATGCGGATGCTGCAAAAATGGAAACGAACGTGCTGCTGCGGCCCAACACAACTCCAATTGGAGAAACAAGCTGAAAAAGTCCACGTCAACACAACGTAAGTGCTCCTCCACGCCACAAGGGGGCGCGCCAACTGGAACAGAATTTATTTATGACCTGATGTGAATTGTTACAACTTCGCCATTCCGTTAGCTAGCAAGTTCGCAAGCCTAGATAGCTGACAGTTCGCCACTAAAACGTTGTCTAGCCTACTTAGTTTGGCTTACCTAGCTAGATATCAAGTTTTGCAACGATTACTAAATTACACCAATAGCCAAGTATATAACTCAAACATTAGTTAGCGGGAAAAAAAGATAATCTGTAGCATCAATGTACACTTAACTGACCAAGCTACACAGCTAATTCACAATGACTTCCTAATTTAACACTAGTTAAGTAGTGAAGTAATTATGATTCACTGTTTTACTGGTTTATATGCACCGAAATTAGCTGGCTATGCAGGCGAACTAGCTTGCTTGCCAACCATGCGAGCCGGTTTGTTTTAGTCAACGTTAGCTCGCAGAGTTTACATTTGATTCATATTAATACCTGCTATCAAGCTAAATGCTCGCAGTTCAACTCGAGCCAAGTTTGCAAAATAATGGCTATTCACTGATTTTCTTTTGCATTACATGCACCAAATAGCTATTAGCTAAGTAGGCCTGGCTAGCAAACTAGCTAGCAAAGCTGGCAAACTAACGTTAGCGCGCTTGCTAGTCAGAAAGCATTTTGCCAACTTTGTTAGTAACATTTCATTGTGTTAGGCCGTTTCCCTATATTTCTCCAAACGAAAACCCTAATAAAAGTGATATTATCTCAAACTTAAGTAAATGGCGTTCGCCCTTCGTGACAATGAGATTAATGCACAGCGAACTGGCCCTACAATCGAACGTTAGCAGGTCACGAAGCGCCAGGTAGTCTACTGTAGGATTGATACCTGGTATTAACAAATCAATGTATGGGATTTGCTGAATCCATGGTAGGATTCGTGTTTTCTTGTCTCAGCGACTATTATGAAATATAAACACAGGGCATTACTTTGCTACTGAGGATGCGGGGTTGCGGACAAACGCTCAGATGCATGTACCAATCGAAAGCGGAGCAGGCGGTCACTGGTCACCCTAACACGCACCCACACAACATCCCCCCCCTCCCTCCCTCCCTACAAGAAAGTCCCTCTTCATTCTGCTGACATTACTCCTTACCGGGCTGGCAGTAGCTCCTCTGACCTCCTCCTCAGTCTGTCCCTGGGTCACGTCTCTCTGCACCTCCTCCTCCGAACCCCCCTGAACAGCCGCCACTTCTCCTACCTCTGAGCTACACTGTTTTTGCACGTTTGGGTGCGAGTCCGACAGTGACCTCTGCACTCGATGTCGAAGCTGCTGACGGCCCAGCACCCGCTGCAGTTGATCTAGTAGCAAACATATTAGATATTTTTGCACATTTCTCTGCATCCACCTGCAGGTTTTTGAGCCTTTTCTGCGGAAGATTTTCAGCACTCCTTTGAGCTTCGATAGTTTTTCCATTTTGATGGCCTGGAAGTGGGTCTAGCCAGCCTAGTCAACTTTGCGCACACCCCACACTTTAACTCCAGTCGAACTCAAGGGCCGACTTCGGGCGACCTACGCGAGTAACCTGTGTGATACCTGTGTTACGCGTGTTTCGCTCGAATTTCCGAGATCACAGCGTCACGTGACCAAAATTGTTCTAGAACGGTGGGGTCAGAGTTCACAATCATAATCCCCACATCACCCAGGGTTTCGTGACGTCACGCGGCTAAAACCTTGGCGTTACTCGTGTCCGTGATCCTCCCATTCGGGCGCGGAGCTATGAAAACATGCGCGCGCAGGGGTCATTTTGGTCCACAATCTACTACTCGAGTAAAGCAACTTAGTCGCCCGAAGTCGGCCAAGGAGTGAGTGGCGGCCGCGGCCGAGGGGAGAGGGGCGGGCCGAGGAGGGAGGGCTGAGAGATTTCATTGGCTTAGCCCAATGTTCTCGTAGAAAAGGGACCAATGGGCCGCTTTTCGTGTTTTAAATATCGGCGTAGTCGATAAAAATGATTTATAATATACTGTTTTGTTTAAATTACGATCGCCATGGCCAAAAATGTGCGTCGGCCCACCAGGCATTGCCCGGTACGCCAGATGGCCAGTCCAGGCCTGTAATCAGGCCAGGTCTAACTGCACTGTGTGTTTAAACCACAATTTCAGTGTGTGATATCTCACTGCTGTTCGCTGCAGTAATCCACATTTAAATAAGGCTGAAAGGTGACACATCGGCCTGTGTTTCATTTCTCTGAGGGACTGAGCATCTGCTTTTAAAACCCATAATAAAAGAATGGCTGCCATGGAACAGCGTCAGCAAAGTCATTTACTTCTCTGCTCACTCTAGACACAGTAACCATGACTTTCTGATGATGATATGAAAAGAAGAACGAAGGACGTTAAAGGTTAACAGAGGACACAAACATTGGCACGTCAAACTGAAAAACTGCCCAACATTGACTTTCATTACTGATTTGCCCACTCTAATGAGCCAATTATCCTGAAAGAAATTATAATCAATCACATATAATTTAACACAATAAGAATTGATGGTGTAATGAGGCTGGCATGAAATATTGTAATTGGTGGAGGTGTGCGTCAGCCAGTGTCATGGCGGACTCTGGGGTCGAGCGCACAGCTCTGTGACAAACTCTTCTCAGGAAATGTTCAATTCCAGCCCACACAGGCTGTCATTTCTGTAGCACTGTTTCTGAGTCAATGGTTGGTCCATTACTTTCACCAGGGTGAATTCAGTATGTATGTAGGTCACATGAAGTAGGATCAGGACTCATTGGTTAGGTTCAGCAGGTAGGACTCCTCAGGTGTGATTCAGGTGGGGTGCGCATGGGATTCAGTGTGTAGAGCTGGTGAGCAGCACAGAGCAGGACATCACTGCAGTGGATCAAACCTCAGCTTCTCCGTGTGAGGTTACGCTCAGGAACCAGACGCGAGAACCAAGCAATCCAAAAAACTTGTGTTTTATTATGAACGGGGGTGAACCCCCGCAGAGCAGAAAGCAACAGTACAAAGTCCACAATCCAAAAATCAGAATCCCACGGACGTAATCCAAGTTGTAAACAGGGCAGCAAACACAAAACTCGTGGTCGGGCAAAAATGGTTCAGTACACAGATGCAAACAAATTCAAATCAGAGCCAAAATCACAAACGGGGACGGTCCAGTCAGAAAAGAATCACAAAGAGTACAAGGCATAAACGATCATAGCACAGGCAAACCAAGGGAAACGTTCGGACAGAGGCTGGTTGTGAAAAGACTGCTTAAATACACGTAGGGGAAGTCACATGCTCTGATAGGGAACAGGTGAGCTGGATCAGACTAATTACAGTGGGGGAATCACATGAGGGAAATCCTAACTACGGAAATTGGCGAAAGCCAAGACACGGACGGGAATCACACAGACAGCCTATTGACAAACATACGGCTCCGGTTAGAGAGTTCTAACGTGCACAGATAATGAGAGGCAGAACAGAGTCTCACAGGTGCGGAGGATCTGCTGAAGCGCAGCAAAGTAGATTGAGTAAAGACAAGGGGCGGAGACTAGAATAGGGCGAAAGCTGAGAGCTCGTTAGTCAATTAGTAAAGTGCAGCTATACAATCCCTAGTGCTCGTTAGTAAGTTAGTACTATAAACAGTGTTAGTCTTGGTTAGTATCTTTAACTAAAATAACAAACTGTTAGTACTGTTAGTAATGATGGAACAGCAAGGCGAAGGAAGTAAACGAGATTAGAAGGAATAATTGAAATCCCAGAAACCATGAAATCACCCGAAAGTGTGGCGCGAAATACTGAGGCAATGAGCAGTCACATGACATGAGACCAGACAGGGGAGACAAAGTACAATGCATGGCAAGAAACAAAACAAGAACCGGAATCTAACTGAGGGAATGGAATATGGCAGACATACAGACAAAGCAAGAACAAAACATGGCATGGAATCAGAATCATAATCAAAACATGGTCAGACAAAGCAGAATCATGGGCAGAACATGGTCAAGCAAGGCAGAATCATAACACTCCGCTTCTGAGCCTGATACCTCTGGTTTGTGCTCCATCCTCTGCTCTGGGGGCAGTGGGTGGAGGGGCGGTGATAGAGCCACGCACCCCCATTGCCATTTCACATCCGTCTGCTGGAATTCAGCTAATCCTGCTACTCAAGCACAATCCTGCTCGCCGAGGGCAGCATCAGTCTGTTAGAGCGTCCCTGCTATCTGCTTACCGAGAGATATTTCCCCAGTAATGTGGCTTGTGCTGCCCAAATGGGAGAGTACCGGATCAGTAGTGCACTGGATCTGTAGTGCACTGGATTGGGAGAGTACTGGATCAGTAGTGCACTGGATTGGGAGAGTACTGGATCAGTAGTGTACTAGATTGGGAGAGTACTGGATCAGTAGTGCACCGGATTGGGAGAGTACTGGATCAGTAGTGCACTGGATTGGGAGAGTACTGGATCAGTAGTGTACTAGATCAGTAGTGCACTGGATTGGGAGAGTACTGGATCAGTAGTGCACTGGATTGGGAGAGTACTGGATCAGTAGTGCACTGGATTGGGAGAGTACTGGATCAGTAGTGTACTAGGTCAGTAGTGTACTGGATTGGGAGTGCACTGGTTAGGACGGTGAGGATGCGAGAGGAAGGGATTTATCGTTGTTCTTGCTTTTTTCATGTTGCTGCTTTCCATTGTTTTTTACCCAGGAGACTTTGCCAGCATTTGTCATCCTGACGGGACTTACTGATTTGGACGGAGCGAGAGAGAGGCGGTGAAGAAGCATCTATATGTGTATCGCTATCAGTAGCCAATATACTGTATATAAGCTACAACCCCTATTCCAAAACAAGTTGGGATGCTATGTGAAATGTAAATAATAACAGAATGCAATGATTTGCAAATCTCATAAACTGACATTTTATTCACAATAGAACATAAACAACATATCAGATGTTGAAAGTGAGACATTTTACCATTTCATGAAAAATATTAGCTCATTTTGAATTTTATGGCAGCAACATGTCACAAAATAGTTGGGACAGGGCCATGTTTACTATTGTAAAGCATCCCCTTTTCTTTTAACAACAGTCTGTAAACATCTGGGAAGTGAGGAGACCAGTTGCTGTTGTTTTGGAAGAGGAATGTTGTCCCACTCGTCAGATGTAGGATTCTAGCTATTCAACAGTCCCGGGTCTTCTTTTCTTGATTTTGCGTTTTATGATGCACCAAATGTTTTCTATTAGTGAATGGTCTGGACTGCAGGTCGGCCAGTTCAGCACTCAGACTCTTCTACTGCGAAGCCATGCTGTTGTGATGGATGCAGTATGTGGTTTGGCATTGTTTTGCTGAAATATGCAAGGTCTTCCTTGGAAGAGATATTGTCTGGATGGGAGCATATGTTGTTCAAAAACCTCTATATACTTTTCAGCATTGATAATGTCTTCCCAGATGTATAAGCTCCCCACGCCATAGGCACTAATGTAACCCCCGACCATCAGAGATGTAGTGTAATGGCCGGTAGTATACGGAGGCCAAGCGCAACGACAGAGAGAAAGACAGTAGCACGGACACAGTACAAACACAGAGAATAATATAGACCAAACGCAAGTACTCGCGCATCCAAAGGACGTATAATAATCCGAACCACAGAAGCAAAGCGAGATAGAAAAAGGGAGAAGAAACTCCAACAATCAGAAGATAGAAAGTCATACAAAACCTGACTACAGAAATCTTCGGCTATAGTGTGAAGCTAAACACAGACACTCTAGCGAAGGAGGCGTGCCGGACATCCTGCTTATATAACTTCTGGGAAAGCGCCGCCCCAGCTCAATTAACCAGCTGGGTAGAGAATTCGATGACCCAGGAATTCGATATCGTCCCGGGACGAGAGCTGCAGAGAAAAGTCCAAACAACGCGCACACCTAACAAATCATGACATGTAGGCTTTTGAATTGAGCGTTGATAACAAGCTGGATGGTCCCTCTCCTCTTTAGACCGCACGACACGGCATCCTTGGTTTCCAAAAACAATTTCACATTTTGATTCATCTGGCAACAGAATAGTTTTCCATTCTGCCTCAGTCCATTTTAAATGAACTTTGGCTCAGAAAAGATGGTGGCGTTTCTGGATCGTATTCACATATGGCTTTTCCTCTGCATGATATAGCTTTAGCTTGCATTTGTGGATCACACGGCAAACTGTGTTCACAGACAATGCTTTCTGGAAGTGCTCCTGAGCCCATGCAGTGTATTCCAGTGCAGAATCAGGCCTGTTTTTTATGCTTATGTTGTCTTTGTTCTATTGTGAATAAAATGTGAGTTTATGAGATTTGTAAGTCATTGCATTCTGTTTTTGTTTACAATTTACACAGCATCCCAACTTTTTTGGAATTGGAATTGTATTTTAAGTGCCACATTGATATGACAAAATTAATATTTGTATGTATACACTACATGCACAATCATATGTCGTTATTATTTTCAATTCAAAACTGATGTTTTGCCTGTCCTCTGTGATTTCGTAAAGCAAATGTTAACATGCTGAAAGAGCACTTTAAATCTGAGACTGAGACTGAGATGATGGACAGAAATATAGAGACAAGGGTCATTTCACACAGAATCAGCCCAAATGTTGCCTGAGCTCCCAGAATCAGCTGATTTTTATTGCACAATATTCTTAGTATATTTAATGGAGCCAAGCATACTTTTATCCTCACACTATGAATGCTTTCTGAGTTACAGGTCCTTAAAGTACATAAAGGTGAGCTGAAGTTTTGTCCTTTTCAATTCAATTTTTTTTTTCATTTTTGAGCCCTCATAACTTTACAGGAGATAGCCATTGAAATTTTCACTGATGACAAACACATTTATGTTCTGTTTAAAACTGCAAACAAAATAGAGTATGAAGGTGAAATTTTGCATGGATTCAATTAAATATACAGAAGTTATTGCACAAAAGATCTGCTGATTCTCAGGGAGTCGGGTGCAAGGCACTGATTGATTTTCATGGAAAGACCCGCAATGGTGAAGGAGAGAGAAAGATGGAGGGAGGGAAGAGAGAAAGCCATATCACCTGGCCCTCAGTCCCTGCTCGTTCGAAGATGTCTTTGGGCTGCGTCACAGGAGACAGAATTTACACTCCATTTAGGAGAGCAGTGTTGGTTAAAATACTGATGTTATTGTGATAACTCATTAATTGGCTCGGTGCCCCTATCAAGGTGAGGAAGGTGAGATGGATAAATCAGCTGGAGCAAAAGCGTTAGAGAGAAACAGATGGTACAGGAGACTCCTCCGGTCTGCACAGGCGCTGAGCCTATTGGGATATCATCTTCAGTTAACCGTGCATTTTATTCAACGTTGTCATTGCAACGGCTGTTTTTATCACGCCTCATTAGCACAGCTAAAGTGTAGCACGCGCCAATCTCCATGTGACCTTATGTCATATCATATGTTGGCAATAAAAGAATATTCATTTTGATGTGTGAAGTATGTTCATATTAGGTTTTTTTTTTTTACAAACAGTGAGGATTCTTCATCCTCTTACCAAAACTTGTATCGTTAGCCACTGACCTTTGTATTTTCTGTGGTGTAGAGGTCCAATGACATCACTTCCTTTATGGTCAATGTTGTGTATTTCCTATGGTCAACAGACCCAGGCAGCATCGGAATAGTCTTTTTTGCCTAGAAAAGTTCCTAACTCCGAAAAAATGCTGCAGAAATACAAAACCCAAAACCAGTGAAGTTGGCACGTTGTGTAAATCGTAAATAAAAACAGAATACAATGATTTGCAAATCCTTTTCAACCTATATTCAATTGAATACACTGCAAAGACAAGTTACTTAATGTTCGAACAGGTAAACTTTGTAATTTTTGCAAATATTAGCTCATTTGGAATTTGATGCCTGCAACATGTTTCAAAAAAAAGCTGGCACAAGTGGCAAAAAGACTGAGAGAGTTGAGGAATGCTCATCAAACACTTATTTGGAACATCCCACAGGTGAACGGGCTAATTGGGAACAGGTGGGTGCCATGATTGGGTATAAAAGCAGCTTCCCTGAAATGCTCAGTCATTCACAAACAAGGATGGGGCGAGGGTCACCGCTTAGTGAACAAATCGTGAGCTGATTGTCGAACAGTTTAAAAACAACATTCCTCAACGAGCTATTGCAAGAAATTTAGGGATTTCATCATCTACGGTCCGTAATATCGTCAAAAGGTTCAGAGAATCTGGAGAAATCACTGCACGTAAGCAACAAGGCCGAAAACCAACATTGAATGCCCGTGACCTTCGATCCCTCAGGCGGTACTGCATCAAAACCGACATCAGTGTGTAAAGGACATCACCACATGGGCTCAGGAACACTTCAGAAAACCACTGTCAGTAACTACAGTTCGTCGCTACATCTGCAAGTGCAAGTTAAAACTCTACAATGCAAAGCTTAAAAGCCATTTATCAACAGCACCCAGAAACGCCACCGGCTTCCGCTGGGCCCAAGCTCATCTAAGATGGACTGATGCAAAGTGGAAAAAGTGTTCTGTGGTCTGACGAGTCCACATTTCAAATTGTTTTTGGAAACTGTGGGCGTCGTGTCCTCCGGACCAAAGAGGAAAAGAACCATCCGGACTGTTATAGGCGCAAAGTTCAAAAGCCAGCATCTGTGATGGTATGGGGGTGTATTAGTGCCCAAGGCATGGGCAACTTACACATATGTGCAGGCACCATTAATGCTGAAAGGTACATACAGGTTTTGGAGCAACATATGTTGCCATCCAAGCAACGTCTTTTTCATGGACGCCCTGCTTATTTCAGCAAGACAATGCCAAGCCACATTCTGCACGTGTTACAACAGCATGGCTCCGTAGTAAAAGAGTGCGGGTACTAGACTGGCCTGCCTGTAGTCCAGACCTGTCTCCCATTGAAAATGTGTGGCGCATTATGAAGCGTAAAATACGACAACGGAGACCCGGACTGTTGAACAACTTAAGCTGTACATCAAGCAAGAATGGGAAAGAGTTCCACCTGAAAAGCTTCAAAAATTGGTCTCCTCAGTTCCCAAACGTTTACTGAGTGTCGTTAAAAAGGAAAGGTGATGTAACACAGTGGTAAAAAGGCCCTGTGCCAACTTTTTTTGCAATGTGTTGCTGCCTTTAAATTCTAAGTTAATGATTATTTGCAAAAAAAAAAAAAAAAAGTTTCTCAGTGAACATTAAACATCTTGTCTTTGCAGTGTATTCAATTGAATATAAGTTGAAAAGGATTTGCAAATCATTGTATTCTGTTTTTATCTACGATTTACATAACGTGCCAACTTCACTGGTTTTGGGTTTTGTAATTACATGGCAGCCATGATAAGTGCATTCGAATTATTTAAACGTTAAGGAAAGGTGTTTCAGTGCTTCCTAATTTGCCTCCTTTAGCATAGGGTACACAGAACCATCCTTTTTGAAAACAAAGGGGATAACGCTATCCCAGCTATATTTAAAGCGACGACAATTCATCCGGCCAATCGCGTGAAGAAACGTACATGATGGGCAGGGGACTCATAATCACGTTGCCTAGTGTAAGTACAGTTCGGATTCTCTAATTAGCGCGGTTGTCTTCCTTAGCTGTTAGAAATTCCCTTTTACGCCTTTCCTCTACCTAATGACGTTTTCCACAAAGGGTAAAGAAAAGTGGTTTGGGATTAGGGGATAGGACATCATTTTTAACTATTTGGACACAGTCCCAGGAACATCACTTCTTTCACGGCCAGTGTTCAGAATTTCCTGTGGTTAACAGACCCAGTTACATCACTTCCTTTATGGTCAGTATTCAGTATGTCCTCAGGAAAACAAACCCAGTCACATCACTTCCTTTATGGTCAGTATTCAGTATGCTCTCAGGAAAACAGACCCAGTTACATCACTTCCTTTATGGTTAGCGCTCTTTATTTGATCAGGAAATAGACCTATGTACTTCACCTCTTTATGGTTAGTGCTCTTTACTTCCTCAGGAAAACAGACTCACTTCCTTTATGGTCAGGGATTTGCATTTGCATAAACAGACTCAATACAAATCACTTCCTCTCTCGGGTGTTTTCTACATTTCTCATTGTGAGCAACTCTGATAGCATCACTTCCTTTATAGAGAACACTGCATTTCCTGTGGTGAATAGATCCAATCACATTACTTTTGTGTTAGATGACTGAAAATTCACTATAACACTGGCAGAGAGAAACTAAACCTGTTGTGCTAGCGCTCTGTAGCTACTAAGTGCCCATTTGCAGTGAAACAGGAAGTGCAGGAAAGCCACTGGATGTGGGGGGGGGGGGGGAGTCAGGGTGAGCATCTCGTAAAATTTTCAATCTTAGTCTGAAAGATCTTAGTTTCTTTGGGAGTTGGGTGGTTATTCACTGAAGTGTTAGGCTGGGCACCAAGCCCTGTAGAAACAAGAAATGAAATCTCAGCTCAGCTGCTTTAGTCTTGTTTACAGACCCCTAATTATGTTTCTGTTACTTTTTGGTAAACAACATAAAGTCTTAGCAATAAGATGAGTGCGTTTGAGGTACAAAAACACACTTTCAAGCCAAGGGTCACTGAAACAAACATATAATCTATTCTGGAAATTTAAAAAAATCATTATTGAACTAAAACATCTGTTTAGACCAGCATTTTGTGCGTGAAGAGCCTTTTGGAGAGGCCAATTACTCTTTTTTCTTTCTTTATGAAAGATTAGTTGTTATTGTTATTTCTGACCTTTTTATTGTGGATGTTTATGTGTGTGAATGAGTGAGAGAGGAAGAGAGAGAGAGTGAGAGAGTGAATTGCTGAATATGTTTACATGTTAGTGAGTGCATGAGTTAATTAGTGAGTGTGTGAGAAAATGAGTGAATGTATGAGTGAGTGAGTATGGAATGTGTGAGAGTAAATGAGTGGGTGAGTTAGTGAATGAGAGAGTCTGTTAGTGAGTGTGTTACTGAGTGAGTGGGTGAGCGAGTGAATGAGTGAGTAGATTAGTGGATTAGTGAGTGAGTGAGTGAGGTTTGCATGTGACACAGATGAAGCTGTGATTGTGTTTGAGTTTGACTCGGGGAGATGGATGGGGTGAGTGAGTGAGTGTGAGAGTGAGTGAGGGGCGAGTGAGTGAGTGTGAGAGTGAGTGGGGAGAGGGATGGGGTGACTGAGTAAGTGACTGAGTGAGTGAGTGAGCGAGTGAGTGTGTGAGTAAGTGTGTGTGAGTGAGTGAGAGAGTGAGTGAGTTAGTGAGTGTGTGAGTGAGTTTGTGTGTGAGTGAGCGAGTGAGTGTGTGTGTGTGTGTGTGAGTGAGCGAGTGAGTGTGAGTAAGTGTGTGTGAGTGAGCGAGTGAGTGTGTGAGTAAGTGTGTGTGAGTGAGTGAGAGAGTGAGTGTGTGACTTTGTGTGTGAGTGAGTGAGTGAGCGAGTGAGTGGGGAGAGGGATGGGTTGAGGAAAGAGGCCTCAGGGTGGGATGTCCTGCCTTTCAGCTCTACCTCTTCTGCATGCAACCCTGAGCAGCTTTACTAAGCATCTGCGTTTGACCTTCATGGGCCTGATGTCATCATGCTGGGAGCTGGGAGAGGGTTTGTGTGTGTGTGTGTGTGTGTGTGTGTGTCTGTGTTGGGGTACACGGGGATTAACACTTTGACGTCTCTGCTGTGTGTCTGAGGATGGGGGGGTGACGCCTTGTTTCATCAGAAACTGGAGAAGAGGGTTTATTAGTCCTATAATAGTTTAAAGGTCTGGGGGACAGGCTTCATAGAAGGGAATCCCGCTTTTACAAGATGCCCAAAACCCCTGTCCTTCCCCAATGACCAATGAGATGCTTGCATGTGTGTGTGTGTGTGTGTGTGTGTGTGCTCGTGTGCATATGGTGAGCGTGTGTGCATATATGTGTGTGTGTGTGTGTGTACGTATGTTCACGTGTGTGTGTGGTATGCGTGTGAGTGTGTGCGAGTGTGTTGTGCATGTGTGGCTATAACACAGCCGTGTAGAATCCTGAGAGATAGTGTTCAGTGTTTATGGAGAGAATCCTGAGGTATAGTGTTTGTGGAGGTCTGTCGGCTGCCAGTGCTACCCCAACATGCTCTGTAGTGTCAGGAAGCACTCCTCCCATTCAGGTAAAGAGACTGCTGAATTACACACAGTAATAAGACTGCAACTCCTCTCCCGTGAGAAATCCTACAGCTCTCACTCACTCACTCGCTCACACACTCACTCACTCGCTCACTCACACACTCACTCACTTGCTCACTCACTCACACACTCACTTGCTCACACACACATTCACTCACTCACTCACTAACACAGTCACTCACTCGCTCACACACTCACTCACTTGCTCACACACTCTCACTCACTCACTCACTCACTCACTCACAGACTCAACCACTCACTAATACATTTGCACACAAAAATGTGCACATGTGCGCACACTTCCTGACTCATTTACACACTCACACGCTCACTCAATTGCTCACACACTCACTCACACACACTCACTCACTCACTCACTCACTCACTCGCTCACACACTCGCTCACTCACTCACTGCACACTCACTCACTCACTCACTCACACACGCTCACACACACACAGTCACTCACTCGCTCACACACTCACTCACTTGCTCACACACACTCACTCACTCACAGACTCAACCACTCACTAATACATTTGCACACAAAAATGTGCACATGTGCACACACTTCCTGACTCATTTACACACTCACACGCTCACTCAATTGCTCACACACTCACTCACTCACTCACACTCACACACTCACTCACTCACTCACTCACTTACACACTCGCTCACTCACTCACTCACACTCGCACACTCACTCACTCACTCACCACTCACTCACTCACTCACTCACTCGCTCACTCACACACTCACTCACTTACTAATACATTCGCACACAAAAACGTGCACATGCACACATACTTCTTGACTCATTTACACACTCATCTGCTCGTGCACTTTTACTTGCAACTCATCACAGCTGTGGCTCTGGAGCTGTTTTCCACCCATTTACATAGAAGATCCGAAATGGCTGCAGCCAAACCGTCAGCAGCAGAGCAAGAGAGCATCAGCAGCAGGACCGAATACATGAGGCTCTGAGGCGCACAGCGGCTGGGGCCCGTCTCTCTAACTCAGCAGTGACTCAGGAAAGCCCAGGCTCACTCCATCCTCGCCTCTGTCTGTGGTCCTGGCTCACCCTGAGGCTCGGGTCTGTCAGGCCTAGCCTGTGCAGCCTTAGCGTCTGTTTGCATTTCACACATTATCATTTAATGGGAGGGTGTTTACGGGGGCATCTCAGGTTGAGTGTACCTAGCTGGCAGTTAGAGTTACACAATTCTTGCTTGATACACTAATGAGCTGCCTCTTTGGGGTCACCCAGTGTCAGCGTGTTTGTGTGTGCAGTGTGTGAGCTTCGCTGTGTGTGTAGTGTATTGTGTGAGCCTTGCTTTTTGTGTGTGTGTGCGTGTACGTGTGTGTGTGTGTGTGTGCGTGTGTGTCTGTCTGTGTGTGTGTGTGTGTGTATATGTGTGTGTCTGTGTGTGTGTGTGTGTGTGTGTGTGTGTGTGTGGTAGGACCTCTCTAGCGGGCACCTGGTTGCATGTGCGTAGTGCGAGCCTCAGTGTGTGCATACATTGATGGCTGGTTTGTTGTTGTTTATTCAGTAGTTGGTCTGTGGGTTGTCAAAGTGCAAGCTAGTCATAGCTGTTGTCTTTCTAGTCAAACCTGGTCAAAGCGAAGTAAGCTGGGGGTCAGACTGGTGCATGTGCTGACCACAGGACTCCTATATCACGGATGTGATGAAACACTGTTTAAACCAGTTTAAGCGGGTTTGGACAGGATGTAGGGCTGGGGAAGACACTGGTGGTGAGGTAGGAGTGGGGCCCGGTTTGTCAGTTCGAAACACGGTGGCAGAACTGCAGCAGCGGGGTTCGGAGCTCTTTTGGACCCATGCCGTGGGCCTCCTCCCAGCAGGGCGGCGCTGTTTCTAACAGCTTAGGACGGGAATACAGCCAATCCCACAGTGCAAAACTCCTGCTCGAGACAGAGAAAGCCCACCCCCCCGGCATGACAGCAAATCCATTCAATGCGCCTATTCAATATACACCCCCACCCAATCTGTGAACCTTCTGTCAGTGTAGTGGGGTGTCCCAGCTCGGCATCTGTGAGATGCAGGGGCTCAGCCAACAGCATAATTACACACACGCACGCACGCACGCACACTCCTAGAGCATTATTTGTGTTTGACCCGTGTGTGTTTCTGTGTTTGTGTACTATACAGCATTCTACATGAGGCTTGGCTTTTGATCTCCCAGGATATACTTGTGCAGGAAGTAGTTGTTTTTTTCTGGTTTTTTCAGGAAGTACTTAAATTGGAAGTCCTTATTTTGTTTTTACTAGAGGTATTTATACAGGAAGTACTTAAACAGGATGTATGTATATTTGAATGTAAGCTTAAATGTTTTTTTAAAACGTGTCCGCTGCAAGCATGATTGCTAATGCTCCTAGAAATTAATCCTCAAAGCGCTAAAATACCTATTATGTGGTGTCTTGTTTAAAAGAGCTCCCTTGAGGGAGCTATTTTTAAACAACTCGCCAAATGATAGGTTTTCAACAGCTTTTATTTTGATATCTTACATCTTTGAGGGACAACAGCTGCATTTAGTGCTCTAAGGGTTAATGATAGTAGAACTTACCTGGTTATGCGGACTGGTCCACTTTTGGCACATAATTATTTTATGACAGGACACCTCAACATTTGCCTCATCTGAGTTCAGTCTGTGCTTTGCTAGCACAGCCGAAAACCATTCTGCCGTCTTCAATTTTCCTGCCCCTGGTGACATCACTAACCAACAGAGAATCTCTCAGACGTAAGTTCTAACTCACCTGCAGTATGAAGTTTTGCGGTGGCCGTGTTTGACCCCCCTGTGGGGCTCAGTCTCAGGGCCCCGTGGCACCAGTAACGGTGATATAAGCTCTGCTCTTAATGCTGCGGGTTTGAGTTCCTTAAGAACCGCATGCGTTCATCTATATCACTGTGTGTCGTGGAAAGTAAATGTTCGCTGTGTAAGAGTCAGCCGTAAAGAAGGGCTGCCATCACTTACAGGCAGCGTATGCTTTTGTGCGCACGTGTGTGTGTGTGTGTGTGTGTGTGTGTGTGAATCTGTGTGTTCTTGTGCCTACATGTGGCTGCATTTGCCAACAAATAGCTCAACAAGTTAAATCTGACAATGAAAAGGTCTCTGTTTTCCCTCGACCCTGAAGATAATCTCGTGTGTGTCCTGGGAGATTGGGCGAGGTTGTGCATGTAGGTGTTGAGTAGATGTTTTGTGTTGGTGCGAGACGGTGTTTCACAGCCTCTGGGCGATCAAAATCTATGAAAGTTATCTAGGACAGTTTTCAGGATTCTTCCCAAGTACATTTTGAAAGTATCTGTATTTTTAAATTTGTTCCTAATATTATCTTCTTTGGTTTGTTGGGAGAATTTTTGCATAAATGATTTAATTGCTGATGTAATGTGCCACTGAAACCAGCTAAACTGAGAGAGAGAGGGATAGAGGGATGGAAGTGAGTGATGGAGAGACAGATATTGGACAGTTGGAGAGAGGGATGGAAGTGAGTGATGGAGAGACATATATTGGACAGTTGGAGAGAGGGATGGAAGTGAGTGATGGAGAGACATATATTGGACAGTTGGAGAGAGGGATGGAAGTGAGTGATGGAAAGACAGATATTGGACAGTTGGAGAGACGGATGGAAGTGAGTGATGGAGAGACAGATATTGGACAGTTGGAGAGAGGGATGGAAGTGAGTGATGGAGAGACAGATATTCGACAGTCGGAGAGAAGGATGGAAGTGAGTGATGGAAAGACAGATATTGGACAGTTTGAGAGAGGGATGGAAGTGAGTGATGGAGAGACAGATATTAGACAGTTGGAGAGAGGGATGAGGGATGACAGCAGGAGGAGCGCAAAAGTCTCCCACAGTGTGTGATTAAAAGCACAGAGTCGTGATGGTGTGTTATGCTGCTGTTTGTGTTGCACAGAAGCTGCTGAGAAAAAGGGAGACCAGAGAGGGACAGGATATCTGCCAGACCAGCGAATAACCTTCACCCCTAAACACTCTCATACCAACACCCCCAAACCCCAACTCTTTTCTCTCTCACTCACCAGCCAGCAACACTCTAGCTGGGGATTGTCATGCAAATTCAGTCCCAGGCTTCTGTGCTGATAAGGCTGAGGTCTTGGGTTGCAGCTGAGCTTTGTTTGCTAAACACCAGTTACGGGAGCCAAGAACTGTGGAGCCTGAGGGCTTGATGTAATCAGAGTTTTAAAATGTGAGTGTGTGTCTGTGTGTGTGTTCACTTACACTAAACACTCACACACATACGAACACATGCGGTTCCAATACCATCCATCTCTAGGGTCATTTCTGATAGAACTTTCAACACCTTTCCAACCCCTTCATTGACTGTTATCGTTGCATAAACAGAAACTCACAGCCTAAATATTTAGGCTCTTAGGGTATTCTGGAAGTTTATTTTTGAAACACTCTATGGTTTTAAACACAGTGACCAAAGGGAATCCAATCTGTTTCGCTGACCCCAGCAAGACAGGAAGCAGTTAAACTCTGAGGATTTAGGAAAACTGATGAGCTAAGTTGGGACAGGAGCAGTGTTCTCTGAGATAAACTTCCTGTTTCACATTTCTCATGATTTAGTGAGTGCAGTGAGATATTACCCCGTTACACGGTAGCATGTAAAAGAAGAAAAAAAAAACAGAAAGAATTTCAGTCCTGTATGACCCTTGTGTCCTTAGTGAGCAACTCAGAGGTATGATTCATGTGCACTTTCACAAACAGGACGACTGTGGTCACGGGCACACTATAGGTTAGGACTAAAGAGTGGTACAGACCCACAGGAATCTTCCAGAATCTTCTGGTTTAAGTTGAACAGATAATCCCTCCCCAAAACCTTGATAACATTGCATATACTTGCACATGCGTTCAAGCAAAAAAAAAAGTTTTTAAATTTAACATTCCCGCACACGTGCCGCATGGGTGCTTTAAGAGCCGGAGAGGCCGTCGTGGCCTTGAATGTGGAAATTCTGTTGTTCCAAGAATCAGGTGGATCGTCTGGATTCCTTATATAAAATGAAGTGCAGTCCGTCCGTATTCGGACAGCGACGTGACATAAAATGGCTGCATTTTCTAAATCGTTCTCATGACGATGATGTTTAGTGTCTCGATTCAATATCATATCAAGTGCTTTCAGATCCAGTGGGTCACAAGACTGAATTTAAGTCCAAGTACCTCAGGACCGTACAGATGCTGCCTAACAGCTGATCAGGGGTTATCCTCTCATTATTAGCGCTTTACTGGCACTAACGCGTCAGCAGAGGTACAGATGTTTGTATCGCTCTTGTCGTGATTGAAATCAGAATGATTGTGTTGCTGGGGTTCGTATGGAGCCGTGTGAGTGACCCTTTTACTGAGGGGTTCAAGAGCACAGTTAAAGTTCAGGTCAGAACTGAAAGGCCTCTTTGTTGCCTAAACCCCTTTTCTTTCTCTCATTCCTCCTGGTTTTATTAAATTCCTCATTTATACCCCTTTTCACTTGTTTTTGAAGCCTCCCTGCTCTTGTTAAAAGAAGCAGGACACTGTATTCTTTTTATTTTCTCGGCCCCTCGGTGTGAGGGAGGGGGGTGTTGGGAGGTGGAGGGTGGGGAAGGTCGGACACATTTTGGGCGGCTCTGTGCTTTCCATTGAAGGCCTGATGATGGTGGGAGGGGGATTGGGGAGCAGTAAAATTTTGGGGCGCTTGGGCCTCTCTCTCCCGCTCGGTTTATGATGGGGCGCTTTTTTCACTGGTCTGGGGTGCAGCTGGCGTGAATAGCTGCCCAAGGTGACCGGGTCCCCATAAAGACTGCTGCAGTCAGAGCAGAAACAGCACCGGGGATGTGGGACCGGCTTTATAGGCCTGCTTACGAGCCTGGGCCTCTATTAAAAGCTGGCAGGGCTGCGGTGAGGAATTTAGGGCCAGGAAATGGGAAAAAATGAGGGTGTGTGCAGAGGTGGGGGTTGGGCTGCTGCAGGGTGAGCATGGGTAGAGGTAGAATGTCAAAGTGTGTTGGTCTGTGTGTGTTTGTGTGCAGTGTGATGGTCTGTGTGTGTTTTTGTGTTGGTCTGTATGTGTTTGTGTGTCGGTCTGTGTGTGTTTGTGTGCATTGTGACGGTGTGTGTATGAAACATGTACAGTATCTGTTTGCGTGTTTGTTTGCGAGTGTGTTAATCTGTGTGCTAAAGATGTTTAATGTGTGTTTGTGAGTTTGTGTGTGTATGTGTGTGTCACTCTCTGTGTTGACTGTAAAAGTGTGTGTGTGTTCAAGAGACAGATCATGCTTGACAGCTGTGTGATAGCAGTAGCTGTACCATAATGTAGCATAGCGTGTGACACAAGGCAGCGATGACGTCACCCTTTCAGAAGCTTCCCGCTCTGCTTGAGGGGTCCAGGTCATGTGATCTGTCCTGACAAGGACTGACATGTCAGACAGGAGGAACGAGGAAGCCAAATACAGCCCCCCCCGGGGGGGGCTGGTGGCAGGAGCACTTTCAACGGCCCGCCTGTTTACCTGCCTTATCACCCCTGCTGTCAGCTGTCACTAATGCAATGCCGTATCTCCCTCTATCTGTCAATCAGCATCCACATACACTCTCCCCAGTTACCCTAAATATTTACCCCCACAGCTCACCTCCTGCTGTTCAGGGGCAACAGGGGGAGTTCTGCAGACTGATTGACAGGCCTCCTCCAACTTGTTAGACTCACAAATCCAGCTGGTCACTGAGACGTTCAAACTCTTGAACCCCTTTGTTATGGACCTCACAAGTCTGTTTCAGATGATCTCAATGTGGACCAGCTGAGTTTATATGGTGCTTTTGACAGTTGCAGCAGGTAATTAGCGCAGTAGCCTGGTGGAAACCACGTTCTTCAGTGCCTATGACCAGTATTGTCCCGTGATAGACTTGCTTGTACAGCCACGAAACAGTTAGCACCAGCCTGGGGGTGTGAAAAGCACTGCGTACGCAATCAAACTAGTTTGAGATCCAAGCAGTTCTTATCTGGACTTTTCAGCCGAATTTTGACCTTTCCACCATTCATACCTTCTACCTAAGCTTCCTTTGTTTAGCTCATTGTGAGGTATCCAGTGTTATTTTACACTTAGAACACATCCCCTCTGTTCCCTCCCGCCTGTGCTTACTTTTCCTTCATCCATCTCCACTTCTGGTGTTTTTTCCGTCTCTCGTGCATCTGTTTCTCCCGAGCTGGACTCATTGTCCTATTTTTTAGGGTTCCCACGTCGCCTGTCAGAGTCAATGTTAAGGATTTAGCAATGTACGTCCTTACCCTCTCCGTCCGTCATGCTTTATTTCTCTCTCTTAAATCCTTAAACAGTGACAGCGTTACTGGAGGGAATGAGACAGGATTAGCTGAGCCTGGCTCACTCTTATTATGAGCCTTATTTCGTTTCTCCCTCGAGTGGAAAATATGAGCTTTGACTGTTTGCATTGGAAGTGAAACCGTTATCCCACAGCAAATCTGAAAACGAGCTAAGTGATATTGCCTCATGGACTAATTTGGTTGTGTTATTGAGCTAATAAAGTGAAAGAAAGAAGGTTCTTCATCTAAAAATAATACTGAGATACTCGCTGAGATTGATTTATTTTTTGGTTCTTGCAGAGGTTATCTGTTCTGTGGAAGTTGAATCGGCATTTCCTCTGTAAATCATATCTTTCCTGACTGCCTTGCATGGCCTGTGTTGTGCGGCAAGTGCATTGTTTTTCACCTGTGACTGACATACCGACTCTCAGCTCACGCTCTCATCTCGGATGTGTCTAATACAGTGTTGTGAAAAGGCAGTTGCCCTATTTTTACATTTTTTTTTTTTTTTGCCATATTTTAATGTTTCAGATCATCCTACTAATTTTAATATCAGACAAAAACAATGTGAGTAAACACAAAATGCAGCCTTTAAATGATCATTTTTTTGATTATTGAAGGTGATGCATTATTCAAACCAATACCACCCAAGTGAAAAAAAAACCCTGAAACTAATTGGTTGTGTCATCATTTGCGACAACAACTGCAATCAAATGTTTGTAATTACTGGCATTGCATCTTTTACATCGCTGTGGAGGAATTTTGTCCCACTTTTCATTGCAGAATTGTTTTAATTCAGCCACATTGGAGGGGGTTCAAGCATTAACTGCCTGTTTAAGGTCATGCCACAGCATCTTATTAGCCATGCAGCAGTGAACTTTCTTCTCTGTGATTCTCATCATTACCCTGCTGCATAACCCAACTGCACCCGAGCTTTAAATTACAAACTGATGGCTGGACATTTTACTTCAGGATTTTCTGGTTGGGAGCAAATTTCAAGGTTCCATCAATTATGGCAATTTGACCAAGTCCTGAAGCAGCAAAGTAGCCCCAGACCATCACAGTACCACCACTGTCTTTGAGTGTTGGTCCTTACTGTGGAATGCCATGCTAGTTTAATGGTAGATGTAACAGGTCTCGTCTTCCAAAAAGTTCCACTTTTGACTTCTCAGTACACAGAATTTTATCCCAAAAGTCTTCGGGGTCAATAATATTTTTTGGCAAATTTGAGACAAGCCTTTCTGTGCTTTTTTTTTTTTTTTTTTGATCAGCAGCAGTTTTCACTATCCAGCTCTCCCATTGATGCCATTTTTGCCCAGTCTGCTTGTGGAATCGAGAATACTGACCTTAAAGGGATACTTTGCTCACTTATCATAGGGGAAAAAGGCACAATTATTTGCGAGATATCATAATCTCTACCATCGATCCTGAATTTTTTTTTTTGTTGATTTCCGAGGTTGTTTACCATTTTAAATCGATTTTCATTGGCCATCTATCTGCATTTATGATGAGCGCCGCCATTCTTAAGAAGTCTCAGGTAAGTGAAGGGAAGGGAGGTGACGCCATCAGTGCTGTAAACAGCCGGCCAGGGCGACTAATGTTCGGCTGAACTGTTAGGATCGCATGAATCAAAAGGTGCATTGCATGATTTCATACAGTAACACTGCCATGTTAGTCACATAAACCTGTGGCTGTTGCTCTTACTCTACAAGAGACGTTATCTTCGCCCCACTGGCTTAGGTTTTTTTTCTAGTTTCTATTCGGGATCCAGCAGTGTGCGTCGAATGCGGTAGTGCAATCTGTACTTCGTTCAACTGCCCGAGAGGCAGAAATTATGCTGCAGATGACCTAACATGCATCAGCGGACAGTTTTTGGCTAATCATTTCTAAATTGTGGCATTATGTGCTGCATTTTGCCTACTTCATAACTATGCAGGTGCTATTTGAGTGATGTTTTGATTCAGTTAGGATGGCAGATATTATGCCAAAGTGTTACTAGTAAAACTGAACCGAATTATCAATTAAATTTGTTTAATTAGTCGATTTAGTAATGAAGGGGGCAATTACATTTTCACCTATGGTCAAGTAGGGTGGATAGCTCTTTTCCTTTGATAAATGAAATTATCATTTAAAAACTGCATTTTGTGTTTATTCGGATTATCGTTGTCCAATATTAAAATTAGTTTGATTATCTGAAACATTAACTGTAACGACTAGGCAAAAACAGCAGAAATCGGGAATGGAGCATATACATTTTCACAGCACTGTAAGGTTTGAAGTCATAAATTCTCTCTCTCTCCTGCAAATCACACTTTTAATGAAAGATACTTCAGATAAGCCCCACTGAACTGGTCGCACATTTTGTTTCGTTTTGCATTATTTAAAACTAAATATCAATAAAACCTTGGTAAGAGGATAATCAGCCTCACTGTTTGACTAATAGAATCATAGAATCTGAAGTTTAAAAACAAACTTCAGTAAACTAAACTACTGAACTAGTGTGTGAGACGCTGGTGTGTAACTATTCTTTCCATTCAGTTCAATTCAGTTCTGTTTTATTTCTGCGTCGCCTTTAAAGGGAGTGTTCGAAAGACTCTCTCGCAGTAGTAGATGGGCAGACATCAGCCCGAACCCCAGAAATAGCAGAGCGATTTGCGTATTTACATACAGTCTGAACATTAGAAAAATCAGCGACTTAACCCTTTCAACGCTGAATACAGTAATACGAATCAGTTACCCATTGCATACATATGCCATTTTTTGTGACTATGATACGGAATTGGCCCAAATGCCGGAGTTTCTGGGACTTGTTTGTCCCAACAAGATATTAGGAAATATAGCGGGACATATGTGTCCCGTTAGTACTGAAAGGGTTTTAAGCTGCTTCAAACAAGCCCATGGTCACTAATGATAAAAACAATACTAATAATCCCTCGCTCTCAGTCTGTGCAGAAATGCAGAGACTCACTGTAATAATGTGAATGCCTTGCTGAAAATGTCTGTCTGATATAGCTAAAGCTGGTCCTGTTGGACTTGGCTGTAGTTTTAATGGCTTTAACCTCTTGACCACTTGCTCACAAGCTGGTCATCCTATAGCCAACTAGTCCACCGGTTTGGCCGAAAGCTTACTCTGCCAGATTTACCAACTTTAACCAACTTTGGCCAGTACCAGACCAGCGATAACCAGCGAGGAGCCTCAAATACAAAAGGTCAACCTCTGTATATCTCTGCCTGTAGAAGAGATGAGGCTATTGGAGGAGAAATGGATGGTGATTTTAATGTCTGTCTGTCTGCCTGCCTGTCTGTCTGCATGTCTGTCTGTGCAGCGGTGGAGACTCAGAGCACCAGCTCAGAGGAGATGGTTCCCAGCTCCCCCTCTCCCCCACCCCCTCCTCGGATCTACAAACCCTGCTTCGTCTGCCAGGATAAGTCCTCAGGATATCACTACGGGGTGAGCTCCTGCGAGGGCTGCAAGGTGAGCGCCTCTCGGCCTGACGCCACTCAGTCTCTCCTCATGCTGGAAAACGTCAATCTTTTCTGCTCAGATGATGTATTTGCTATCAAGAAAGTCGGTGTTAACCTGTGTTGGTCTTGTAAGTCTTTGTGTTAGTCTCCCCCCCCTTAAGAAGAGATTATTTGAAGTTACTGTAAACTTAACTGGAAAATTTTTTATCTGGAAAATTTTTCTCTTTGTATATAGAGACATTAATAAGATTCTGCGTCTAACTACAAAACTAAATTACTTTCTATGATGGACGTATTTTTTTGTTTTTGCATGCATGTGTAACAGAAGGCATGAGTGACTGTACCCCCCCCATCACCCCCAGGGTTTCTTCCGACGAAGCATCCAGAAGAATATGGTGTACACCTGCCACCGGGAGAAGAGCTGCCAGATCAACAAGGCAACCCGCAACCGCTGCCAGTACTGCCGTCTGCAGAAGTGCTTCGAGGTCGGCATGTCCAAGGAAGGTGAGCGACAGGCCCAAAAGCCTGGGGTTTTCCTGAGCAAGTTGCCCTAGGGCATTGCACCATTCCTGTGCTTGGGAGGTTGTGAAAGGCGGCCTCACAGGCTCCGGCTGATTTGGTCTAGCTGCGCTTCCATAGCAGGGAGCGTTGACTCGGGTGTCTGATCATTGGTCTGAGCTTTTGATGAGAGTTGCCCTTATTTTCAGACCATGAAAAACAATAAATTCACAAAAAAACTAAAAAACAAAAAGCTTGTCTATGTGTTACATATGAGCTATATTGTTAGCCATGGTAATTTGTCTGGCTGAAGTTAATTTAATGCATTCCACCATTTAGATTTTCACATAAAGATGACTTCAAGTTGTTTCGTACAAATTCAGAAATTTGCATTTTAAAATGACTGAGATACTCCAAAGTCCTGGCTCAGCTCATATTCCAGTGTTGGAGAAATAGGGAGAAATTTGCTTTGACAGATAATACCCTAAATTATCCCCACACCTCCTGACCATCTGATTAACCCTCTTACTGTGGGTGTCACCTAGTTTTTTACCAGCACTAAATCTGGCAACAAGAATTTTGACTAAGTTAGCATTAAATTACACTGATCCCCAGAAACATGAAGATTTGCAACAACTAAAAATTACGGAACAGTAATTAGGGTTGGAAAGTCCTCAAATTGGGAGGATACAGTCAGTCTCTGTATTTATACGAGATAATAAAGGATGATTGCCCCTAATTTGGCATTGAACTGACTCCGACTTTTTATTCTCTATGTAACCACATAAAGTAACAGCTGGGAAACCTGGCTGCACTGAGGAGAGCTGCTGATTTGAGGGGTTTAACTGAGATTCCCAGAGTACTGTCCCTGAGAAAATGGATAATATGTGGAGTGGAAGTTATGGATGTCATTTGAGATTTTGGAGTAAGTGCAAAAGCTAAGCAAATGAATGAATAGCTGATCATGTGACCTTGGGTTGAGGGGCACTGTTTCGCCTGCAGTGCGGCCTGTGGTCCTCAGGCAGTGTTTGGTGAACGCCTAGTGTTGTGTCGGGAAGTGATGAGGTCAGAGTGTGTGTTTGCAGGCTGAGGACGTGATGTCACAGAGCAATTGGCTTGCTGGCCTACTCTAAACCTCCAGGGGTCATTAGTGTTCATCTGAGTGTGTGTGTGTGTGTGTGTGTGTGTGTGTGCATCCCTGTGTGTGCCAGAACCTGAGACAGCACTATGCCGTTGCTATAACCAGGTATCCTGTAAGGAAGCAGAGACAGGAAGGGAGTTGAGTGAGATGGAGAGAGAGTGAGTGAGAGGGAAGAGGCACATAATACAAATAAATATAAAAATCTAAATTATATGATGTTTTCAGTTTTAATTAATCAGTTGTATAAATACTTGAAGGCCTATCTGATCTTTTTTTCTAAATTTTCAGCATTGAAATGGATACTTAAGTTTCACTGTGACAGCCATAAACTGTGTATAAAGATGGGTGACGCATCTCAACTTCCTCACGTTGTCCCAAAATGGAGCCAAAATGCCCTTCATACGGATACTGCCATCTTGCACATTGGAGCTAAAGTCTGCGTTGTAGTGATCGGAGGGTTGAGCTGTGATACCGAGTTGCTGCCCATACACCTGCTCTACTCAGCTGCAAGCTCATTCCCTAAACTTTTTATGTAGCCTGGCTGGCTGCTTTGGTGAAAGTGGTCAACGTTGCTTATTGTATGCTGAATAGAGACCGGATTTGTGTTCAACAACACCTGACGTTAGTCATCATTATTGTTAGCCTAATATACTCTACAGTATATTGTCTTGTTAGGTACAGTCACCAAGCGTTAGGCCCTTTGAGGTTGTGAAACGGTTAGCTAGTTCATATTTTTCCGAGTACAGTTATAAAAGGCTAAATATATTTGCTGTTTTCCTCATCCATAGCGGTAGCCACATCGCTTTGCTCCCATGCCGATGTCCGGTACTTCTGCCAGCCTCTATAAACTTGTGCCGACTGCTATCTTGTAGCTAGGTGGCTAATACATTGACTGTGGTTAAGAACCTCATACAACCATACTTCAAAAAATCCAAGACAATCCTTCAGAATAAGTTACATTAAATACAGTCTATGAGTAAATACACTCTCCGTTATCATGCATTTTTACATTAGCTCTAAGTACCTTGCTCACTAACAAAGTGGCCTATCGCTGAATCTGGATTTACTAGTTAGCTAGCTATCTGTTTTTAGCCAGTTAGATTAGGTAATGGGTCACTTTAATTTGCCAAAAAAAAAAAAAAAAAAAAGATTGTAAAAAAGCTTTTTGTTCTAAACATAACATCTTTGCTATCAGGACATTATGATATATTCAGAGTAAAGAGATATTTACCATCAATTTCCATTGCTACTTAAATTACCATGAGCTGTTAGTAAACTAGCTAGCAAGCTAGCAAGCGAGTGACCTGGCTTTACTTATCAGCAATAGCACTGCAAACAGTATGTGACGCTAGCTGTTTTCAGAGCAAAGGCCTTTTTACTTTCAATTTTCATTGGATTCTCAAAATCACTGTGGGTTGTATTCAGCTGTACTGGGTCCTAGCAATTTAAGCATGTGCAATGTTCACGTTATATCTCTGCTCAACGGTCGCACTGTAGCTCTAAACAATACCCTATAATAAAGTAAGCTAATGACTCCTTCTTTTTGAGTTGCTGTCAACCACAGCTGTCAGTCAAGACTTTACACACCCTTTTTATAGTATCAAATAACTCAATAGAACCTAAATTATTGGAAAAAAAATGATCACATGAACATTCATCAGCATTGTAAAAACTTCTTGAAAATGGCAGAAACAATCTTCTGAAAATAATTATTTGACATGTTGTTTAATTTTTTAGTGAGGCCCATGTCCCATCCACTGACATGAAAGGGGTGGGTGGGTTTATAACCTGTACTGTAGCCAGTCACTAGATGGCGATCAAGATATTTTGGCCTCACTTTCGGGGAGCTGTTAGGTCATCCATCTTAATGTACTGTCAGTGGTCGTCACAGCTGGTATACAGCACCAGTCAAAAGTTTGGACATACCCACATTTTCTTAAAATATATGTTAAATAAAGAAATAAGCAGCCTTTATTTTGCAAACAAAGATCTAATTCTTAAATCTATCAAACTAACCACCATTTGTTGTCATATTTGCAGCACATTCTCACATTTTTTTGTTTTTAAACAAGGGCAGTCATATGACTATAATGAATTATGCAGCTGCACAGCTGTCTAACTTCCCAAAGACGTGCTGCACTTGAGGTGTGCTTTTCATCAGCGTTTTCGCCCAATAAGTCCCAAAACCGCTTGACTTTAATTCGGCTATTGGAAAATAGAAGGAGCTTGTTTGTCTGTTTACTTCGCAAAATATGGCTTCTTTGAGAATTCCAAAATTTTGGACGCTATTCAAACAAGTAAATTATTCTCTTTTCACTTCTGACTGTTTACCTTTTTCAAGATTCCATTTGAGATTGTGTAGAGAAGTAAAGCCGTTAAAATTTCTCTAAAAACAGAGTGCTCTGACATTAACAAAGTGTGTCCAAACTTTTGACTGGTACTGCGCATGTGGACAAAGGCCAGTAACAGACTGAGAAGGGAAACAGGAGCCTAGAATCAACAATGCATACTGAAATGAATTGAATTCATTTGTAAAGTAATTTGTCCAGAATATTATGATCCTCATAAATAGGGGTCTTTTTACAAATATGGCAGTAAGTTCTATTTGGTGAGACCAAAATGTATAAGAATGCCCACTAATTAAAGCTTAGAATCAAAAATGTAGGGACTTGTCAATTGTTTGATTACAAATTTGGGGAGTACCGCACCTAATGAAGGAAATATATATTTGTACCAAACATTATGAAGCCATCTGTGAACTTTAAGCGTGACGGGGATCTGGCTGACTGTGGTGCTGCTGTTCCTCAGCGGTGAGAAACGATCGGAACAAGAAGAAGAAGGACGTAAAGGAAGAGGTGGCGCTTCCCGAGAGTTACGAGCTGAGCGGCGAGCTGGAGGAGCTGGTGAACAAAGTCAGCAAAGCGCATCAAGAGACCTGTCCGTCACTGTGCCAGCTGGGGAAATACACCACTGTGAGTCTCACACTAACACACACACACACACACACGCACACACACACACACTTACACACATATCACTGTAACACCAGGAGACCTGTCCGTCACTGTGTCAGCTGGGGAAATACACCATTGTGAGTCTCACACTAACACACACACTGTAAAACACTTACACACTAACACACACTTACACACTTACACACATCACACACACTTGCACACATATCACTGTAACACCAGGAGACCTGTCCGTCACTGTGTCAGCTGGGGAAATACACCACTGTGAGTCTCACACTAACACACATCACACACACTTACACACATCACACACTCTAACACACATCATTCACACACTGGGACAGAGGCCAGTGGCAAACTCCAGCGGAAAACAGGAGCTTAGAATCAAGACTGTTTACTGAAAGCTCTGTTATGCAGGCGCAGAAATGGAATTGAATTTATCTCAAACACACATCACTCACACACATTAACATACTGTAGTGCACATCACTCACTCGCACTTGCACACATCACTCACTTTTACACACTTATGCACATCACTCACACACATTTACATACTATAGTGCACATCACTCACTCAGACACCAGAACGCCTGCCCCTCTCTGTGTTAGCCGGGCAAATACTCAACCTTTAGTCTCATGCAAAACTGATGCACATCGCTCACACAGGACCCATGTCTTTCAAGAAGCTCTACTTTTGACTCTTCTGTCCACAAAATATGATCCCAAAAGTCTTTGGGGTCATCAAGATTTTTTTCGCGAATTTGAGACCAGCCTTTGTGATTTCCTTGGTCTGCAGGGCCTCGTAGCTCTCCCTTGGATGCCATTTTTGCCCAGTTTTTTTTCTTACTGTGGAGCTGTGAACGCTGACCTATGGAAGCCCGTTTCCACCACACAGAGGGGAAAAAGGTTGGCGAACTATCTCATAATTATGAGATTTAAAGTCATAATTTTGAGATGCAGTCATAATTATGAGATTTAAAGTCATAATTTTGAGACGCAGTCATAATTATGAGATTTAAAGTCATAATTTCGAGATTCAAAGTCATAATTATGAAATTTAAAGTCGTAATTTTGAGATGCAAAGTCATAATTATGAGATTTAAAGTCATTATTTTGAGACGCAAAGTCATAATAATGAGATTTAAAGTCATAATTTCGAGACACAAAGTCATAATTATGAGATTTAAAGTCGAAATTTCGAGATATAAAGTCATAATTATAAGAAATAAAGTCACAATAATGAGATATAAAGTCATTAGTGCTGGTCCCGTGCTGTGATAGATTCTGCAGCACAGTCGGTTTCTGGACCTCAATTCAACTCCGTCGCTGATACCAATTACGACTCCGGACTTCTCACGCTTTACTGTATTCAGGGATTGGAAGCACTGCATGTGTTTCATGATCGTTTAAATGAAATAAGATCATTTGAAACGTCTTTATGCAATTCCATTGCTTCCAACCCGTTTATGCACAAGGATTTCAATTCCGCGCGAGAATATCTTACATACGCGTTGATTGAATAATTGCTGACTACAGCAGGGGAACGTAAATATGCCACTTAAACTAACACCGAATGCGTGAGAGTTAACAGGTATATGTTATTCATGAAAACTCGCCACACCTGATAATGCTGTGAGTTTTCGGAGTTTCTGTAATGGTAATTTAAATTAATGATGAAAACAGGTTGTGACCAATCAGTAATTTTAAGGGATTGTTCTGAGCTTCCCTTATCGCCAGTTCACCAGCTGCCACTGGTCACGATGCCATTCAACCAACCCTTCTGGTGCTGCCAGCGATAGCCATGGCTCTGCCCAGAGGTTTGGTGCTGCCAGCGATAGCCATGGCTCTGCCCAGAGGTTTGGTGCTGCCAGCGATAGCCATGGCTCTGCCCAGGGTTTGGTGCTGCCAGCGATAGCCATGGCTCTGCCCAGAGGTTTGGTGCTGCCAGCGATAGCCATGGCTCTGCCCAGGGTTTGGTGCTGCCAGCGATAGCCATGGCTCTGCCCAGAGGTTTGGTGCTGCCAGCGATAGCCATGGCTCTGCCCAGAGGTTTGGTGCTGCCAGCGATAGCCATGGCTCTGCCCAGAGGTTTGGTGCTGCCAGCGATAGCCATGGCTCTGCCCAGAGGTTTGGTGCTGCCAGCGATAGCCATGGCTCCATGGCTCTGCCCAGAGGTTTGGTGCTGCCAGCGATAGCCATGGCTCTGCCCAGGGTTTGGTGCTGCCAGCGATAGCCATGGCTCTGCCCAGAGGTTTGGTGCTGCCAGCGATAGCCATGGCTCTGCCCAGAGGTTTGGTGCTGCCAGCGATAGCCATGGCTCTGCCCAGGGGTTTGGTGCTGCCAGCGATAGCCATGGCTCTGCCCAGAGGTTTGGTGCTGCCAGCGATAGCCATGGCTCTGCCCAGAGGTTTGGTGCTGCCAGCGATAGCCATGGCTCTGCCCAGGGGTTTGGTGCTGCCAGCGATAGCCATGGCTCTGCCCAGAGGTTTGGTGCTGCCAGCGATAGCCATGGCTCTGCCCAGAGGTTTGGTGCTGCCAGCGATAGCCATGGCTCTGCCAGAGGTTTGGTGCTGCCAGCGATTGCCATGGCTCTGCCCAGAGGTTTGGTGCTGCCAGCGATAGCCATGGCTCTGCCCAGAGGTTTGGTGCTGCCAGCGATAGCCATGGCTCTGCCCAGAGGTTTGGTGCCAGCAGCCAGGTGCCAGCGATAGCCATGGCTCTGCCCAGAGGTTTGGTGCTGCCAGCGATAGCCATGGCTCTGCCCAGAGGTTTGGTGCTGCCAGCGATAGCCATGGCTCTGCCCAGAGGTTTGGTGCTGCCAGCCAGCGATAGCCATGCCATGGCTCTGCCCAGAGGTTTGGTGCTGCCAGCGATAGCCATGGCTCTGCCCAGAGGTTTGGTGCTGCCAGCTGCCCATTGGTGCTGCCAGCCATGGCTCTGGTTTTGGTGCCCAGAGGTTTGGTGCTGCCAGCGATAGCCAGAGGTTTGGCTCTGCCCAGAGGTTTGGTGCTGCCAGCGATAGCCATGGCTCTGCCCAGAGGTTTGGTGCTGCCAGCGATAGCCATGGCTCTGCCCAGAGGTTTGGTGCTGCCAGCGATAGCCATGGCTCTGCCCAGAGGTTTGGTGCATCCAGCGATAGCCATGGCTCTGCCCAGAGGTTTGGTGCTGCCAGCGATAGCCATGGCTCTGCCCAGAGGTTTGGTGCATCCAGCGGCTCTGCCCATTTGGTGCTGCCAGCCCATGGCTCTGCCCAGAGGTTTGGTGCTGCCAGCGATAGCCATGGCTCTGCCCATTGCCATAGGGCTCTGTCCAGAGGTTTGGTGCTGCCAGCGATAGCCATGGCTCTGCCAGAGGGTTTGGTGCTGCCAGCGATAGCCATGGCTCTGCCCAGAGGTTTGGTGCTGCCAGCGATAGCCATGGCTCTGCCCAGAGGTTTGGTGCTGCCAGTGGCTCTGCCAGAGGTTTGGTGCTGCCAGCGATAGCCATGGCTCTGCCAGAGGTTTGGTGCTGCCAGCGATAGCCATGGCTCTGCCCAGAGGTTTGGTGCTGCCAGCGATAGCCATGGCTCTGCCCAGAGGTTTGGTGCTGCCAGCGGCTTGGTGCCCAGAGGTTTGGTAGCCCATGGCTCTGCCCAGAGGTTTGGTGCTGCCAGCGATAGCCATGGCTCTGCCCAGAGGTTTGGTGCTGCCAGCTAGCCATGGCTCTGTTTTGGTGCTGCCAGCGATAGCCATGGCTCTGCCCAGGGGTTTGGTGCTGCCAGCGATAGCCATGGCTCTGCCCAGAGGTTTGGTGCTGCCAGCGATAGCCATGGCTCTGCCCAGAGGTTTGGTGCTGCCAGCGATAGCCATGGCTCTGCCCAGAGGTTTGGTGCTGCCAGCGATAGCCATGGCTCTGAGGTTTGGTGCTGCCCAGCCATGGTTTGGGTTTGGTGCTGCCAGCGATAGCCATGGCTCTGTCCAGAGGTTTGGTAGCCATGGCTCTGCCCAGCTGCCAGATAGCCATGGCTCTGCCCAGAGGTTTGGTGCTGCCAGCGATAGCCATGGCTCTGCCCAGAGGTTTTGGTGCTGCCAGCGATAGCCATGGCTCTGCCCAGAGGTTTGGTGCTGCCAGCGATAGCCATGGCTCTGCCCAGAGGTTTGGTGCTGCCAGCGATAGCCATGGCTCTGCCCAGAGGTTTGGTGCTGCCAGCTGCCCAGATTTGGTGCTGCCATGGCTCTGCCCAGGGTTTGGTACTGCCAGCGATAGCCATGGCTCTGCCCAGAGGTTTGGTGCTGCCAGTGATAGCCATGGCTCTGCCCAGAGGTTTGTAATTGCGCTTCAGTGGAAATGTCACCTCTGCCTTGTTATTCCTGCGCCACAGTCGTTTCCCTCTCATAACTCGCTCTAGTGTCCGCCGGCTCACCATCGCGCCATGCGCCTCAGCTAATACTGCCAGGATTTCATCATTACAGTACTTTCGTCTGAAATTTCGTCCCCAACGTGGCGGCGCCGCTCCATGTTCAAGATTTGAAGGAGCCTAAACCATTGATAGATGGCCTAGTGTACGCAGCGCTTGTACCGAAGTAGGAGGAAGCTTTGATGTCGAAATTTTGACTTTTAATCTCCAAATTATGACTTTTTTCTCATAATATGACTTTAAATCTCATAATTATGACTTTTAATCTCATAATTATGACTTTATATCTCGAAATTTTGACTTTATTTCTCATATTTATGACTTATAATCTCAAAATTATGACTTGAAATCTCATAATTATGATTTAAAATCTCGAAATTATGACTTTAAATCTCAAAATTTCGACTTTATTTCTCATAATTATGACTTTAAATCTCATAATTATGACTTTGCAACATTGAAATTATGTCTTTGAACCTCATAATTATGACGTTAGTTCTTGTAATTATGACTTTAATTCTCGTAATTCTGACTTTTAATCTCGTAATTATGACTTTAAATCTCAAAATTATGACTTGAAATCTCATAATTATGAGATAGTTCGCCAACTTTTTTCCCCTCTATGTGGCGGAAATGGGCTTCCATACTCGAGGGCTGGCAGTAATCGTGTCTGGGTGTATCTAGTGAAAGTGAACTAATTTATCAGTTAAATCTGTTTAACTGGTTTATTTAGTAATAAGGGGGAAATTATTTTTTTCACATTGGTCTAGTTGGGATTGGATAGCTTTATTCCTTCAATAAATGAAATATATATATATATATATATATATATATATATATATATTTAAAATTATTTTTATTTAATAGTAAAATTTCTGAAAAATTTTAGTGTAAAAATCTGCAAAAGTAAAAAGAAATTGGGAAGGAAGCAAATACCTGTTCAGAACACAGGAAGTGAGTTTTGTCATTCCTGCACAGCAATAATCCTTTAACACACGAGTCTTGCTGCTCTCTCTCTCCTCTGCTGGAATCAGAACTCCAGCTCGGACCACCGGGTGCAGCTGGACTTGGGCCTTTGGGACAAGTTCAGCGAGCTCTCCACCAAGTGCATCATCAAGATTGTGGAGTTCGCCAAACGCCTGCCTGGTTTCACCTCCCTCAGTATCGCTGACCAGATCACCCTCCTGAAGTCTGCCTGCCTGGACATCCTGGTACCCACCATCCCCTCTTATGAGCTGCTAATGTTCTTAAAGATTTCACAGACACACCAGGAACCAGATATTCAACTCAGTCTTCTGTTCTGTCCCGCTGTTCCTCACTGAATGAGAATTAAATATCCATTGGGATCCAAAACTCTGTAGTTTTGCACTTTTATAACTTTTTTTTTCCGGAGATGGAATGCTGTGTTCAGCACTTATTTAAGTTGAATATCTGTTCTGGAAGTAGTTTACCTGAGTTTACCTGCGCTGCATCTCACCTGGTTAACAAGCATCAGTCAACTTTATGAGATGATGCAACACTGCCACCCTGTGGAGAGATAAAGAATACTGCACATTATTGTTATTATTATTATTATTATTATTATTATTGTTATTAAGCATCATCATCATCATCATCATGTTTATTATTGCACTTTTTGACTCTGAACTTCAAACCCTTGAGAATGAGGTTTAAGGAGGGGCTTCCTGCGCCATCTTCAAATCTGACAGAAAGTTTGAGGATATTTTCATTCATATTGTACAAACTGCATTGGAATCATAGTCTGTGTTACTGTGTGATGTACTGCCCAAACCTCCTTCTGCTTCTGCTTCTTCATAATTATTATTATTAGAATCAGTTTGAAGGCCTGTGTGTTTCAATACTCACTGCCACCCTCCCCCAGATGTTACGGATCTGCACACGCTACACTCCAGAACAGGACACCATGACCTTCTCCGACGGCCTGACCCTTAACCGCACGCAGATGCACAACGCCGGCTTCGGGCCGCTTACCGACCTGGTGTTCGCCTTTGCTGGGCAGCTGCTGCCCCTGGAGATGGATGACACTGAGACCGGCCTTCTCAGCGCCATCTGTCTGATCTGTGGAGGTACTGCAGCCTGCATTTATTATGCCGCTGAGTGAGGTTTTAATATTGTGTAATGCTAATGTCTTTGTTGTTTGTGTTTCTGCCCAAAATTCTTGAGCCTGTTTGAAGATATACCAAGTAAAATTTTCCAGAAAAAAAATATATAATGACTTATATAAAAATTATTCTTCTCAATATCACTTATGACCCACACAAGGGGTGTGAGGGTGTTTGAATCTTCAGAGACTCTGGCATCTACCAGTATTTTGTTATTTTATTTTGCACGGGACATTTCTGGGAGTCAGTCTTTGGGTTGTGGGTAACAGCACCCAAGTTCCCAAGAGGAAACTACAAGAATAACGGACACACTGCAGAAAAAAGGAAATGTAGCGAGGTGAAATGCCAAGCTGAAAAAGTTCATTTCAAAATGAGAGTAAATCTTGGGTTGGCTTTTACCCTGCCGCTTGCGAACACACATCCCCATCATCTCCTTCAGAGCAACACAGAATTGGCCTGTTTTCTGTTGGACAGGTAAGTGCCGGGGATAGCTTAGTTAGCTTGCTAAAGTATATGCTTTTCCCTGACAAGGAATGTTATGCTCCAGAAATAGTAACTAGCTATCTGGCAGTGTAACTTTAAATGCAATCAGTGTACGTACACACCAAGCCCTGCTGTCAATCAGTGTTATAACTTTACTTGTTCGAGGAATGTAGTGCTAAGTTTGATCTTAGCTGGAATCATTTTCTGTCCAACATGCGCCAGGTGCGGCAATAGAAATTGTGAGAGGCTGTGGGCTAAGTGTCTGTAATGAGCAGTAACTTACACAGGCTAGCTGACAATAGCTAACACTAATGTTGACAGTGTATTTTTTACACTGGTACCAGCAGAACTGCTATAGCAACATTGTCATGTACAGCTTTCTTCTTGAACCAAAAAAAAAAAAAAAAAAAAACAGTAATTTTGAGCTAACTAGTTGGAATTACATTTGCACTAGCTATCTAAGGTTTGTACAGGATGATCTAGTTCCAAGCACAGCTCCAGTTATGGTCAGGGGGTGTGCACCTCCGGTGTGGTTGAGTCGTGGAGGAGAAGCCAACTTTGAATGTTGTGTTTACAAACAGCAGCTGACAAATCCTACTCAGTGTACCTTTAAACTGCTCACTTTAAACTGTTTATTCATAGCGCATCATGTTTGTTAATGATGTTATTTCACCTTTAAGCCAACTAAATGCCCTGCCATTTTCACAGGTTTGACAGCTTTTTCTTGAATTATTGGCTAAAACTCTAAAAAAAAAAAAAAGGCTTAAAATCGTACCAGTCCTCTTTGAGCAAAAAAAAGTCCACTTTGACCAGTGGAAAATTTGTTCAGTGATTATCACACCCTGTTATTTGTCAAAGTTATCCCAGGTCACTGGGTTAGAAGCCATTTAAAATGTTGAAACGGAAGTACATAATTTTGTCTCAACGATTTCTAATCAAACCTAATCATTGCGTTTACATTGAGGAAGAATAGTCATAGCCAGTGAAAGTTATGTCCAAATGACCATTTGTGACCCCGTTGGGTACGTGAGGTAGTTATTGCTCTGTGCATGGGAGCGGATTTGAAGTGTGGTCCATAAATAAGTGGACAGTGACACTCACGATATGGATGTCATTACAGTTGTAAGCTGACAGTCTCACACTTGTAGTCCTACATATACAAGTGTACTGTCCAAGAGCACAAAGCCCAAGAGCAGATTCTGTACCCCTGTCCAAATAATTATGGACTGGCCCATATTGCTGTCTTGTGTTCACAGATCGCATGGATCTGGAGGAGCCTCAGCGAGTGGACCAGCTGCAGGAGCCTCTGTTAGAGGCCCTGAAAATCTACGCCCGGCGCCGCCGACCCAACAAACCGCACATGTTCCCCAGGATGCTGATGAAGATCACAGACCTCCGCGGCATCAGCACCAAGGGTCAGTGCTCATGCTCAGTGTGTCAGTACTGCACTCGGTACACAAGGACGACTGGGTCGGTATAGCTTTCCAAATACAGAGATTTGTGGGTCAGTACCCTAATTTAAACACAATGAAGGCCAGGTCAGTATGGCACTTTTACAAAGTTTACAAAGTCCTTTGCAGAAAATAACAAAAAAGAATAGGGAAATGCAAATTATAAATTTAAAAAAAACAAGTTACAAAGGCAATACACAAGTAATTAAAAAAACCGTTAAAAAAGAACTGGGCCTCCCTTTAAGGCATTCACCCTAGATAAGCAACAGCACACAGTTGTGTTATATGGTTTTTTAAACAGCTGAGGGCTCTAAGGTTCTTTGGGAGAGAATTCCTGTGTTTGGGGCCATAGGAGCTAAAAGCATTTTCACCAATTTTCAATTGGGTTCTTGGAGGGGAGAGCAGATTGCTAAAAATAGCCAAAATAGAATATACTTATTATTTATGTCACCAAGATAAACTGGGGCAAGAACATGAAGACATTTAAAAACAAATAAAATAATCTTAAGATCAATTCTCGGAGATATGGGTAACCAATGAAGGGATTTGAGCAGGAGTGTGACATGATTCCTCATTTTAGTGTGCGTTAGGATTCTGACAGGATTCTTGGAGTCTAAATGGGGTAACAAACCTCTTCTTTGCATTTCATTTCCAACATCAAGGACCTTAGTCTCATCTTTGCATAATTGCAGGAAGTTCTGGGACATCCACACATTTATTTCATTTATGTAATCAATTAGGGAGCGGATAGACTTGTGGGCATCAGGAGCTAATAACAGATATAACTGAGTGTCATCCGCATACCGACGAAATTAATGTCACGTTTATTAAGAATACTTGTCATTGGGGGGATTTATAGAGTGAAAAATAAAGGGCCAAAAATTGAACCTTGGGGGACTCCGTATGATTAGGCATAATGTTTGGAGACATGAGTGCCTAAGACAATATAATATTCACAGCCAGCCAAATTTGACTTAATCCACCTTAAGATAGTGCCAGAGAGGCTAACCCAATTCTGCAGCTGATCAAGTAGTATGTCATGGTCGACTGTGTCAAAGGCAAGACTAAGATCTAAGAGAACCAATATAGAAAGGTTACTCGAGTATCTATTAACTCTAAGATAGTTTAGCACCTTAACGAATGCTGTCTTAGTACTATGGAAAACCTAAAATTCAGACTGAAATGCCTCATTAAGATTATTTGAATAGAGTCTATTACCTGACTGGACACTACTTTCTCAATTATTTTTCTAAGAAAGGCGAAGTTAGAGATTGGTCTGTAATTATTAAGCACTGAGGGGTCAAGATTGCTTGTCTTCAACAGAGGCCCAACAACTACAGTTTTGAGGCTGTGTGGATAAACTGTGATGTAGTGACTGACTGACGATATTCATTACATCTCTTGATGTTGAACTTAACCACCAGTTTAAGGAAGTAAGCTGGTATGGGATGAAGTGGACAACTTGAAAATCTCAGAAGAGAGATTACTTTATATTATATGTTAAAATAAACAGCTGCAAAATCAGACATGCTGCTGTTTACCCCTTTGGGGTGGATCTGCAGTCAGTCTCTGTTACCCATCTGTGGGGTGGATCCGCAGTCAGTCTATGCTACCCCTCTGTGGGGTGGATCCGCTGTCGGTCTCTGTTTACCCCTCTGTGGGGTGGATCCGCAGTCAGTCTCTTTTGCACTGCACGATAGCTGATAAGCAGATAGCCTCGATATTGATTCTAAAAAATGCTGCAAACTCAATGCATTTATCAGGTGAGAAGAGTTCAGGCAAAGTATGTGTGGAGGAGTTAGTCAATCCATCAATAGTTGAAAAGAGAAATTTAGGGTTGTCTTTATCATTATCAATCATTCTTGAGAAATATGTTCTCCTTGTTTACGGGGTTAAGCTTTAGGGGTTAATCTAGCAGTAAACCAACGAAATATAGGGATAGGGCGCAAACCCGGTTCTATGAGGACCCGGTTCTATGAGGACACTGCTCCAAAATACTCAAAACTCGAAAATCAATAAGGTCCGAGACTGTCAATATTGCTGTTGCACTTTTGCGTGATGTGTAATGGGAGCCTGTTGCTAACGGATTGTGCAGATGAACTCTGGGTAGTTTGGGGGGGTGTGGAGCGCTGATGAAACTCAAACTGATCAGACTCCCTCCCTGCAGGAGCGGAGAGAGCCGTCACGCTGAAGATGGAGATTCCGGGACCCATGCCGCCCCTGATCCGCGAGATGCTGGAAAATCCCGAGGCCTTTGAGGACGAGCCAGAGAGTGGCGATGCCCCTGCGCCGCCCATGGCCCCGCCCCCAGCCCCGCCCATCAACATCAAGCAGGAGCGTGAGGAAGAGGAGGGTGAGTTTGGCGCGGGCGAGAACAGCAGCGAGCTGTCAGTGGAGGAAGACGACGAAGATGAGGATGATGACGTCCTGGACGAGGAGAGAGAGAGGGATGAGGACAGCGATGGGGAGAACTGGGCCGGTCAGGCCGCTGCCCCCGAGTGGCCCAGAAACACCCTAATGGGGAGGGACCAGTGACCGACTGAACAAACTCCTCAAAATACATGCCAAAATATCCCAAAAAATGGAACAAATGACAAAGAAAATGAAACCAAAACAAATAATACAGAAAATGCCACAAACTTCAGACCAAATTGTTGGAGGAATTTCAAAACAAAAATTATCGGAGAAAAAGACTTCCTCAGATAGGAGTGACTCTCTCTTGACGTAATTGTATTTTATGTAAATAGGAGCAAAAGAAGATGCCAAAAAAGAGAAACACCAGCCTTAGTGGAGGAAACCGTTCGGCCGCCATTATCACAGGGTCCTTTTCAGGGTGCAATGCTCCATGTGTCCAGCAGAGAGAGCAAATGGAATGCTTTTTGTCTCCTGATTAAGAAAAAGAAAGACCTAATCAAACTTGGGAAACCATTTGTTGCTTATGCTTTTTAAGAGCAATTTTCTTTTAGTATTTTTTAAATATGGTACTTGTTTACACTCCATAAATTTCTCTATCTGTATATTTTTATAGTTTTGTTTTGTATTTGTTCGTTATGGTGTTTGTATATTCTCACGTTCTCTCTAAAGAACTCTCTAGAGCAGAGACACAGAAAACCTGTAAACCTGCACTGATCCCGGATCAGTGAAATGTGCAGGGTTTGGATGGGGGAGTGGCTAATTCTCGGCTGAAATGCATGCCACGACAGATTCTCCTTGCTCAATATAGCTGATTGTAACTGTGATACAAGAAGCTCTCTCACTGTGGGAGATTGCCCTCCATGTCTCTCTCTTAACTGTTCTGCTGCTCCGCCCTCGGTGGTCTGGTTGAGGTGTGGAGCATGACTGGATGTAATTGGACTGCCATCTTACGCACATTCATGGTGCTGTCCTAGCCCTGGTGCCCAGGGACATCTTGCGCCCATTTGCAGAGGTGTAAAGTCTGGGTTCAGAAAGTAAAAATCCTCCGCAGAACTTTATTCCAACCACCTGGATTTACTTCGGACAGGAGATAGAGCCAACATGAGTGATCAGCTCATTCTGTGGGAGGGAGAAAAACTTGGCAGGATTTTTACTTTCTGACCCCTGGACTTTACACCTCTGCCCATTAATGAGGCTCAATAATGTGGCCAAGATTCAGAACTAAGTCACACGCGCGGACACGCACACACACACACACGCACATGTGCGCCGAGCACATCCGCCTTAACACACACACGCTGTTGCACACATACTCAGGCTGGCACAGTCACAGTGACTGGAAAAAAAAATCAGTGCAAAACAATTTGAGAAACACAATCAGGCCACTACTTTAAAGATTGCACCCGTAGCGGTCTGTAGACGCGCCTGAATACAGGCGATGCTCACTGGGACTCGTTCAGTCTTTTGTTAGTGTAGGGAGTTTTATAAAACTGGGCAAGCTCAATGACAAGCCATACTGCAGCCAGGAGTACAACCATCTGAGGCGTCTGACTCACTGTGAGCTTTACAGTCTGTGGGACTGATGATATAGGCCACAAATGTGCTGGTTTGAGATCTGGGGTAGCTGGCCATGTTGGGGCAGGCTGAAGTGCCACCATTGCTGTGGACCAATGCAGTTACAGCTGGAACACACAGGAAGAGAATGTCGCCCAATGAGATTCTGCACTCAAATGTGCCGTCTGCGTCATAGTGTGTGTGTTTGTGTGTGTGTCTCTTGTGTATTGATGAGTAAGTCGGTGCATGTGTGTGTGTGTGGGTGTGCTTATTATCTGGTCATATTTTTCTGAATTAATATGTTTCACTGGCTAAAACTCTATGTGTGGAGCCAGGCCTGGTGTTTCCATGGTTGCTCTCAGTATCTGGCGCGGCCTCCGTTTGCGTACCTGCAGATAAAAGCCTTGGCATCAGTGTGGTGCTGGGCAGAGGGATCTCTGACCATTAAACTGGAGCCCCATCTTTCTTCTTGCAACAAGCTGCAGCTTGTGATGATAGCAAAATGCTTTCTACAATTCTGTGCGAGTAACCCCCATCAGTCCTGCATTTAGCACTGAGGCTGGTCCTAGTTACAGTGATACAGCCAGCAATGGGAACTGCTATTTCAAAAAGTGTTTTTTTTTTTAATTGTATTTTAAGTTAGTGTTGTATAACTCGACTGCTCGCAGTTATCTATTATAATTATTACATCTGCATTCAAAGTGTTCATTTTTTGGAATGAAATTTCAAAATTGTGTATCAGCGTTCCAGATCTCCCGTGGTTACAATGATTTGTTGTCATTATAACGACCAAACAAACAGAACTCACCTCTCTGAAGGGGTGTGGCCTTATAGGGGGAGGGGCAGAACTGTGATCTCAGTACTGTATTCCCATCCCTGAGCTGCTCAGCGGTGGCTGTCAATCATCCTCTCTAAATCCTGTCCAACACTCATGTAATGAAAAGCCATTTGATTAAAAAAAGGAGAAATTTGTGTATTAAACAAGATATTTTGTGAGCTTTTCATCCTTATAAATCTGTAATTGATTTATTTTTCTTCTTTATATTTTTAGTAAGTTTTCGAGTAGGAAATTAAAACCAGGTTGATCAGCATAATTAGCTCAGCTTTATTTATATTATCATATGCTTATATTATCATATGCTTCTTTCACATAAGCAGTGGTACTCACTGCAGACAAACCATCGAATTGGCCAGATATTTAATCCATTTTCGAGAAACTTTTGGCTAATTTCAACTAATTACACTTTGCTTATCAACTGTAATTTTTCATTTTTGTGAATTCAAATTTTCACTTGGTAGTTGTTGGTATTTCTTAAAATGTGTGTTTTGCATTTATGTTGCCAATCAAGCACTTGTACAAGCTCAGTACCTTCGTTTTTTTGGTCACATGATCGGTAGTTTGTCATTTTTGATGACAGTGTCTGTTGAGGTTGAAATGTAAGAAAACTGAAGCTTGACATATAATGAATAAGCCATCACACAAGAGAAAGTTTTTCTTTATATTTAAGTGTTTATTCTATGGCTTTAAGAGTTTATTTTTTTATTACAGACGTAAAATCATATACTTTTTTCTGGTAATAACTGTTTAAGTTGTTGTTTCTGACACATGAAATTTCTTACCTCAGTGGCAAATCCAAAGTAAAACTGGCTCAATCATTCAGCAATATGCTTCTCTTTTTTGAAAAATGGTAACAGACATGAGCATCTGTGTCAGAATACAGGGTGACGACATGAAGGGTGAAGACAGGTTTTGAGATTGACTGATATGACTTGAAAACAGGTGAACACAAGCATCCATAGAGCAACACAGCCAGACACTGTGACTGTAGCTCTTCTGTGACATCACTCCTTCCCCAACCAATCAAAAGAAGCTAAAGAATGGCTTTCAAAAATGTATGGACAGATGACCCTAATTTGTCATAGAACTGTCATTCTGATCTAGGATCAGTTGTGAAAGGTAATACACTCAAATTCCTCTACAGGGCTTAAGAGGGAAAGCAGAAACACTTTACTGCGTTGCTCAAAAATAAATGCCATAATGGCGTACTGTTCATCCCGCTGGGCCTATTATGGGTATATTTATTTAAAACAGGACATAATTAAATACTGCCTACAAATCAGGAAATTATTTCCACATACTTATTTTCAGGAATGATTAGAGCCATTTTGCTATTCATTTATATTTCTATATTTCATAAATGGCCTTCAGATACCAAATATTAATCATTTTAAGAAAATGCTTTTTTAATCAGTTGTGTGGTGCAGCTCGTTGTGATTGGAGGATATGAGTGGGAAACATTAACAGCTTCATTGGGGTGGGGGCTCTCAGCCGATGGGTGGTCCATCGGGGGGGTGTCTGAGGTCAGCGGGGTCTCCGAGCCCCAGTACTCACTGCCCACATAAATCCGGCTGAAACAGGCAGAGTCGGCTCCAGCCGGGCCAGCGAGTCGCTCACCTAAATCACAAGGCCAAAGCCATGTGGACATTCCTGAGTCTCAGGCTGCGTCTCATGGTTTAGGCTGGGACTCTAATGTCCACTGCAGGAGTGTGTGGACACTGCGCTCTTCTCTGGCTGGAGTGGAACCAAATCCTGGCTAAAATGTTCTAACATACAGTGAAAAACCCACTCTCGAAGGGTGATTGCTGTCGTAGCCTCAGGGGGACCAGGTCCGTATTAATGGCCATGATTTTGGAATAATCTGGATGAACAAGTGTCCTCATACTTTTGGGGTGTTGGGATTCTGCTGCACAGACACTCAATCATGCCTCATCCTGACCTATAATTCCAAACTGCAGTCAGTCATGCTTCAGACCACCCCTCATGACTCATTTCTATGTAAATAGCTTATATAGTAAAGCAAGTAACACAGTTCTCATGAGAAAAATGGCAGTGGTATTGCTATTGAATTCTTCTTCTTTTTTTTTTAAATCAGACTGACGGTGAAGCACATGTGTTGCGTTGCCCAGGATCTTCTATTTAATATCCTCTGTGTGGTAGCATAGCCTAAGATAGTTTGAACACAGCTGTATATGGTTGTTGTATTTACTTGTTCATTCAGTTGTTATTTGTGACGGACAACTTGAGTGTACATGGAAAGGTGTAAATGTTTGGTTTAAAATTCTGGTTTTCACTTTTTCTAAGTAATACTGACTGTGATTGTGCTGCAAGTCCAACAGTTGGGAGACATGAGCTGGAACAGACATTTCAGGCCCGGTCACTTTTCAACTGGGTGTTCTTGGAGAGGTGTGTTTTTTTTTTAAATTTTTTATCCTGCCTGTTTCTGAGAAAAATAAAATATTTTTTCTGATTTTTTTTTTGCAAGTGGCAGGCCCCACTCTTGGTGTTTATATCAGTGTCATCCTCCTGAGGACAATTTTTGAATAGTAGTATGGATCACAACTCCATTCAGAGTATTAATTTTTGAACTATACAGCATGCTCAAATCGCTCTCCATTTTAACTGGCAGTCAAATCTCTGCATTACTGTCTCTCTCGTGGCCACCGTATGTTCCTTCCTATCCGGGCATCTACAGTAGTGAACTGCAATAAAATTGCACCACCCGTCCTGCCCGCTAGAGGACGCAGAGGTGCAGCTGGTGACCCTGACCATTAACTCTGTCTCGCAGTCGATCACCACGTGTGCCTTCTTGGCTTTCATTTTATGTCAGGTAGTTATGCAGTTTTATTCTCTTTCGTGCGGAGTTGATTTTTATTTTTTTTAATGTTAAGCACCGTCATGTGTTGTATGTGGACATGCGTGTTGTGCGTGAGCGATTGGCCTGCGGGAAACTTTTTGAGCAATATTCAGGAAATCTTCCAACTGTTGAACCACTCAGTCCCGATTATGCCGTAACCACAGTGGTCAACAGAAAGTCCTCACGTACTATAACCCACAGCATCGACAGGGGGAGCCTCGTCCCGATGAGTTTTTGTTGCGTAAAACACATTCTGTGCTTGTCCTTCGGAGAGAAGGCTTGAATATGATTGACTCGGTGATAAAAAAGGTATAGACCTATTGTTGTGCATTCCATTTCATTAACTCTTCACTGTCGCATTTATAGCCGCAAATTCTTGTGGTCTCTGACCTGAGGTAATGGCTTCTTTTCATCGAGATTCTGAACCAGGCTATCCATAACAGTTTGTCCTTTAAAATGTGGGTCGGATAATATGGCTTCAGAAACTAACCGTGTTACTGCTTTTGCAGCCACCCGTTATTCCCACTCTCTGATCACATGCCATTTCACGAGCGTGATAATGTCAGCAGGGACGAGACCCAGCTACATCGATAGAGAGATCAATCCTAAACTGCCAGGCATTAAATAACCACCAGGCGCTTCCTAAACACCTCAAAATGCGCAAAAAATAATAAAGAATAAAATAAATAAAAAAGTAAATAAATATTAAAACGCCTCAGAAGCAAGAGAATTGCGCCACACTTGGTCTTCCGTACAGCCGCACCGCAGCCGCGCACTGAATGCGCCTGGTGCGATGACGGTCAGCGGAGCATATCCAAAATGTCAGCGCTAGATGCATTTCGAGAAACAGACAATTAGAGAGTCACGAGCAGAAGTGCGAACCATCATTGGCCTGATGACAAAGCGCTTTATGAGTATATCGCTTCTGCGCGGCCCTATGAAGCAGTTGCACACTTGCTTCAAAAATTCCAGATAAGACCACATTTTATCTGTTGAAGGCAGATAGGCTACTTTTCGCAGCTATTTGCCTATTGTAAGAGGTAATGTGAAGTCAGGTAATTTGGGACACTTTTTGGTAGATTGCCAAGAAAGCCACTTAGAATTCTGAAGACTGCCTTTAGTGTTATTTTTAGAACTTGTCATGGATCTCTGCCATATTTTTATAAAGAAAATATGCTTCCAAATAAAATACTTTGTAAACTTTGGACCTTCAAACACATCAAGAACCCCTGCCTCACTCCAATGACATGTTCATGTACAAACCCATTTCCAGAAAAAATTAGGACGCTGTGTAAAATGTAAATTAAAAAAGAGCGCGGTGATTTGCATGCCATTTAAACTCTATATTTAAAATGGTTCAAAGACAATATATCAAATGTTGAAACTGAGAAATTTATTGTTTTTAGACAAATATTTGCTTATTTTGAATTTGATGCCAGCAACATGTTTCAAAAAAGTTGGGACAGGGGCAACAAAAGACTGGAAATGTTTTATAATGCTAAAAAAAAATGCCCCTGGTGGAACATCTCACAGCTAATTAGATTAATTGGGAACAGGTCAGTGACATGAATGGGTAAATAAAGAGCATCTCAGAGAGGCTGAGTCTTTCAGAAGATGGTGAGGGCTGTGCCACTCTGTGACAGACTGCATGGGAAAGTTGCTCAACAATTTAAGAATGAAATTTCAAAGAAAATGGGGATTTAATCATCTATGGTATGTAATATCATAAAATTACTCAGAGAATCTGGAAAAATCTCTGTATGCAAAAATCTATATTGAATGGCTGTAATCTTCAGGCTCTCAGGTGGCACTGCATTAAAAACAAACAGGATTCTGCGGTGGAATCAATGCTTGGGCTCAGGAACACTTCTGAAAACCATTCTCTGTCAGCACAGTTTGTTATACTGCATCCACAAATGCAAGTTTAAATTTAACTATGTAAAGAAAAAAAAAACAAAAATAAACAAGCTCCAGAAACGCTGCCGACTTCTCTGGGCCTGAGCTCATTTATGATGGCCTGAGACGAGGTGGAAAACAATCCTGAGGTCTGACCAATCAAAATGTGACATTTTATTTATTTATTTTGGAAATCAAGGATGCATCGTCCTCCAGGCTAAGATGGAGAGGGAACATCTGGCTTTTTATCAGTGCACAGTTCAAAAGCCAGCATCTATGATAGTATGGGGGTGCATTAGTGTGCATGGCACGGGTAACTTGCATATTTGTGAAGACAGCATTAATGCTGAACCATATAGACAGGTTTTGGAGCAACATATACAGCCATCCAGACATCTTTTCTCTGGTAAGGCTTTGCTTATTTCAGCAAGAGAATGCCAAACCACATTGTGCACGTGTTACAACATCATGGATCCATGGTAAAAGAGCCCAGGTGCTAAAGTGGCCTAGCAGCAGTCCAGACGGGTCACTCATTGAAAAATTTGGTGCACAAATGAGACAGAAAAGACTGAAATCTGAAATCAGGCCAGAATGAGAAAATATTTTTCTTTCAAAACTACAGTAATTGGTCTCCTCAGTTCCACAACACTCACAGCATGTTGCAAAAAAAAAAGAGATGATTGAACACAATGGCAAACAAGGCTCATTTCCAATTTTTTTGAAACGCGTTGCTGGAATCAAATTCAAAATGGGCAGATATTTTTCAAGAACAAAATTTCTGTTTCAACATTTGATATGTTGTCTTTGTACTATTTTTAATTTATTACAGAGTTTAAATAATTGGACAATCATGGCAGTCTGTTTTTATTTACATTTTACTCAACGTCTCAACTTTTCTTGAAACGAGGTTGTAAAATGGGACAGCTAGTGAAATAAAATGGGATATTTTAATATTCCCTTTCAAACCAACCTCCCCTCCCCACTTGGATGCGTGTGTGTGTGTGTGTGTATGCATGAAAGAGAGGGAGAGTGACATGCAAGTGCACATACATGCACAAATACTTGAATTGTGTGTGCGTGTATGTGTGATATGCACTGACACATGCATGCATGTTTGTATAATGGTGGTTAATTCTGGGCTATTATGGCTGACATGGACTCAGTGCATCATCTTCAGTATTTTGACCTGACAAACATAATAAAGATGCTCGTAATATGATGGGGCGGCACAGGATAGTAACTCATGATTTTATGGCACCTGGTTGCCCAGAAACATGCAGGTTTCACTTCAGAAAAGTGTTACATTTTACCTAAAGCATTTAGAGTAAATGGGACAGTCACTTAGAACCCTTTCCCACAAAAAGTAGAGTGTATTGTGAAAATATTTTGATTAAAAGTCAAACGGTTAGTAAAATGCAACATCTTACAAACATTTTGTGGTCATACCCACTTTTTTTGAGCTGAAGTTCCCTTATTACCAAAAAGAGCAAATCAACATGCCTCATAGCTCCAGCTCAGAGAGCAGTCTTTTTTTTTTCTGAAGCTTTGGTCTGCCCATCATATATATATATATATATATATATATATATATACAGTCGCGCCCAAAATTATTCATACCCCTACAAATTTTTGTTTTTTTCCGAGATATTTTTTGACAAATCAAAGTTATTCTTGCACAAATGACACAGTAAGTTGACATAAGACTGTAAGAAGTACAGTAAACAATTTTTCAAGAAATACAATACTTTTTGGTATTTTATTTGACAGATTTACAAAAAATACCATGTCCAGAATTATTCATACCCTTTTCTCAGTAATTGATGGCAAAGCTTTTATTCACGATTACAGCCTCCAAACGCGTCCTATAGTTGATCACAAGGTTTCTACATGTCTGCACGGGGATTTTGGCCCACTCCTATTTGGCGAACTTCTCCAGGTCCTTAAGGTTTGAGGGTCTCCTTGCCATGACCTTTGTCTTCACTTCTTTCCACAGATTTTTGATAGGATTGAGGTGGGAGCTCTGGCTTGGCCACTCCAAAATGTTCACTTTGTTGTCCACCAACCATTTCTTGACGGATTTGGACGTGTGTTTAGGATCATTATCCTGTTGGAAGATCCATTCCTGCCCAAGACCAAGTTTTTTGGCGGATTGCTTTATGTTTTCACTGAAGATCTGGATATACTGGTCCTGTTTCATGATGCCATTAACTTTAACAAGGTTTCCGGGCCCATTCGCAGAAAAGCAACCCCAGAGAATGATACTCCTGCCGCCTTGTTTGACCGCTGGGACCGTGTTTTTCGGGTTGAATGCTTCACCTTTCTTATGCCAAACAAAAGCCCCATCTCTGTGCCTAAACAGCTCCATCTTTATTTCATCGTCCATAACATTGACAGCCAGAAGCTTGTATCTTCATCCAGGTGAGTTTTGCGAAGCTAGACGAGCTCTTGTGTGTCTGGGTTGGAGAAGTGTTAGTGGTGTAAGAAAGGTGAAGCGTTCAACCCGAGAAAAACTGTCCCAACGGTCAAACACGGTGGCGGGAGTATAATGCTCTTGGGTTGCTTTTCAGCGAATGGGCCCGGAAACCTTGTTAAAGTTAATGGCATCATGAAACAGGACCAGTATATCCAGATCCTCAGTGAAAACATAAAGCAATCCGCCAAAAAAGGTCATGGCAAGGAGACCCTCAAACCTTAAGGATCTGGAGAAGCTCTCCAAAGAGGAGTGGGCCAAAATCCCCGTGGAGACGTGTAGAAACCTTGTGATCAACCACAGGAAGCGTTTGGAGGCTGTAATCGTGAATAAAGGCTTTGCCATCAATTACTGAGAAAAGGGTATGAATAATTCTGGACATGGCATTTTTTGTAAATCTATCAAATAAAATACCAAAAAGTATTGTATTTCTTGAAAAATTGTTTGCTGTACCGCTTACAGCCTTATGTCAAATTACTGTGTCATTTGTGCAAGAATAAATTTGATTTATCAGAAAATATCGCAAAAAAAAAAAAAAAAATTGGTAGGGGTATGAATAATTTTTTGGCACGACTGTATATATATATATATATATATATATATATATATCTGAAATATATTTATCTCAGACAAATAAAAATAATTGTTTCATATAAAGGACATTTGTAGCAACATTGCAATAAATTGTTAGGTGAAAGTCTAATATTTACAGTCCAAGATAGAAAACCTTATTTGTCCCATTCTACCTGATGTCCCAAATTACCTGACTTCAGCTTCCAACTATCCTATTTTGATCTGGCCAACAACACCAGATATTACATCTACAGTTTTGTCACCCACGACCAATATGAGTATCCCAGAATGCTTGCATCACTCGGTCACCTGATCATCATTTGGCCTTATAATCCTATAAGGTAATTTCTCCAGTCCATGATCTGAAAAGAATTCTCAATATATACATTCCTATTCGTGTCCATACAAACCCAAGCTGTAAATACCCCGGAATACCTACATGCACTTCACAAGTATCTAGTTAAGCAAGCAATAAGGCGGGTAATTGATACGCTGATGATTCATTGAATCGATTAGCTGGTGATTGAATCAGACTAGGCTTTTGCCACAATGAAGTAAGTTATAATGTAGGAGGTCTATCTTGTGTTTATACCATTATGACATTTAATTATTTCCAAATGACCAAATTTCATCCAAAATCGACAGGCATCAAGACTTCACCACTACGAATGCCTGTGCCAAACATAAATAAAATTGGATGACAGTGGAAAGCTGCAATTCGACTGAAGAAACCTCAATGGCACCTGGCAGATACAGCTGAGGAGGAACAAACTCAAATCAATTATATCCCTGTGTTTCCACTCGAGGATACAATAATCCGCTAGGATGGCGAATTTGAAAGCGTGCCAGAAACACTGACCTAACAGAAACAGCCACATGAAGTCAGTCAGTTGATTATGGGCGCTGAACTGTTTTGACCATACTCTGCACTTTGATATGTTTTTTTTTTTTTTTTTTTTTTTTAAACGGAAAAATTTCAATGAATATGATGTTCTGCTTCAGCTGCTGGGCTTTTTGCCAAAGCTTTAGAGTCCGGAGCTCAATTTGGCCTCTGACATCTGCTTCAACATCTGCTTCCTCTGTTATATTAATCTCCGCGCGGCCTTTGCCGTGAGGTCCTGAAGATGCACGTGCTGCGAGACGCTAATGGCCCTCGCGCCGGTCCCTCAACACCCCCGCCCACCCCCTTCCCCTCGAGCGCAGGCTCACAATGGACACATGTAGGCTCTGCGAACATACATTTGCATGTCGGCTACCCATGTTTATTCAGGCACGAAATGGAGAAAAAAGTTAAACCAAAGAGGAGAGTGAGATTTAATGAAAGTAAACCCGCCTGATTCTAACTGCACTTTCACACGTAGCCTACTGCAAAACACTTCCACAGCCTCCGGCTAATTTTCGAATCCGCAACCTAGTTTTTAAAATCCGATATATCAATCAGAAACAAGCATATTCAATTACACATGAGATGGTAAATCACCTTTATTTTCAGAGAAGGCACTATTTGCGCCTATTATATGCAGCACATCAGAAAGAATTACACTCACACGCGCGCGCACACGGTTCCGAGGGCTGAATGATTGATGCCCCGGTCAGAAGACCCATTTTTATTAATGGGAGAGGCAAGAAGGCGATAAACAGAGATGGGATTCTATTAATTAAATGATGCTATAATTAAGTTTCATTAAACACAGATCGATAAAGCGAAGCCGGATTCAAACAAGGTCCATACATAACGCGCCGTTTTACAAGAAAGCGCTAAATGACCTCGTATATTCGCCCCCCGTAAGTCGTCACCATGGCAACCCACGTGCGAGTTTGTTGGGGATGGCGGGACTTAAAGCGAACGCACTGGCGGTTTTTATCCGCAGCCTATCTGCTTTACACGGATATTTCCGTATTTATTTTTTTATTGCGGCTGCCGGAGACTCGGCCACACAAAATTATTTACTGCAAGCCAGCAAAAAAAAAAAAAAAAAGAAGAAGAAAAAAGAGATAATCTAAAAAAAAAAAAGGAGCAGAGGATGTGGTCAATGAAGCAGCGGTGTAAGGATGAAGGGCACAATTCCAATTTCTGTGAGAAGGATATATTCAAAGGAGTCAATGTGACCCCCAAACCTCCCCAAAAAGAGGGATTTTTAAGGGATACAAGGGCTTTGATGTAGACCAAACATTTTAATTGAAATGAGGTCAAACATGTAAATTGGAAGGTATGTCCTCATGCCCACACCTGCCCCACACGTGGGGTCATCAAAACTATGGTGTCTCTCCGATATAGTTCGATAATTACTCACGCCCGTCCGCTATACAATAAATAAAAACTATGTTGCTGTGTGGTGATGAATCGTCGCTAATGCATCTAACCTGCATTGCTCTCATGATTAGTGACCGAAGCTGGCTGGTGTACATAGTTGTCTCAGTGTTTCAGACATGAGTGAATAATATTACAGTGGCTCCCAGCTATACGGTCTATAAATAGTTTATTCACATTCTGTGATAGATTTTATGATATATTGTAATGACTGATGCCCTGGGTAAGATGCAGGGGCACAAGGACAGCAAGAGATGTTGAGGATCCAAATGCAGACGACAGTTTATTAACTAAACAAGGTGCATATAACAGAAAATATTAACTACAAAAACATATAAATAAAGACCAGCAAACAAAACTAAGTGCTGGAGGATGACTGGGTGGGGTAGGGAGCCGAGGAGATCAGGAGGAACATGTGCTGTCAACCTATTCTAACCTTTGGCTGGTCAAGCCTACTCACCGCTGGCCAAGTCATTTGCTTTAGCTTTTTTCACTTCAGCTTGTTGTATACATGCTTCTGCAAGCATCATCAGTAATAATTAAAGCACTTTGCTCAAGGAAACAACTGCTATCTCTTAAGTTTTACCAAACCAGTAAGCTTCCTAAGTGCAGGGTAGTAAACGATGCTATCCACAGCCTTACACTGCAGGCTGGAAAAGAAAGATACACAGCAGAGATTGAAGCATCAAAAGGCAGCCACTCATCCCGTATTTAAGGGAGGGATTCTCAAATCTGGGCCTGAATTAAAAACTGTCCCAGGTTTTCGTTCCCTCTGGGCAATTAACGAAAAAATACGCCAGATCCCCTTCACAATCATGGCCCACTCTTATTTAAAAGGAGGGTGGATACCAATGGTTAATGATTTCAGGGAAACAGGTTTAAGCACAGCTAATTCCACTGTGCTGGAAACATCAGGTGTTATTACTCTGTCAAATTTAATTCACTCTGACAAATTTGCTACAGAACAAATACTTTGTCTTCATTTTCTCTCAAGGACCAAAGCTTGCATTTTGGGTTACTCCTGAATCTTATACATGGATGCAGAGCCAAAGTTTACATGTGGATGCAGACTTTTACTCTCAGGTATTCACCTACAGAATCTGGAAAACAAATGCTCCATAAAGGATCAATTCTGAGTTCAGTGCTTCTCAAACCTCTCCTGGAGGACCACCTGTCCTGCATGTTTTAGATCCCTCCGGCTCCAGCACAGGGGATTCAAATGACCAGCTCATGATCAAGCAGCTTTCGGGGTTGATAAAGACCTGATCATGTGAATCCCCTGTGCTGGGGCGGGGAGAGATCTAAAACATGCAGGACAGGTGGGCCTCCATGAGAGGTTTAAGAAGCACTTTCCTAGTTCAAGGGTTCTTCATCAGTCAAATTGGTTATTTCTTGGAGATTTCACACCTGTGCCAGAGGGCCTGATGAGGAGCTGAGAGTTCCCTCCATGGACACAAACTGAAGCACAATACGAGCGCTTGTGTACTCGGCAGACTCATATTGTTCTGTTAAGGCCAGTTGCAAGCACTGGGCAGGGGTGATGTGCGCTGAGTGATGTTCCTAAGCAGCGAGCCGGACTCCTGCCCGAGTGTTATGAGGGCACCTGCTCCTCTTCCAATTACTCAACTATTATGGCTCAATAGACTGCAGTACGTTACCATAACAAATCAAGTTTAACTTGAGCTGTGACTGAACACTAGAAAAGGGCACTGCTGTAATTAGAAGTTTTGCATAAACTTGCTTTCAAACTCATCATTTGACCAACATCATTAATTATAAAGTATGGAAGGCCCATTTCTTTCGCATTTTACTCGCAGCATTAACAAAATAACTGCCATCATATATAAGTTACAACTATGTTTTACGGGCCTTTTCAAATAAACATTCATGAGCTACACGAATGAAGCAACCACTCCCAGAAAACCAACATTAAAATGGTTTGAAGTCAACTCAACTTTATCTAAAGTGCAATAAAAACAAAGTACTATCTAATAACCCATACGATTACAGCTGCCTTCTAACGCATACAGATAACACATCCCCTCTTACCCCTTCAAATTAACCCTCAGCGCGCTGAATTAGTTAAAAAAAAAAAAAAAAACCAAAATGTAAATTTGATTATCTTGTGCTGTTGAAAACATATCACGTGGCGACTTGTTTGAGAGCTGCTCTGCAGGATCCCTTTTAAACAAGTTGCCACATGATAGGTTTTCAACAGCTTTGATTTTGATATCTTACATCATTGAGTTACAACAGTTGCATTTAGCGTTCTAGGGGTTAATCTCAGAATTTGCCATTACATCTCCCACTCACTATCCCCAATCTCTCTCATTCCAAACCTCCAGCATGGTTTTAGCTGACAATGGCTTTATAATGATGCTCACGTTTTATGTATGATCTGTGATTGTGTGGTTAATTTCTATAACATTATTATTTCTTTTGCATTTGCATTATGGCTCCATATCGACACATCTGCTCCCTCATTTACTGCATTGCTAGCTGTTAGCAGCCGCACTCCGTTGGGAATCCTGCAATTACAGCTGCAGCTCATAACCCCAACTCAAAACAAGATTGGGACAAAATGGAACATGCTCATAAAGACAGGAAGCAGTGATTTCTAAATTTACTTTGAGTTGTATTTCATTGCAAACAGTATGAAGACTAGCCCTGATTAATGTTTTGTCTGCTAAACTTAATTGTAAACATGCACCCATTCCTATCATTCAGGACTAGTGGTGATGTATAAAACAAGCTGAATAGTGATTTGAAACAGTCGTTATCAGCAGGTGACTGTAATCATAATTAGATACAAAAGCAGCATCCAGGAAAGACCGAGTCCTTCAGAAGGAAAGATGGGCTGAAGATCACTTATTTGCCCACAAAAGCGTGAGTGAGTGTGACGACACCGGGACACTGAGACCACGCAGTTTTTGAGAAATAATTTTTTAAAATTTCTCAGTCCTATCTTTAACATTGGGGCCAAAATTTCAAGGGCCCATAAAACGGACAAAAATGATTCAATCAAAAATCCGAGAAAAACCTCTGGAGATATGGTCTAGTAGAATATTATTGCAAATTTACGCGAAAATTCATTGGGTCAAAAGAAAGATAAAAAAAGTTCCGGACGACGGACGCCACACCACGACAATAGCTTATCGGCCCATAGGGCCGGTAAGTTAAAAAGACTGCTGGAACAGGGGAGGGACTAATTAACAAAACAAAAGGATTGTGACAGGGGTACCCCAGCCCTGCCCATGTTAGATTTCTCCCTGCTGTAACACAACTGATCAGCTGATCAGGTAATTAGTGGGGCACTTTAGTGGGTGCGTCAGATCGAGGAGACATCTAAAGTGTGCAGGGCAGCGCAGGGGTACTCCAGGAGCCTGGCTGGGAAACACTGTTTTAGATAAAAAATTTGATCACTTGGGGTAAGACCATGTGTTACACGACTGGATGAAATGTGATTAGTTAAGGACAAATCAGTAACAGTGGCAAACAGACTATTATTTGCAAATAGAGCCTTTAACCTCTCATTTGCAGTCTTCACCTGCGTATTAAAGGGGACCTAATATGCTATTTTTCCAAGTTTATATTTTGGTCTTTGCACAATCAGGAGTACTCTAGGGGAGTCAAAGTAAAAAAAGGGTACTTATTTTGCTCATACTGCCATCCTCAAAAAACCCCATTTGAAGTCCATAGTAGTCTCTGCCTGAAACGCCTCATTGGGGTGGCTCTTCCGCTATGGCCCCCACTCCCCGTGTGCCCACTTTCATCTGACTGGCCAGCTCTGTGGAGGGCGGATCTAGGCGGGACGAGGCTGCAGAACACAGTTTTCCAGGTCCGGCTCCAGAGGAATCGACGGGCATATTCTGCAATCTAACGCAGTACATGTGTATAGATCTAATGAAATTAACTTGTTCTCATAAACACAACTGCGAAAGTGGAGGACGCAGTGCGAAAGTCTGGCAGCTCAAGCACGAATTTGCTATCGGCTACAGTTTGCTACGGCGACAGTTGGTGAGTACAGCGGTTTTTCTACTTCGTAGCTAGGATGCCGGGGAAGCTAGAATCCATCCCATATAGACACATTTGTAGAACGGGTCGACATGCCCAAGTGTAGACCGGAGACCATAGAAATCCGGAGGGTCTGAGCTTAGAGGGAAACATGGACAGTGAGGAGCAGCTAAAAGTGTACCAACAGCTTATGGACTGCTTCGGTGTGTATTAGGACCTGCTGGTTCGTGTGCATAGCTGTGGTGTGTTGTTAGCGTGGAGAAACGAACAGCTTCCGCGCTGGTATATGACGGAGGGGCGAAAGCTCCAGGCTAAACAGCCTTTTCGGAAATTGCCCGTGGTAATGGTTTACTTATTGCCTCGAATGACCAGCTTTTCCTCGCGGAAAATGGGCGATTATGGATAGCGTCGAGAGAGCTAGATAGAGCTCGGTTATGTCATGAACATAATACAGGTTTTACAGACCGTAAGTTCCGTCTCGTGAACCGTTGCTTATGTGGAGCTAGCGAATCGATCACTTTTACAGGAAAGAATTTAATATTCAATCGATGGCAATGCAAAGAAATCGTTTGTTATACCGGACACATTATAGCCTGTGCGCTTCCCTATTGCTTTCACCGGTAGTATCAAAGAGCTTGCCCAGACATTGGAGATGTATCAGGTTGACCCCGGTCATGGATAAGTAAAGCGATCGTTTCATAAGCACCCAAAAACTCACCCCAAGCTCTGCAAAATCTACGTCTGGTCTAACTGCAGCCCAACTCGGCAGACACATACAGCACCTCTCCGGTTAGCTTCAACTGTAGTGGCTACAATCAGGCAACGTTATGATGAAACTGTCACATTGATGCTTACCAAAGTAACACAAGCATACCGATCATAATTGCTGCATATAAGTTAACCAGAAGCATTTTTAATTTGCAGAGCACGCGAACTAAAATGCAGTAGCTGATAAGCGGTCATGACTTTGAATGTAATCTGTCGCGCGAAAAATTCGTTTCGCGTCCGGTGTGAAAGCTGCTTAACGCGCCCATAACGCCTGTATTCGCGTCTTTGCATTGACTTTGAACGTAGCTAATCTGTCGCGCGAAAAATTCGTTTCGCGTCCGGTGTGAAAGCTGCTTAACGCGCCCATAACGCCTGTATTCAAGTCTTTGCATTGACTTTGAACGTAGCTAATCTGTCGCGCGAAAAAATTCGTTTAGCGTCGATGAAAGCTGCTTAACGCGCCCATAAGGCCTGTATTCGCGTCTTTGCATTGACTTTGAACGTAGCTAATCTGTCGCGCAAAAAATTAGTCTTGCGTCCGGTGTGAAAGCAGCTTTATGGATAGTACGCGACAGCTAGAGAGAGCTCGGTTATGTTATGAACATAATACAGGTTTTGCAGACCATAAGTTCCGTTAGCGTGGACAAGTTGCTTATGTGGAGCTAGCAAATTGATCACTTCTACAGGAAAGAATAACCTATTTAATCTCCGCCTTTTTCGGCTTTTTATTAGCCACAACAATTTCTAAAGGGGGATGAAATTATGTCAAGGTAGTGCAGAGAAATCATTTGTAAACCGGTAGAGCTTCTGCATTTTGCATTGCTTTCATGGTAGCACCAGAGAGCTTGCTCAGACATTTGTGAAGTATCCGGCTGATCCCGGTCATGGATAAGTGAAGCGATCACTAACTGAAGTGGCTACAATCGGGCAACGTTATGATGAAACTGCCACATTGATGCTTACCGAAGTAACACAAGCATACCGATCAGAATTACCGCATATAAGTTAACCAGGAGCATTTTTAATTAGCACGACACGCAAACTAACATGCAGTAGCTGGTAACCAAGCGGTCATAACCACAGAGACAAACCCTTGCAATACAGGTTTTACAGACAGCAAGTTCTGTTACTGTGAACAGTTGTACCAAGCATCCAAATGGCTTATGCAGTAAAAGCAACTTACAGCTTCTGTGTCTGTGAGTCACGGACAGTCGCGACCGATACAGGCTTTATCCTCAGATATTTTACAAAGCCTGCGTTTGAGGCCAGTTGTTAGTGCTATCGCTAGCGGTCCTGCTAGCCACCCGTAACACGTTAGCTTCACTTACATTATTTGCTGTTATATGGTTACTTACAGCTTGTGGCTCCGAGCGCCTGATCGATGCAACTGCTTCAGGTTTGAAAAGCAGCTGCAACGCTTATCCTGTGTCAAATTATCCTTTATTGACAAAGCTGTCTTTGGTGAAATGCTGAGCACAAACAGCTAACGTTCCCTTTGGCCGTGGCTGTTTGCTGCCAGCAAACAAAAAAAGCTACCCACTGATTTCTGGTGGCATCAACTTTTGGAAGAGAAATATTCGTTTTTCTTCGCATCCAAAAGTAAACGGAGAAGTAGCTTTGGGAGAGATACTGACAAAATTGCACCTCAAATGATCTGCGGTTCTTCTTTTGTATTTCCAAAAGTGTAGACGCTACTAAGGCATAGTATAATCTGCTGTTGTTAGTGCCTGCTAGAATAGTTTCCGGTGTGGGCAGGTCCAGCGCCGTGATTGGCTCTGGCTAGGTCAGTACTAATTGGACGGCACAACCTGACGTCAGGTTTTGCCCAGATCTCGTGAAGATCTCGGGAGGAGCTGTTCAGAGAGGAAATCACGCTCACGAAATCAAGTTCTTGGATTACGGCAAAATCCCTGTATCTTATGTTTAGAAACTTTTCAGAGGTTGAGCATGGACAACCAACATTATAACATTACTAATATGCATTAAAAGAAGGATCAGCATGTTAGGTCCCCTTTAAGTTAGCTTATTAAAAAGCTTGTAAACAAGCTTTCACTCAGTCAAATAGCCAGGTGAAATTACAAAATCAAAAGCGGAGAATTCAGCTATTGATCACAAAAAGCCAGTTCTTCAAAAGATTTAATCCAGATAAAAGTAATCTGGACTGGATCAAATCCTGAAAACGGGTTGTTCAAAAGAAAAAATGGATTCTGTAATCGGATTAGATCACGTAATCCAATCTTGATTTTTACCTGGATCAAACCTTGGGTTTGTGTAGTTCAAAACTTTTAGGTAGGATTGGGATACATTTGATCCAAAAAAGATCAGAATCAGAATCAGAATCAGACGACTTTATTTGTCCTAAAAAAGGCAATTCAGTTTCTCCAGTCTACCGGGGAAGGTAGACTGTAGATGGATTATTCCGATCCCAGGAGAAGGGTGGATTCAGTGTGGATTTCAGGAGCAAAATATAGTAAAACTAACAAAACTGGTCAAGTAATAAAACATTTGTATCACGTAGTGTTTATATACACATTCTTTTTTAATTTGCACTTGATTTGTTCAACCATTACAATGATAAATTAGATAAAGCAGAAAACAGTCTCCCTATTAAACTTGTTAGTACAGTCAATTAAAAAATAGAATATATGAAATAATTCATAAAATAATAAAATATAAATAATAAAATCCCTCACTAACAATTACAGTGACACAATTGCACCCCCGGTCAGTAGCTCATTCTGAGCCCCAGCAGGAGGATTTTCTGTGTCCTCAATAGGCTCAGGTGCACCATAAACACCATCACAGAGAGGGACATTGCATCTGGTAGCAATGCTGTGAAGCACAATACAGGCAAGATTTATGTTGCACACTTCCTGCGGCTTTACTCACAAGTAGTTGAGGCATGCAAAGCGCCTCCTCAGAACTCCATGTAAATGCTCAATAGCACATCTTATTTTGCAATGAGCTGTGTTGAAGCGTGCCTGCGCCAGAGTGTTTGCCACAAGAAAAGGGGTCATCAGCCATGGTAGGAGTGTATAGGCTCTGTCTCCTAATATGAGTTGGTTAATATTGGTTGGTTTGGAGCTCTCAGTATAGCGCACTCTCCCTCAGGATACGTGTATCATGGACAGACCCAGGCCACTTCACAACACAGTTTGTGATGATGAGGTCAGCATCACCCACAAGTTGGATGTTGATGCTATGCCTCCCCTTTCGGTTAATGTACTCTCACTCCCGCTCATGAGGAGCTTGTATATGCACGAATGTTGATATTGTTTTATTTTCTCTGTCTTTTCAAATGAAAACTTGAAGTGACCCCATGCTATTCCACCTGTTATTCTTCGTATAGCTCATATTGTAATATTTAGTCAAATTTAGAGCCTTTTTATCTGGATTTGGGAATCCTGAAAAGTCTGTATCTGGATCAGAGTAATCCAATCCAACATTGCTTTGAAAAACTGGGATAAAAGTGAGATGGATAAGTGATCCTGGATAGCAAAAAATGGGATTCCCAAATCCGGATCACTTTTATCCAGATTAAATCTTTTGAACATCTGGCCCAGAGTGATATTAGTGGGTTTGAGAACAATGAACAATTCAGTCATTAATCAGCTTCTTTGGTGCCCCCCATCTTATCACTCCATCCTCAATAATATAACATCACTTGCGAACCACACAGAAATGAACCACAGGGCTACTCCATGTACGGATGACCTTGAGACAGACATCATCCCGTGTTGGTGAAACCAGGCCAGACTATTAATCGTATGTTCCTTCCCAGAGTCACATGGGGTTTCTAAGACGTCTAAATTAAATCTCTCCAAATTTAAAACATCAGCGCCAGAGAATAGTGATCAGTTCCAATTTGGCCAATAGAATGTTTCCTGTGCAATTCTAATGAGGAAGTCTGGATTTAGACACATCCCAATCATATAAGTAATCATATCGTGAGGGATGAATGAGAATTTGCTGGTCGAGGTTTTATTTTACATGGTATTATTTAGATAAAGAGGGTTTTTTTTGATTAATGTGGTAGCACAACATGAATTAGAATGCAAAATGAGTGATATGTAAAACTGAGTATCCATTAAAAATGGGAAACTACAGGAGGAGATGAGGGAACCAAGGAACTGCAGGGGAACGTGAAGAGCCAAGTACAGAGCCTTGGGGAACACCAAGGCAGGGTCATGGGCATAAGAGAAGCCACTGAACCAGGAAACCAATGAGACCATCTAAATATGCAAGAGTAAGTAAAATGAAAGCGTTATGTAATTAAGAGTGAGAAGGAAGGATGCTCTTGTGAAGGCAACCCTTTCTGTGGTTAGAAAGCAGAGAAAGTGATGGCACCAGCTGTAGAAAATACTGTAAATTTACATCTTTTCTGGAGGGAGAGAAACAGGAAGAACTGGCCCTAAATATTAAAGGCAGGATGATATAGAGACTGGGAATAAAAGGAATATTTCCAAAAAGGCAGGTTTGTACATTTGTGTATACGTGCAGGGGGAGGTGGTTGTGGGGATATGGGGTGATAAGTATGTATGATAATGAAAGAGGTATTTACGGAGACAGAGGGCTAGTGTGTGGGAAGTGTTTCTCTATGAGATTACACTGGTGTTCACATGTGAAGGGACAGTGCAGAGTATGTGTGCAGGTGTGTGTACATACCTGTGCATAAGCATCTGCAAGTGTGTGTTTTGCTGAAAAAGAGAGGCGTGGGCTCAAGGTGGTGGAAGAAGAACGCCAAAAAATGAAGATTGTGCAAAAACTGCACCATTGTCTAAATACTGATGGGCCTCTTAGTATGTAATTCCTTAAATATTTAACCCTTAGAGCGCTAAATGCAGCTATTGTTGCTCAATGATTTAAGATCTCAAAATCAAAGCTGTTGAAAACCTATCATGTGGTGACTTGTTTATGATTCATGATTTATTTATTTAAGAAGTAGGGACAGTACATATTGATGAACATAAACATGTAAATATGTCAGATTATAGCCAAAGGCCAATTTACATCTGTTGTCCCTAAGCAGGTTGATGTTTTGAAAAACAATACAAAAATACATAACAAAAATACAAAAACCAATTATACACTATTTTAACAATAAAACACAGAAGTGAAAACAGAGACAAGTCACCACATGATAGGCTTTCAACCACAGAAGACAATTAAATCTTATTTTTTAAAAATGCATTTAAGTGCTCTAAGGGTTAAAAATATTAAATGTGCTCACACAGATGAAATGCACCATAAGACAAGAGATAAAGATTTTAATCCAGAGACAGACACTGCAAACCACACATTTTTGAGAGCTTGTTAAGTATAATCCTTCAAGGGAGGATGAAAAGAACAAACTTAAAACATTCAGAGCCTCGACTGACCAGAGCGCTTCATGTCAGCAGGCCTTACTGATACAGTACTGTCCTCCTTAACATTACAGTAAAACAACACTCACCCACACAAATACAGTGATACAGCAACCAAAACTGTGTGAGAGGAAATATTAAGCTTTTCCAAAACCCACAAACAAGAAGTGTGTAAGTATGATTCAGAAACTGAAGTTTTCCAAATTTCAAATAAAACATTGTGGTCAATGCTCAACTCCAAAGGGATCTCCAAGGTGTCACTGAATGTAAAATTTATGAACAGAAATTTGACCAGCAGTATTGTCTTGTGATAAAAATTGGGAAATTTTATTCGAAAAGTGTCATTAACTTCACCAGCCAACTCTGCAGGACAGCAGCGCTCCCAGGCCATTTTTCTAATGAGATCCCTTCAGGGGCAAAGAGAATAAACATGCCTGATCATTAGCACTTTTGCAATATAAGTACTTTGAAGGAAAATCCATCAATTTTTTGCCAGATGAAAGAGACCAAGCTTGGTATCCAAGGCTTATTTTTTTTTTTTTTTACCTTTATAGGTTTTTACCCACAAATGTAGCCTACCTACACTCATGGGTTTCTCAGATCCTGTTTCTTTAAGAGCACTCACAAAAACATAAGACCACATTAGTATGTAGTATTTTTGCAGAAAGACAACTATCAGCCCATCCATGACACTACAAACTTGTTTTAGTATTCTCTCCAAGAGAATAAAAAAGCCACAAAATTAACAAAAGGCAAAAGCAAGCTGACACGTAAAATAAAAGCTTCAAACAGAAAAAATAGCATAAAATGGATGATATTGGGATTATACAATGGACAGAACAATCATATATGTCCCATAGAGCTGGTGAATATTATATAAAACAGCAAGTAGGCTACAAAGAGTCGTAAATGTATTGTTATCAAGGATTTTACACGCAAATATCCTAGCAATAAACATAGGAGCAATGTAATATAATTGACAAACTTAAAACCATGACATTGAGTAGCTAGAAAAAAGTTAAAGTGAAACACCTTTCCCTGGAAACATATTTTACTGACAGAACCTTCTGCTCCAGCCGAACCAGCAGTCTCCCCAGGCCCTTCCGCGCACGACTGTATGATCTGTGCTCCAGTCATGCAACACTGCTCACTGCATTATTGTAGTGCTACTGTATGGAGATGCAGCATGATGTGCATACGGGTCCGCAGTTACACGCGTGGCCTTGTGCTGTGTGATGTCACTATGTGATGCACTACAGAAGAAGGGGCAACAGCAGCTCCTACGTGACCCGTTACCTCAATTTTTCATTCATGATGGGGGGTGGGCTCCTCTTGCCATGTCCAATCTGAACAGGAGAGAATAGCCTCTGCTCTACTGATGTGGGCAGCGATGAGGCGGGGTCTACATTACATATGGTAACTCGTGCTACGGAGGAGCTAGCTCTGATTAGCATGCAGTCAAAATCACTGACCCACTGATAATGATAACCTCCGGGTATCAGGTCAGTACACACTGTGGGAATGGTATACCCTTACGCTATCTCAGTCAGGTTAAACCGATGTACCCTAAGACTACAGTTTCCCATCTTTGTAAATTTCATGCTTTATCTTTAGCTTTTATTTACAAAGTGCTGATTATTCAGAAAAGAAGTTCAGCAGCTTACTTCACCATAGTGGCCCACAAATGTTTACCCTCCGAAGAGCCGAGTAACACTAACTTTTTCAGCAGCAATATTTGACTGTCTTTGGCAGTCAGAAGCGTCAGTTTTTAAGTCAATCTTGACATGCACCTCCAACATCTGCCTTCCTTATTTATTATGGACCTTGCATACTTTCACATATCTCCGTACCTCTTCCCCTAACCCCACTTGTCCTTCAGTTCTCTGGGATCTCCTCTATGTAGCTCTCATAATGATCAAGAACTAAATCTTAAATTCAAACAGACACAAAGCATGACTTACAATAAAAGATAATGCAATAAAATGTGCACATAAAAAAAGCATGAAAACATTAAATATGTGACGTTCTGAGGCGCTGAGCTCACGCTGGTGATAGCAACTGTAGCTTATTGCAGTAATAAAGATTTCTTTACAGTAGAGGCAGATGCCGGCTGCAGTCAGATCTAAAACCAGTTAAAAATGTATTCAAATGGGAGGCACACACATTTGCACACAAGTGCATGCACATTCTCCCATACACACACCCACACACCAACATCACACTAACACACAAAAGTAAGTGCATTTGCCTGGTCTATCTTTCATTAAAAAATGCAGCACAGCTACTGGTGTATATTATCAGTACATATTTTACAGTATGACGGTGTTTTATGTGTGTATACGTGTGTGTGTGTGCAGCATTGAGAGATGTTGGCTGTGCTGAGTGAGGCCAAAGGTGTAAAGACGGTATGCTTAATGGTAATTGTATACAACAGTGTGCAGGGACTGTATTAATGTCGAGTATGAAAAGGTAACAGTTGTAGAAACATTCCGCCATCTCCTGCTGGGGACCACAGGTACTGCAACTGCATTTCTGTGGCTCACCACAGAGGGGAGTTAGTGAGCTCCCTGTGGGATAGAAAGAGAAGGGACAGGTTATATCGATCAGGTTGGGCTTTTCTGGTCCTCGAGGGCAGGGGTGCATATGTTCTATGTTCCCGCCAATGACTCATGCAAAAGACAAGGGACCAGTCATTGACGGATTCTCAAGCCTTCATAAAGCTAAATGTAGCTAAAATATGAGATGAATAAATAAATAGATCATAATTTATAATGAATCATGGGGCTAATTAAGCAATTAAGGCCAGATATTGCCATGGATTCCAGATGCAGTCTTTGCTGTCCACCTCCGTAAAAGAGTCATTTAAGGACCAGAGGTGACTGTAGGATAACATATTTTTTTTTTTGCGATCAAATTTTTTCCTTTTTATTGAACGAAGACAAAATTACAATCAAAAACTTAGCTGCCAGTTGCACATCAAAGAATACATACAAATGATGACCAATTTTAAATTATTACATTATAACATGCATATAAAACTAACAAGAAATCATAAGTAAGAATAGACAAATATGTATTACATTACACACAAAAATATATGAATGGAAAAAGTGAGAAAAAGAAAAAAAAAAAGGAAAATAGTGAGTACTACCCCCCCACACCCCAAGGACATCAGCACACACACACTCACTCAGGGATGTACGCTGTTGATTACCAACATTCAGAACAAACAGAAAACGTTGTACATCCCTAACACACCTTAACACATACATTCCCCACAAAGACGAAGAGACACACAGAGGGAAACGAGGAGGTTCTATAAAATACTTCAAAAGGCATAAGATAAGGGATTCACCCTAAAATGTGAGTGAGTCCGCTGCAGCACGCCAATTGTTTAAACAGATCTCGGTAGCACCGTTAATTCTAGCAGTTGACATCTCTAGATAGATGACATCTAAAGAAGTGAGGGTCCGATGTTGATGGTGAGACAATGAGGAGATTTCCATCACTGTGAAATCAATTTTTTGGCGGCTGTCAGGCCAGCTAACACAATGCACTTCTCAAGTTTAGGAACATTAAGATCTGATAGACTATTTAATGACAGGATGGGCACAGACACTAGTATGGTCATCAATACTAAGTCAGATAGCCTGGCGGCTACTTTAGTCCAGAACCGTGAAACTGGTGGATAGTCTCACATCATATGAAGGAAAGTACCAGGAACCCCCATAGTATATAAAGTACACAAGGGATTATTTATAGTTTTCACGCAATGGAGTTTGCGCAGGGTTAGATAAGTTCTATGTATGTAATTAAAGTGGATCTGTTGGAGGTCGGGGTTGCGAGAGGCCTCCTTGATATTCGCCCAGACAGCCTTTCAGTCGAAATCAGGGTCCAGATCAGGACAGTCACGCCTCCATAGTCTGCCCAATGGTAGGCTCTCATAAGAAGCCTCCAAAAAAAATGTATATAATGTAGATACCATACCCCCATTTCCCCCCATGCGACGAATAACTTATAAAGCGGGTGAGTGGGCAGAGGTTCTTGCCACGAAACACCACATGCCTGAATGGCTGATCTGAGCTGCAAATAGAAAAAAAATGTAGAACCTGGCAAGTTGAAAGCACCACTTATATCTTGAAAGGAACATAACCTCGTATCATTAAAAATGTCACCTAAATAGCAAATGTCACTGTTACTCCAGCGAGAGATTGAAACAGATCTTCCTCCAATTAATAAATCCTTGTTGTTAAAAATCGGCGAATACGTGTGCCACTTACAGGAGATCTTACAATGAGATTCAGCTATTATGTCTGAATAAAATGAGAGGCAATTGGACCGAAGCGTAGCTGACACTGCTTATTAGATATGTTGGCGAAAAGAACATCCTGCAAACTCCACAGTTGTACACTATTTTCCTATAGAGAACGCCAGGAAACAGAGGTATTGGAATCACGCCACACAAGTAATGGTCGGTGTACGAATGACCAAAAATAAAATTTAAAATTGAGAATGGAGAGACCACCAGCCCCCTTCCCTCTCTGTACAGTGGACAATTTCAGACATGGGCGTTTTCTATTCCACATAAATTTAGAGATACTAGAGGGAATTTCTTTCCAACAGTTGGCAGGGGGAGAGAGAGGGAACATGGAACTAACAAAATTTATTCTGGGTAAGACATTCATTTTGACTCTTAAGATTTGGGCCCGAAGGGAATTGGGAAGGCTAATCCACCTTTCCAAGTCTGCTTTAGCTTTACTTCAGATTTCAGAGAAGTTGTATGTCACAATACGGTTCAAGGATGGGAAAATTTGCACCCCCAAATACTTAAAGTGCTGGACAACGAGAACATCGGCTGGGTAGCGCAAGGTTTTAGCTGAATCATTTAGAGGCAAAAGTAAGGATTTAGACCAATTAATCTTGAAGCCAGAAAAACAACTGTAGGATAAGATTTAAGGTGAAGGGATCACTCAGAGCTTTAAGAGGTGATAGCGTGTTAGGGTCAGGGACAGGAGTTACAAGGGTATATGGGTGGGGTTAAATGGCCATAAGAATAGCTGGCTGCATTATATCTCTAGATTTTATTTTCTGTCCCTCCATAATAATATAGTTTTAAAAGCATTACAATCTATTGATACCAGGAAATCAACCGGAGAGGACAGACTGGATCCTTTTTTTCCTCAAATTAGCAGCACCCTTAATTTCATAACAAATAACACGCATATTCAACCTCTCTCTGTCAACCGGTACAATTCCTACAGCCTGGAAGAAAGCCCATGTGACCCCATTACATAAAGGTGGAGACAGGACTGACCTTAATAATTATCGACTAATTTCCAAATTATCCTGTCTAGCAAAAATCCTTGAATTATTGGTTAATAATCAACTTAAACTTAAAACATTTCTCCCGAAATACTCTGTATCAAGCCCACATCAGTCAGGTTTTAGAGAAAAACATAGCACAATTTCCGCAACTACTTTAGTCATTAATGATATAGTGACTGCTCTGGACAAAAGAAAACATTGTGCTGCCCTGTTTATAGATTTGTCAAAGGCGTTTGATAGAGTTGACCACTCTCTTCTTGTGCATAAATTAGGTAGTATTGGCATGGATGCAAATGCTTGTAACTGGTTTCAAAATTACCTCACTGAGAGACTTCAATGTGTAAAAACAGGTATTGCACAGTCAGAGTTTTACCCATTTCAAAAGGAGTTCCACAGGGATCAGTCCTGGGCCCTGTTTCATTTACCATCTATATTAATGACATTTTCTCATCTCTAAATGATTGTCAAGCACACCTTTATGTGGATGACAAAATTGTATATTGCATTGCTGATTCAGTTAAACTGGCCACAGAGAATCTTAAACTCGCTTTTAATGCATTACAGGACACAATAACCTTAAATTGGTGCTCAATGCCAGCAAGACTAAATGGATGTTATTCAAAGCTATAAACATTGTCTACAATGACTTGAATATATCACCTGTGAATGGAACTGTTATTCATAGAGTATCAGAATATAAATACCTTGGAATTTGGTTAGATGATAAACTGACATTGAAATGCCACGTGAGCACTCTTGCCAGTAAATTGCAGCAAAAGATTAGAATTTTATATAGGAACAGAGCAAACTTCCCTAAAATTAGTAGAAAGAGAGTTGTTGAAGCAGTTTTTCTATCTGTTTTAGACTATGGAGATGTCATTTATAGACATGCCGCGGCTTCCACTCTAAAGGTCTTGGATTCCGTATATCACTCAGCCATTAGATTTATTACTGGTGATAGTTATAATACCACTGTGCTCTATATAACAAAGTTGGGTGGTCCCCCCTAACAAATAGACGAGAACTACACTGGCAATTATTTCTTTATAAAGCCATAATTGGTGATTGCCCAAATTATATTACATCGCTTTTAGAGTGGGCTTCTGGACCTCATGGTACTTGTTCCAATGAGTGGCTTAAACTTAAAGTTCCGAGAGTCTCCACAGAACTTGGGAAATCTGCTGTTAGCTTTTGTGCTCCTGGTATGTGGAACACCTTACAAAAAACTCTAAAACTCAACACTTTGGTGCCCTTTAGTTATATTAAATCTCTCATTAAAAATCATTCCATTGTAGTCTGCAACTGTTCTAAGTGCACAGTTTGAATTTTATCTGTATTTATTGTATTTGCAGTACTTATTGTATTGTATTTATTTTATTGATAGCTTTTAAATGTACTTGCACGACGTCACTGAAAATGAGGGCTTGCCCTCAATGAATTTTCAAGTTGAAATAAAGATTGAATGAATGAATGAATGAATGGATATACCTCAGAATGATGTCATTGTACTGGGGCAGTAACGGGGCAGTGTCCTCTCCAGAGCTCTGACCCTTGGTTTTGGGAGTGTCCTGCTCATCTTCCTCCTGAATTCAGACCAGCAGAGGTCACGCATCAACAGACGGCAAGAAAACACCATGAGCTCAATATGACCCACAACACGTGACTGTGTGCATGTGTGTTTGAATATGTTTGTTCGCAACACAGCTGCTTACCGACTCCGAACTGTGCGCAAGTGTATCACTCCCTGGTTGTCGTGGAGAGGACAGAGGGGCGGGCTGGCTGATGACCACACCCCCCCGAGACAGTTCCCGTGGTGATGATGGTGGAGTGGTCAGGATCAGGACATCAGGGTGGGGGGGGTCACACAAACCATAGGCCCCCATAGGCTGAGGGGGACGCGAGAGCTGGAGGGCCTCTGGGTTCTCATCCTCCGAGTCAGACATTGGGCTGTCAGGCCGACCTGCAGAAAAACAAGAAAAAGGGTGTACAGCGACATACTCACACACAGACGACCTGTTTGAAGCTCCTTCCCCTGGGCATAGAAAGCACTTTTTCTGATAAAGGCCCTTATTCTAGGTGTTGATGGCCTTACACCCTAGTGTTGAAGGCACTTTACCTGAGTGTTGAAGGGATTTTTTTTGGAGTGTTGAAGGCCCTTTTTATGGGTGTTGGTTCCCATTTTTAAGAAAGGGGACCGGAGAGTGTGTTCCAACTATAGGGGGATCAGACTGCCCAGCCCCCAGGTAATGCTCATGCCAGGGTGCTGGATAGGAGGCTATGCCCGATTGCCGAACCTCAGATTCAGGAGGGACAATATGAGTTCTGTTCTGGCTGTAGACAGTGGACTAACTTTTCACCCTAGCACGGATACTGGAGGGGTCATGGGAGTTTGCCCATCCAGTCAACATGTGTTCTGTTGACTCTGAGAAAATTTATGACCGTGACCCACGAGGTATCCACTGGGGGGGTGCTGCGAGGGTATGGGACATCAGAGTCGTTGGTTTGAGCTTTCAATCCCTGTACAAAAGCCAGAGTTGTGTCCACATTCTCGGCATCAAGTCAGACTTGTTTCCAGTTGGTGTTGGACTCCGCCAAGGGTGCGCCTTGTCACCCATTCTGTTCACGATGTACATGGATAGGATATCAAGGCGCAGCTGAGGCTTGGAGGGTGCCCACTTTGGTGGCCTCAGGGTTGCATCTCTGCTGTTTGCAGATGATGTGGTCCTGATGGCTTCATCAGGCTGTGACCTCCAACGCTCACTGGAGCATTTCGCAGTCGAGTGTGAAGCGGTCGGAATGAGGACCAGCACTTCTAAATCTGAGGCCATGGTTCTCTGCCAGAAAAAGGTGGATTGTCCCCTCCGAGTGGGGGATGAGTTGTTACCCTAAGTGGAGGAGTTTATGTATCTCGAAGTCTTATTCTTATTCTTATTAGTGAGCGTGAGATGGAGCATGAGATTGACAGGAAGATCAGTCTATGATGCTGGCACTGTACCGGTCTTTCGTGGTAAAGAAGGAGCTGAGTTTAAAAGCGAAGGTCTCGATTTACTGGTTGATCTTCCTTCCAACCCTCACCTGTGGTAATAAGTTTTGGGCAGTGACCGAAAGGAAAAAATTGCGAATACAAGCGGCTGAAATTAGCTTTCCCTGCAGGGAGGCTGGGCTGACCCTTAGGGATAAGGCGAAGAGCTCAGACATCTGGGAGACACTAACAGTAGAACCGCTGCTCCTCTGCAATGAGAGGAGTCAGTTGAAGTGGTTCAGACATCTGGGTTGGATACCTTCTGGACGCCTCCCTATAGAGGTTTTCTGAGCATGTCCAACTGGGAGGAGCCCTGAGGCAGACCCAGGAAAAGTTGGAGGGATTATATCTCCCGGCTAGATTGGGAATGGCTTGGGGTTCCCCAGCAAGAGTTGGAGGAAGTAGTTGGGCAAGGAGATGCTTGGGCCTCTTTGCTGCTACCCCCACAACCCGGCCCCGGGTAAGCGGAAAAAAATGGATGGATGGATGGATGGAGAACCTTTTCCCGGGCGTGGAAGGCACCTTCCCTGAGTGTTGAAGGCCTAATCCCTGAGTGCTGAAGGTCACTTTTCTTGGTGTTGAGGGCCCTTTTCCTGACCTTTGAAAACCCTTTTCCAGGGTGTTTAAAGCCCTTTCCTAAGATGTTTAAGTCCTTTCCCTTGGAAATTGGAGGCACTTTTCCCCATGGGTGTTGAAGGCCCTATCCAGACTGTTGAAGGAGAGCTTTCCTTAGTGATAAAGGCCCAATGCTAAGGTGTTGATGGTACTTTCTCACAGTCTTGCAGATACTTTCCCAGGATGTTTAAGGCCCTATCCCTGAGTGTTGAAGGCCCTTTTCCAGACTGTTGACAACCCTCTTACTGGGTGTTGAGGGCCCTTTTCTTGGTTGTGGAAGGCCATTTCCCTAGGTTTTGAGACCCCTTTTCCTGAGGGTGGAGGGCACTTTCCCCAAGTGTTGTAGGCCTTTTCCCTGAGTGTTGAAAGTCCTTTTCCAAGATGTTGAAAACTTTTTTCCATAGTGTTGAAAGCCCTTTACCCGGGAGTTGAAGTCCCTTTCCGTGGGAGCTGAAGGCACTTCTTCCCTGGGTGTTGAAGACCCTTTCAAGGGTATAGTAGGCACTTTTCCTAGTTGTTGAAGGCTCTATCCTAGGGTCTTAAAGGGTATTTCCCCTAGTCTTGAGGACACTTTCCCTGGACATTTAAGGCCCTATCCCTGGAATGTCAAATTCTCTGTTCCTAGGTGTTGAGGGCCCTTTCCCTGAGTGTCGAAGATCATCTCCCGGGGTGTTGAAGACCATTTCTCTGGGTGTCAATGACCTCTTTTTCTTAGGTTTGCAGTTCTTTTCTTTGCATGTTGAAGGCCCTTTCTCGGGGTGCTGAAGGCCATTTCATGGGGTGTTTACGACCCTTGCATGGGGTGTTAAAAATCCATTTTCTGAGTATTAAAGGTAATTTCCCTATGTGTTGAAGGCACTTTCCCAGGGTACTGACAACCTTTCTGCTGGGGGTTGAGGGCCTCTTTCCTGAGTGTGGAAGATACTTTCCCTTGGTGTTGATGCCCTTATCCCAGGATGTTAAAGGTAAAGGCACTTCCCCACAGTCCGTTAGAAACTTTCCCAGGATGTTTAAAGCCCTGTCCTTAAGTATTTAAGGGCCTTTCTTTGGGTGTTGAAGGCACTTTGGCCTGGTGTTGAAGGCCCTTTCTCAGGGGGTTGAGGCCCTCTTTTAGAATGTTGAAGGCCTTCTTCCTAGGTGTTGTGGTTCTTTTCCCCAAGTGTTTTTTTTTTTTTTTTTTTTTGTGGGCCTTTTTTTTGTGGGCCTTTTCCCCAAGTGTTGAGGGCCCTTTCCCAAGATGGTGATGATCCATGAGGGTTGAAGATCCTTTCCCTACATCTTGAAGACCCTTTTCCAAGTTGCTTCCAGGGTGTTGATGGCCCATTCCCTAGGTGTTGAAGATCCTTTACCTGACTGTTGAAGGTCCTTAACCTATGTGTTGATGGTCCTTTTCCAGGGTGTGGATGACCCTCTTGTTGAGTACTGAGGGCTCTTTTCTTGGATGTTGATTGCCCTTTCCTGAGGAGTTCTGGGCCCGTTCTCAGAGTCTTAAAGGCCCTATCCACGCGTGTTAAAGACTGCGTCCCACGGTGCTGAAAACCCTTTTCTTAAGAGTGTTGAAGTCCCTTTTTCTGAGTGTTAAAGGCCCTTTCTTTGAGTGATGAAGGCCATTTCTCTGAGGGTTGAATGCCCTTTCCCTGAGTGGTGAAAGCACTTTCCATGTGTTTTAAAGGCCCTTTCCCTGAGTGTTGAGGGATTTCTGCTGAGTCTTGGATTGGCGCGTTTGACACTCACTGGAAGAGAATGCTGACTCGCTCCACTTGGCATCTGCCACAGCATCCAATCTCTGCTCTAGCTGCCGAATGTATTCCATCAGCTCCTACAAACAAACAGGCCCATATAAACACCAACTTTTCCACTGCTTCACTTGCAGCTTAAATTAATCAACATCTGTTATAATACAACCCAGCACTTCCAAGGCAGCACGACCCAAATAGATTCAGTATAACTCAGAATGACTCAATACAAACCAAAAAGGCCCAGTATGACCCTGCCTGTCCGTGAGATCCAAAAACCCTCTGCGTGACCAGTAAGGAGAGGAGAAACAGAACTCACCTGTTTCATCAGAAGAAGCTGCTCTTTCTCCTTCTGGGCGACCTGCAGACTGGCCTTTAGCTCCTGCAGCTCCCTGCGCACCTCGCTCATGTGCACCTGCAGGGGGCAGCATTCAGCACTGTCAAATCCAGAGTGGGGGTGCAGTAGTGATCAGGTGAACATAGTAGCGCTCAGACATACAGCCCAGTAGCGTGCAGGAATGTGCAGTAAAGCGAGGCTGTGTGCGGATGGGTGTTGGAGGTGCAGTTGCATGCCGTTGTATGCACTTTCCAGAACTAGGGCGCAGTAGTTGGAAGCTGGCTAAAGTGCTATGAAGATGAATGTTCTTACTCTGTTACAGTCTTTCTCTCTCCCGAGCTCCACCTCCACCTTCTCTCTCTCCATCTTCTCCTGCTGCAGTCGCTTGGTTTCCTGCTGCACCTCCTCAGTCAGCTGATCCACCCGCTCTCGATCCACCTGCGAGTGGGACGGAGTTAGGGAAGGAGAAAGGGAGGGAGGTCAAGTCTCACTACTCTTCCAGTGCACTTATCCCTCGGAGCGTGCAGGTACCATATTCACTCAGTCAAACAGCCTGATGATGTAGATCCGAGGTCGGCTCAGTGTGTGTTGTAGCTGGTCTGTGCAGTAGCTCTGAGGTGACGGCTCGAGTCAGACAGTCAGTGGTTCCCTGTTCCTCATCTGTATCCTTGTCAAGTCAGAGTTTTGAGCCAGTTCGGCTGAGTTCTGGGCCAGTTAGTATGTGTCCTAGAACAACTGGGTTGTTTTTTAGTGTCTGTCCCTGGTCAAAGCGCAAGGTCATTTATTCTGTTTGCTTGGTCAGTTGATCATTCTCCCTAGTCAGTTTTCCCTGTGTGTTGCATCAATTAGCCAGTTTCCTTCCAGGGCCAAATAGTGAGTCTTCTGAGCTGAACACTCAGTAACATAGGTCACTCGCTAAGTTACCACATTAGTGGATCAGTTAGTTCAGCTCCTGTGTTCATTACTTGGTATCACAGGACAGTTGGTAAGTCTTCTTAATCACTCAGTCATTTGCCTAAATGAGGAGTTCAGAGAGGGATTGTTGTATGTTGTCCCAGGTCATTAGGTAAATTGGTACGTCGGCTAATGTATGAGGGCAGCATACCAGGGCGCTTTGCAGCATGGTCTCTCTCTCCTGTGCCCAGCTGGCGCGGCCCTCGCGTAGAGCCAGGCTGGCATCGGCGAGCTGCAGGGTGAGTTGGGCAGCCTGCATGCGGGCCTGGTGTAGGTCCGTCTGCCCGCGGTCCCTCTGCGCTACCAAGCTGCTCAGCTCCCCCCTCAGACCCTCCACCACGCGCTCGCTGGCACTCAGCTTCTCCTGAACACCACGCAGCTCCATCATGGCTGCCTCACTCTCCATCTGAGATTTAAAAATACCACAAGGCACAGTGCGCAATAATTAAAAAAAGTTTTGAAAGTTCTGGACAGTAGTGAATTTGCTATGGGGAGGGTGCATGTGCATATTGCCCCCATGGAAAGTGAGAAGAATGGTTAGGGTGGCAAAGAGAAACCAAGGATCACTGTATCAGAACAAGAGTTTAGTGCACACTTGGGGTTTAATCAAATGTTAAGCACAATCTCCCTATCAATGAGTACTTTGGAAGGGTAACATGAAAGAATCCCTGACTGGAAGCAACCCAGGAATTGCAGTGACTGAGTTTTACCAAGTGTTATTAGAACCTTGATTGGCATATTGTGGCCTGATGTGACCAAATTTTAGCTTTTCAGTCAAGCAAATCTACGCCATGAATGGCAAAAAAGGCAATGCAGACAATGAGAATCGCCTGGTCCCCACAAAACTATGATTGATCATCAGTTTTGCTGAAAATGGTACAGGGATCTTGCAAAGATTGATGATAATTAATTCCACCAAATACCGGGATATTAGGGCTGTGCATCTGGTTTCCTCATACAAGATGATGAGACTAGGCCATAGATCAGGGGTATTCAACAATATCCGAAAAGGGCCGGTGCAGCTGCAGACTTCTGTTAAAGCTATCACAATGAATGATTCCATAGTGTAATTTCCAGTGCAAAACATGTTTTCTTCTATTACAGACTATCTTTACTCAGAAACACAAAGGACTGATAGACAGCTTCATCTCATAGTGCAACTAAAATCACCTGAAGATCAATCTTAGCAAAAACCAGATAGAAAGTAAAGTTTGTGAACAAAATTTATGTTGGCCAAAGCCAAATTGCCATTATTAGAATAATACTAACATTTAAAACAACCCCATCCCCAACTCTCCACAGTTACACAATTGGGTCATTCCATGTGAAATCAGGCAAATTTCAGGATGATCCCAGCTGGACCATCTCAGATTTTCTTCAAACTTCACTCGTATATAAATTGACTGTTCTGAGAAGGTTTTGCGAAATATTAGGTTCCCCTCATCATTAGTTTATGATTTATGGCCCCTGCAAGTGGTGGGGTGTACCCCTTGCGAAAAACGACTAAATTTCTGAGCCCTTTTCAGAGCTCTGCTGTGGCTGAAGTATTCAAGCCAGCTCTATAATTTCTTCTGGAGTGACTCTCCTGTACCCAGATAGCAGGGAATCATAGCATAAGGCCTGCTAGAAGGTGACCTTAGGTACCTAGGAGGAGCCAAAAAATGAAAAAAACACAATTGCAAATGAAAAATGCCAGTTTATAAGTACCCATCTGACCCTTTTACTGAGTAGCTACAACTCTAACTAGTTGTATAGGGAATATTTAAATAGTTTCCTCGTATGTAGGATACAAAAGTAAATCAGATGTTATGTGAATGGGAAAATATTTGGTCTTAAAGTTGTATTTTTGGCCAAAATGGGCCTACTTTACTATGCCATAATCCAGTGCTGACATACAAGAGGAGGCCCAATCTTTGGTATGTTCTAGAAGGGTTATTAATGCATAATATATCCAAACATTATGTTGGTGTCTTGTCTCCTTCCTAGAAAATCTTGCTTGTGAATTTGACTTAAAAGCACCATTTGCGAGAGTAAAATTTCTACCAGTCTCTATCCCTCTCGCAAGAGCAGTCTCAACAAGGCATTATAATTTAATGAATAAAAGAACATACCTTTAGAGTGAATGGAATCTGTACAGTTTTTGACATCCTCCTTCACTGAGTTTTAATGTATTTATCACAAAACGTGCTGTGGAGAAGCACAATTTTGTTAAAGGTTGGCTCATCTAGGGTGTATTTGCGACTTGAAGATGATGTGGAAGGTGCTTCGATTGAACACAATATATGATCCACAGGTACATACCGTACAGGCCAGCAGACAGTGCCATTTCTACGCGAGATTATCGGGAGAAATACACAAGACAGACACGAGAATATCGCGACGCAGCGTAAATGTACGAGTCACATATATCGTGCATAGGAAAAGTAATCGGCCAAGTGCCGGTGATAATTTGCATTTCAGTACATTACATCGGCAAAATCTATACGCCAAACAAATATCAAACTAATAATTACTGTACACTTAACCAATTCCAATTGAAGGAAAAAAGAAATGGAATGTGAGCTCTGTCGTTTTCAGGATACTGCAACAGTTGCAGAGATGCCAAGTCTCACGCGTTAGGCGTGAGTCTCTGGCATTCACGTTCCTGTTGCGTAGTCAGCAATTATTCTATTAACGCGCACTGAAGAAATTCACTTGCGGAATTTAAGTCATTGTGCATGAAGTTGATCAGTTTCATGTGCCTTACGATTAATTTCCCCACTTGTGACGCGGAAATCGATTATGCCTCGGGAATTCTCACGCTTTTCTTTACTGAGGGATTGAAAGCAATGGAATTGCAAAAAGACATTTCAAATGGTCTTATTTAAACAATTTAAATGATCATGAAACATATGCATTGTTTCCAATCCCTGAGTAAAGAGAAGCACGAGAAGTCCGGAGTCAAAATCGCTTTCCATTTTACTTGCGGCGAGGTCCACCTTTCCGCAAGTGACACTGAAACTTCAATGCACAAGGTTTTAATTCCGCGTAAGAATCTAATTAATAAGCGTTCATTGAATAATTGAGGATTACGGTGAATAAGCCTAAAAGATGCGCGACACATACGCCGAATGCGTGAGACTTGGCATCTCTGGCAGCAAGGCGTCGCTTTAAATATAATTTGACATGTGAATCGATAGATTTGTTGCTTTATTTATGACACAATGAGACGTGCACAGAAAACATTCTACGGTGCATTTACAGTATAAATGTTTAAGGATAAACCAACATCGTCAAACAGACGGCTATTAAACAGCAAACATAATATGAGTTATCTCCTCTACCACATGAACTGATGGAATGATGAAACAGTAAACAGCCTGAAATAAATGCAAAATTACAATCTACATGTATGTAGCACATTATGTTTCATTCAAACCAGCGGAACATGTAAACTGAGATTTTCCAAGTGATTCTTCAACCGCTGCTGGATATCGTTTACTCTTCTTCAGACCACCCCACCCTCGATTTTCACGGATAAGTGATTAGCGATAACCAACAACAACGCAGCAACGCAACAACGTATTATATCTATTAAATCAGCATATAAAAAGCAATTCTCAGTAACAACTGTGCATAGGCCTAATTCAGACTACATTACGTCGGGCATTTGGCAGACTCTAGGCATACGTGTGTCGGTTCGGCGGCCCGCCAACTGTGAAGCTTGTCTCGGCAGAGTATGAGGTTGATAATAGCACATGACATAAAGAGGAGATAATTGTGAGAAAGCCACGAGAGATGCACAAGAGATCTCGTGGGTATTAGGCAGTATCTGCTGGCCTGTACGGTAGCATTCATCATAAAGTCTTGGCCAGGAGAGGCTTCTTGTTGGGCCTTTGGGATGCATAAATCTCATTAATGCATCATTGTTTTCCAGACAAATGCCTTCGATGATTCTAACATACCGTCATCATCATGTATGGCAGCAACATACTGCCCCGCCTTGAAGTTGGTGCTCTGTACTGGGGACGTGGATGTGACTCCAAGAGTGTCAGAAGAGATTCTGTACATGCACAGTTCATTGTTTGCAACTCTAAAAGAGTGATATTCTCTAATCCAATCATCATAATTTTCTACTATAAAATGGGGCAAATTAGTCAATTTATTTCTTATTTCTGGAAATGAAAAAAAAAACAATTGCGGGGAAATGCCCCACGCAAATAGCGCATTATTCTCATATTAACTGGAAGAATTTTCTGAGAAGGAAACAAGACACCACTATAATTTTTGGATATATTGTGCACTAATATCTCTTCTAGAACATATCAAAGATTGGGCCCCTCTTGTATGTCAGCACTGAGTTATAGCATGGTAAAATAGGCCCATTTTGGCCAAAAATACAACTTTAAGACCAAATATTTTCCCATTCACATAACATCTGATTTACTTTTGTACCCTCCATATGAGGAAACTATTTAAATATTCCCTATACAACTAATTAAAGTTGTAGCTACTCAATAAAAGGGTCAGATGGGTACTCATAAACTGGCATTTTTCATTTGCAATTGTGTTTTTTTCCATTTTTGGCTCCTCCTAGGTACTTCAGGTCACCTTCTAGCAGGCCTTATGCTATGTTTTCCTGCTGTCTGGGTACAGGAGAGTCACCCCAGAAAAAATTATAGAGCTGGCTTGAATACTTCATCTCCAGCAGAGCTCTGAAAACTGCTCAGAAACTTAGAAGCTTTTCCCAAGGGGTACCCTCCACCTCTTGCAGGGGCCATAAATCATGAACTAATGATGAAGGGAACCTAATATTTCGCAAAGCCTCCTTAGAATAGTTGATTTACATATGGGTGGAAAAAAAAAAAAAAAAAAAAAAAAAGGGGGGTGTCAATAAACATGTGACCCCATCCGACTCCAAAATCCCAACCCCCGACTCTGAATGATGCACGAATCAACAGCTCCACAGAAGAGAAATTAAGCAAATCAGATAAGGAGGAGAGGCTTCAGAGATTAATATGCTACCCCATTTTGTGACCAAAAATCCAACCCCAAAGTCTCTATAACAAAAGTTTCAAATGTCTTGAACGATGAAAAATCAGCCAATCAGGAAAGGGGGCAGGGCTTCATCAGTGCACATCTGATCCTTTCTGAAGTCTAACAATCAGAACCCCAGCACGATTCAACAATTAATTTGACCATTTCCCAAACCCAAAAACCCAGCTCCCCACTCCCAATGACAAAGGGTAAATTGTTAAAAAGTATCAAATATCAAGCAAACAGAAAAGGGGGTGGGGCTTTGTCAATTACCATGTGACCCTTTTCCGAGTATAAGAACCCTACCCCAGATAGTGCTTCAACAATTAACAAGACCCTTTGCCAAATCTAAGAACCCAGGCCCCAACTCTCTACGACAAACTGTACGCCAGTTATGAAGTACCAAATAGCTAACAATCAAGACAGGGGCCAGGGCTGCATCGTGTGACCCTTGAGTCCAACAACCCAATCCCCAACTCTCTATGACAAACAGTTCAAAAGTAATGAAAGGTCAAAGATGGTCACTACAAGTGTTGTAATATATAGGCTGCAGTGACGAAAAAAAGGAGACGAATGCTGCATGCATCTGTGTCTGTGTGTATGGCGGGGGGGCAAAGACTTCAACATCCACCCCCGAGGACAGTCCTCAGTGTGAAGCAAGTTTGAAGGCTGTAGCTGAGAAGTTCTAAGACTGGGCAAATGAATGGCATTTATTGGAGGATGGAGTGATGAAAAAAGAAAATAAAGAGAGGGCAGCGCTACAGGAACCTCCACATCCATCCTTTGGGACAGTCTGAAGCTGCACTAAAAGTCTGGAGGCTCTAGCCATCAAATTACAGGGGTATAAAAATGAATGGAATCAATCAAGCTGAAAAAGAAGAGACGAAAAGGAGGGATGGAAGCGCGAGATAATCAGGAAAACTTGAAATATAACAAATCTGACCCAACATGAAACTGAACGGCAAGTTGTATGTTTCTACGTGTGAAAATGTATGAGTATAAGCGGCTGGTCCTTTTTACAGTAAGTATATGGAGATTGAGGATGGGACAAAAATGAGGTCACCTTGACTGCAGACCACAAAAACTGAATCAGTTCATCCTTCAGTCCAAGTGCAGATTTGAGCCAAATTAAAAAAAAAAAAAAATCACTCCAGGCATTCCAGAGATATTGCATTGACAACAATAAGACGGACTTGAGGTCAGTGACCTTGACGTTTGTCCTTAGACCACCAAAATCTAATCAGTTCATCCTTGAGTAAATGGACATTGGTGCCAAATTTGAACAAATTCCCTTCATGCTTTATGGAGATATCACACTCACAAGATGGATGGATGGAAAATGTGAAAACATAATGCTTCTGGAAACAGCTGTTGCCAATGAGATGGCAAAAAATGGGCAAATTCAACTGTCTACGACTTTGTAACCTCACTATGTTTTTAACCATTAAGCATTTTGGCACTGAAAACACCAGAAAGTTCAGCGCACAAAATTTTTCCACATTCCACTATTATGTAGGTCTTCACCAGCACATTAGTATGGGCCCATCGTTGCCATATATTTTGCTATAAAATGTGCCGAACTTTCTCCATCAGCGGCCAGTCGGGACTGCAGGCAGGCTAATCTACCACTCTCAGGGTTTATGTAGACAAGCACTGCAGTTGGCAGTGTTTTTCGAAAGTTTACTTATTTTGCTGGTCATTAGAGCAAAATATAGCACCATAATTAATGCTCAGTTAATTTTCATTGAGGTGAAAATGCATTCAATAGAAGGAGAGTTAATTTTGATCAAAAGCACATTCATTAAGGCTATTTGCATACAAGGTGATAGTCATAAAGACCTCTAGGCAAACATTAATGTGAAGGGGCATTCACTCGTACCAATACACAATCATTAAGACGTTTACACTGTACAATAAGGATAACACTTAAGACAGACAACAAGGTAATATGCAACTGCACACAAATGAGAGTAACAAATACACCTGTAATTTTTTCAGATTTTTGAATAATTGCCATGACGGTTGTCAGTTGTACATTTAATCTTAAGTGGATCTTGTTGTAGCCATTACCAGCTTTATGCAGGTCTACAACAATTAATCTCTTTTGAACTGCCAGCTCCTGATGCTGGATGACAAAGGGATTTTGCGAGCATGTTACCTCATTTTTGTACCTGAGCAAAACAGGAAGTGATGTAATGACAAAACACAGGTCCTTAAAAATCAGATGAATTTCAAATTAGAATTTAGAATTTCATTCCTGGTTTAAATTTGTAGATTGTATTTATAGTAATCTGTAGGGGTGCCTTCAATTGAGAAACCTTGAGTTGAAGGAAATTTTTAATTGAATGAATACATAATTTTACTTGTTTCCATTGACACATTAAAACAGTGATGCATTTCTCACCCGCAAAAATTTCTTATTTTTAATATTTTAATGCATTTCGAGTTGAGGTGCATACAATTCTGGGGTCCGCAGTGGGTCTCTCTCCCAGGAGAGATGTGCATTCTTCCTCACCTCTTTCCGCTGTGCGGAGCTGAGTTTGTGCATCAGGGTGGCGACGCTGTCCTTCAGCTGCAGGATCTGCGTGTCCCTCTGGGCCAGACAGCTGCGCAGACTGTGAAACTCTGCAGACAGGCTGTGCAGCTCCTGTTCCGTCAGCTCCAGCTTGCTCTGAGGCAGAGAGAACCACACAAATATACAGCACCCTTGGCATGAGTACTGTGCGAGTATAGCCTGAGTATGCTATATCATGACTATACAGGTGAGTTTTGCTTGAACAGAACATGATTACACAGCAAATACATTCGTTTAAGTATAGAATAGTGTGAGTATAACATGAGTATAGTGCCAGTATAGCGTGAGTATATCATGACTACAGTGTGAGCATATAGCACGATTACAGTGGACATATATGCTTTCGAAGAACAGAACGAGTGTAGTGAGAGTATAGTGTGAGTATGGTATGAGTTGTTTTGAGTATAGCGCCATTACACAATGAGCATGGAGTGAGTACGGCACGAGCACAGTGTGAGTAAAGCATGAACATTGCGCGAGATGAGCATGAGTACAGTATGAGTGCAGCATATGTGCACCGTGATCACAGTCAGTAAGATGAGTATACGGTCAGTAAGATGAGAGTATACGGTCAGTAAGATGAGAGATACGGTCAGTAAGATGAGAGTATACGGTCAGTAAGATGAGAGATACGGTCAGTAAGATGAGAGTATACGGTCAGTAAGATGAGAGATACGGTCAGTAAGATGAGAGATACGGTCAGTAAGATGAGAGTATACAGTCAGTAAGATGAGAGATACGGTCAGTAAGATGAGAGATACGGTCAGTAAGATGAGACTATACGGTCAGTAAGATGAGAGATACGGTCAGTAAGATGAGAGTATACGGTCAGTAAAATGAGAGATACGGTCAGTAAGATGAGAGATAAGATGAGAATATACGGTCAGTAAGATGAGAGATACGGTCAGTAAGATGAGAGTATACGGTCAGTAAGATGAGAGATACGGTCAGTAAGATGAGAGATACGGTCAGTAAGATGAGAGAATCAGTAAGATGAGAGTATACGGTCAGTAAGATGAGAGATACGGTCAGTAAGATGAGAGTATATGGTCAGTAAGATGAGAGTATACCGTCAGTAAGATGAGAGATACGGTCAGTAAGATGAGAAGATACGGTCAGTAAGATGAGAGTATACGGTCAGTAAGATGAGAAGATACGGTCAGTAAGATGAGAGTATACGGTCAGTAAGATGAGAGATACGGTCAGTAAGATGAGAGTATACGGTCAGTAAGATGAGAGTATACAGTCAGTAGAGATACAGTCAGAAGATGAGAGAGTTAGTAAGATGAGAGATACGGTCAGTAAGATGAGAGTATAAGGTCAGTAAGATGAGAGATACGGTCAGTAAGATGAGAGTATACGGTCAGTAAGATGAGAGTATACAGTCAGTAAGATGAGAGATACAGTTAGTAAGATGAGAGATACGGTCAGTAAGATGAGAGTATACGGTCAGTAAGATGAGAGATACGGTCAGTAAGATGAGAGTATATGGTCAGTAAGATGAGAGATATATGGTCAGTAAGATGAGAGTATACGGTCAGTAAGATGAGAGATACAGTCAGTAAGATGAGAGATACGGTCAGTAAGATGAGAGATACGGTCAGTAAGATGAGAGTAAATGGTCAGTAAGATGAGAGATACGGTCAGTAAGATGAAAGTAAATGGTCAGTAAGATGAGAGATACGGTCAGTAAGATGGAGTATACGGTCAGTAAGATGAGAGATACGGTCAATAAGATACGGTCAGTAAGATGAGAGATACGGTCACTGTGACACGAGCAGTGCAGTGTGAGCGCAGAGCATCAGTAACAGCCGCGCAGTGGGAGTGTGAAGACACGGCGAGTACAGCGTGAGCGTTAGGAGATGACGGTGTAGGGTGAGTGTATACGGGCTGCACGCGTGCAGTGGGTCCAGCGCAAGGCCCCGCCTCCTCCCACCTGCAGTCTCTTCCGCTCCTCATCCTCGCCCTTCCTCTGAGACGTCAACTTCTTCACCCTCTCCTTCACCCTGCGCACACACACAAACACACACGCATTTTAACGCAATAATACACACTGCATTAGTGACAGCATACAGTGATACAGACAGACGGACAGACGGACACACCTCTCGAGTTCGGTCTCTTTCTCCAGCCCCTTCAGCGTCAGCGCTTTTATGTCCTCCTCCAGCTCCCTGATTCGCTGCTGGCTGCCGGCCATCTCGGCCAGAAGGTCATCTTTCTCTTTGATCATCACTTCCTGTGAGGACAGCGCCTCCTAAGAGCAGGAACAGGAAGTGAATGTTTATGACATGCAGCATCATCCAATCATGACGTGCAGCACTAATACATCACTGCCTCTTGCCCTCTGCCCCGAGGACACCAGCTGGAACCTAAATCACACAAGATGTGACCAATCATGGACTCGATCATCTGCATAGCATGTGCTTAAGGTGGAACACAACAAATACCTCAATTTAGGGAGTGTGCCCCGAAGGAGGTTGGGAAACGCTGTACTACATTGTTAAAAGTGAAGTTTTTGTACTCTGTGTCATACAGAACTCAAGCCTGCGGTAAAATGAAATGTAATCGGTAAAGTCTTCTCTCAGGGCTGCGTTAAATGTCCCAGCTCGGCCTCCTAGCTGCACTGAGGGGAAATCTTGGCTCTAAAGTGTATGACGGCGCTCCAGCTGAAGAGCTGCTTTGTAAAGCTGTGCGGAGGTCCGTCTCTGGCTCAGCATCACACGCGCCTGAACTCTGAGGGGCGTCATCTGTAGCTTGTCGAGACCGGAGCAGAGGACCTGACTCCTGCACTGAGCCTTGTGATCTCAGCCTTGTCTGTCACCGGTGAGGTCAGCAGGGACGCTGGGCCTGATCACCCAAACCTGCTGCATGACCTCACTACTGCTCTCCTGCTGGGACAGAAGCTAATCCCCGCAGCAATGTTCTAACATCAGGAGGAGACCCTCGCAGGCGGCTGCAGCAGCAGATCGGGGCAGTGACTGAACACTCTCTCTCGCCAGTGTTACCTGCTGCTGTTCCTGCAGCTCACACAGCGTCTCTCGGCTCTGCTGCAGACTCGCCCGCAGCGCTCTGATGTCGCCCTCCAGCTGCTCCTGCGCTCTCCTCCACTCCCTCTGCTCCGTCTCTCTCTCCTCCTTCTCTCGCTCCACCCCTCTCTCCGCCGTCTCCCGGGCCTCAAGCAGCTCCGCCCTCTCCCTCAGGCACTCCTCCAGACGGCTCTTATCATGACATCATCAACATGCGCCATCACTTACATCAGTGTATTCTGCAGTGTTTTACAGTATAGGCACTGTGCTGGACATGATTACACACTCACTTACACACACACTCATGCAGACATACACTCTTTCACAAACACAAACAAACACTCACAAACATACACACAAAATAAAACAAGTACATACAAACACACACACACACACACACACACACATTCAGAGACACTCTCTGTCACACGCACACTGACACACACAGACATGCACACTCCCTCTCTCACACACACACACACACACAGACACACATGCATGCACACACCCGTAGGCGCACACACACACACACACACACACACACACACACACACACACACACACACACACTCGCACACATTAACAAACAGACACTCACACTCACACATACACACACACACACACACACACACACACACACACACACACACACACACACACACACACATGCACACATAAACAAACACACACTCACACGCACACACACGCACCTGCAGGAGCTCAGCTCGCGGTATCACCAGCAGCAGATCCCCCACACTTTCCTCTCCATGCGCCTCCTCCTCCAGAGTAACCAGGTCCTCCAGAGGTTTGGGGGCGCAGAAGGAAAAGGGGGTGCTGTGCGCACACACCGTCCCCTTAGCGTCCACGTACACAAACTGGTACTCCTCCGGGCCCGATCTGGGCAGGTATGAGGCTTCAGGGCGCAGGCAGGGAGAAAGAAACACCCAATAAATCGGTCAGGTGTGCTGTCAGGTGACGTGCGGTGAGCCACAAGAACAATCCTCAAATCCTTTTTCAAAAACTTCACCAAAGAAATCTTACTGACAGGAAACAATATAATACTCCTCAAAATGCATTGTGCTGGAGTAAACCCCAGAATGAGCACTTCAATCAACTGCTGACATGACACAATAACGTCAGAATGTAGCTTGCTTTGGAGAGCAGATTATGTACGTTTGGAAAGGGTCATGGATGGAGAAGTGCTTAAATTGGGTATCACCATGGCAACAGTGGATTGAGACCTGCTGTCATAGGGTTAAGGAAGCTTTCCAACTAGCTAATCTAGTTCATTGACATTGTTACTCAGTGTTAAAGTTCTTTGTAGTAACAATGTAAAAGTGGGAAAGTGATTTCACTAACTAACAATGCAATTATTTAGCAACACACACACACACACACACATATATATACACACACACAGCTGTTCAATCAGTGCCAAATTCTGAGTGTAAAGCAATCATAATTTGATCTGCCACAAAGCCACACAGGTGTGGGTGGACCCCATGCCAATCGTTCAGTGATGCAGACCGCGCATTAACACTGGCCTTAGTCAACGACACATTTGCAGGGCCATTTACGTTCCTCTGGCACTGAACGAAAATGAATTGTGCTCTGCCAACAGTGATCTGTCGTTTTTACTGAGCGCGATTTTGTGAGGGCAGAACAGCACTTTGCGCACCCCCGAGGCGGTGACACATGCCATTTCCAGAGACGCGGTCATATCATAAAAAGGCACCGTTAACGGTCGCTGTTCCAGAAGGTGTTAAACTGTCTGAGATTAATACTCGCTGGTCCCCTTGCTCTTTGTCTTTATCTGCTCTTGAGTTGAGAAACCGCACAACCCTCTCAGTGTGCCAGCATCATTAATTTGACAATGTGCAAGACACTGCTCTCAGTGCAGCCTTAGCTGTGCTTCTCAGCCACTCACTCTCCCTCACTTTTACACCCACTCCTGCCCTCTTTCTCTCTCTTTCTCTCAATTCAATAACGCTTCACACTGTCAAAGCAATGAACAATTAAAAAAAATAAATAAACAGAATATAATATATAACGTGATAAGGAATTAATACTGGAAAGAAATCTGCCAGATGAATGACAATAACAAAAAAGGACAGGGATATGGTCAATAGCTTCCAATAATACAGATGACTGAAATGGTGCTTCATTGTTATCCTGCATTTTGTCCGATCATATAACATCTAGCTAATGCCACACATTCAGTTCCCTCTCCACCTCTCACCCTCTTCAGTCATGTGTTCGTCACTGCACAGTCACTGAAGTACAATGAGCAGTTAACCGTCCTTAATTAAACAGTAATTTAACCCTTGAAGGCCTCATTATGTCACAGAAAAAACCTTTTCCTTTTTTGTTCCAACCAAAATGGCAATCAAACTGTTTTAACAAGGTCTTTTGTTTTCTCAACTAGGTGTTTTCATCTGGGGATTACATAAACTCTCAATCACATTATGTCAGATTTAGCTATATAACATGTACAATAACATTTCTTTAGGTATGTAGTGCTTAATCAGCGATACTGCAAACACTGACCAGCCACAACACTAAAACCACGGACAGGTGAAGTGATTAACATTGATCATCTCATTACAATGACGCCTGTCAAGGGGTGGCATATATCTGGCAGCAAGTGAACAGTCAGTTCTTAAAGATAATGCACTGGAGACAGTTATGATAAAATGATAAAATGATAAAATGCAAGGATCTGAGTGACCGTGACATGAGCCAAAGTGTGATGGACATGCAACTGGGTCTGACCATCTTGAAAATGTCTTTTGGATGTTCCCATTATGCAGCGGTTAGTATGTGGCTCATTCCATACTAAACTGTACAGATGTGTTACAATGGTGATGAAATTCAAATACACCTTTTCCAATTCTGCAACCACCGACGTCGCTATCTGCTGGCCATTAAATGGAATTCAATTTCCGCATTGGCCTCACTTTTCAGACCCGGGTGCTGCGTCCATCGTTTTATACAGTCTACGGTGATAGCGCACAGATTGTTTATGTTTTTATGGTCGCAACACAATATTAGGACACAGAAAAATTTTCATTATTTTTAAAAGCATGGTATATGATTGTCTGACTCCTTGTGAAATTTTGATGCAGGAAGTCAGTACCTTATTTTGCCGAGGTCATCTTTACGTCATTTGCATACATTATGCAAATAAACCCACAGGGATGGACGTAACACGTGAGGACGCGCCTGGTTACGCCCACAACAGTCATTTCAAATTGCATTTCTGATCAGACGAGCCCCGATAATTTAGTGCAGACAATTGAAACCGTTATTATGTGTATTTATCTGCAATATTTCATTTCACTTTCTTTCGAAGTATCAACAGACATGTCATGAGCATTTCATGAAGTTGGCTGCCAAATTTTGCGACAAAATATATCCTTCACAATGCCTTGGCTGACATAATGACACCACTTTTTCTGCTGTGTTGTTGGACCGATGACTCTGATTTTTTCTGATGTATAGCTTCAATCCAGGAGTGAATAAATATGAACAATGCAAATCATTTAATTCTCCCAGAAAAAAAATTTATTGACCATTCTTATACAACACAGTGAATTGCACAGTTTAGTATGGAGTGACCCATGTACCAGAGTTGATCCAAGGAAGTAACATTGCTGAACCGGGTCATGAAAAAAGGGCTTAAAGATGCATGTGAGGAGCAAAGGTAAGCCCTCTGGGCTTGATCCCACAGAAGAGCTACTGTAGCCTTAACTGCTGTAAAAGTTCATGTTGGTTTTGATAGAAATGTGTCAAAACACACAGTGCATCGCAGCTTGCAGTGAATCCTCCAGGGAATATAACGAGGGATGCTCATGTCTTAATTGGGTAGATGCTGGATAAGGTGACCAATGTCCCATTCAAAATATAAGTTACATTACAATAATTTCATGATAGTAATATGCTTCATTTTTTGGCCTAATTGATTGTGCGTTAGTAGGGCCCTATGAAATCCGTTTTATTTTTTTCCAGATTCCGTTTTATTTTTTCCCAAATTCCGTTTTTTCCGTTTTAATTTTTTGGAATTCCGTTTTTTACTAATTACACCAATCAGAGAGAGTGTGCTATTTATGTTAATGAATAAAATGTTCACTAATTAAATAGAAATAACCTTAAATTAGTTGATGCAACCCTCCATTTTCCTCAGTACTTAAAGTCAGAACAAGTACTGCATAATGACGCAATATAACATTGCACCGTGATAAAAGAATTCTTTTTTTAACCTAAAATAATACTACAAAATAAAATTGTCTCTTTAAAGGAAGTGTAAGCTACAGTCAAAAAGGCAGACAACAGCCGGACTGACGTGTATTATTCTGGCTGCCCCTTTTTATTCATTTATAATCTTATTGTATATACGTTGTGTATATATATGAATGTATGAGAGCAGCAGTAATGACACTGTTTCCCCCACGAATCAACAGTTGTCTGATTCCGATGCATCAGCTATATTTAATTTATTTTTTTATTTTTAAGAAACTTTTGTTCAGTAATCCCAATACTGTGTATTACATCCTAGGACAAAATGCTCTACAGTAATGATTAAACATGAACAAACTGATACTAAGATGCATCAGCTATTATATCACCACTGGGGGACGACGTTACGTCATAATTTGCATGCACACAATTCACTAAGTAGACTGTGAAAAGAAATATTGTAGGCTATTTAAGGGTTATATAAGTTGTTAAGCTAACATAAGATGACAAATGACGATGTTTAGGACCCTGCAGTCCCTAGCATCAGTGGTCTCGTCTCCAACAATGAAAAACTTCTTCCCACAGATCTTCTGTAGCACCGAAGAGATGTGTTGCTCGAACACTTGGGGCAGGTGAATTTGACGAAGGCTGCTCACATTTTGGCGTGCATTCGCGTCTTTACATTGACTTTGAATGTAATCTGGACGCACAAATATTTTGTTTAGCGCTCGGTGGAAACGTGGCTTTACGAACAGCATTTCAGTCAAATTATGTCGATTTCCGCGAAATTCCGCGTTTATCAATAGATTCTGTTTTTATTGGCCAATTCCGCGATTCCGTCCGCGATTCCGTGATCGCAGAAATCATAGGGCCCTACATTAGCAAGAGGATTATTTAGAATCCAGTGCAGCACTAGTTGTAACTTGGACATTTAAAAGGCTCAAACTCTAAATACTGGCCATCTGTTTATTTAGCCATTTTTAAATTTATAATCTATTAAAATATCACCTTTCTGGAGTATAGGGATATAGAATATTTCCAAAATAGCAATTATCATTTATAGTAAAGACACTTGGGCAATCAAACCAAAACTGCCTCGCCTTGAAAAAGAAAAATACCTAGGGCTCTATCTTTCATACTGCCCTACCCGTTGCCACTACCCGTTACCCGTGAATTACACATTCAGCAGCTTCCACTATCCCTTAACAGTATCTTGCGGCCACACTACCCGCTATACATTATGCCGAATCCCTTATTTGCACCTGGAGGTGTGCCCGTGGGCGTGTTTATGCGCTTTCCCTACAATTGCTATCTTGACCACACACGTTAGGGAAAGCGTATAGCGGGTCCTCAAACCACCTGCTACCCATTTGGGCTTTTTACAAGAGCACCCCAGGTGGCTTCAATGCGGCGTCCACTTGGACACATGTGGACATGCACATGCGGCTCCACTTCCCGAATTAACTCGCCTATAAAAAGCCACGTTGCTTTAGCCTCAGTTGAACCCCTGAGAAAATGGCAGAGATAGTACTAAATCGCCTTGATCCCCAGTTAAATAATAGAAGATGCCCAGAACGCGTGTACTGCCAGCGCACCAGCTACCTGGGCCTTTCAGGTAAGTCTATATTGTTTGTATTTTGTATCAATAATTTTTTCCACTTTTATAATAATATATAATTATTATATATAATGTATATTAATGATATATATCATATATAATATTCTACAATTACAATAATACAATACAAGTATTATTTCCCACAGAATGAGAATGCGTGAAAAAACTGCGCCTCTCCCGTCAGGCAGTGACGGAATTATGTCACCTGGTTGCAGATGATGTGTACACCGCTGCCAGCTGTCCGTATGCCTTGCCCGTTGCTGTTAGGGTTACTGTGGCACTATTTTTCTATGCTAGTGGGTCATTCCAACACCCACTCAGCTCAATTGGAGGCATGACCCAATCTGCCGTAAGCTCGGCTATAACTGCAGTCACTGCCAGCATAGTCCGGCATGCCTGTAGGTGCATCACTGGCATCCCTGTGACACCCGAGAGACAACGCAGGGTAAAGCGGGATTTTTTGGCAAGATATGGGTTCCCTAGGGTTCTGGGTGCCGTCGACTGCACACGTTCTGATTCGGGCTCTGGCTCTGAACAGTGGCGTCTATGCGAATCGTAAGGGAACCCATTCCATTAACGTCCGGGTGATTTGCGATGCATGGGGTTACATCTTGAATGTATACGCAAATCATCCTGGAGGTAGCCACAACGCTTTTATAATGGAACAGTCGGTCATTCCTGCAGTCTTCCAGGGGAACCCCCCTCTGGATGGGTGGCTGTTGGGTGACAATGGCTATCCATTAAAGACGTGGTGCATGGTGCCATACATTAAGCCAACAAGTGTGCGTGAGTTCGCTTTCAATAGAAAACACTCACGCGCACAAGCTGTCATTGAGTGAACATTTGGCATGCTCAAAATGCGGTTCCGCTACTTGGACAGGTCAGGTGGGGTCTTACTGTATGGTCCTCAGAAAGTAGCATCTTTCTTTGTGGCATGTTGTGTGCTGCACAACATTGCCCTACGCCATGGAATGATGCTGGAGTTTGAGGATAGATTATTACCGGAATATAGAAGGCGGCAAGCTGAAGTGAAGGTGCCGACTCCAAATGCTGATATAGTGCCAGCAGTAGCAGGGGCAATGAGGGACCAGTTGGCAGTGGAGCTGCGACACCGCTAATCATGTCATTTGCAGCCTGCCTGGTAAGTAATTTGTGCAATCAGTAGGCTACTAATAATGTAATAATACATGTAATTCATATACCGTTTCATTAAATACTCAAAGTCGCTTTATAAAGAAAAAAAAGTGTAAATGGTTGCAGTCAATGTAGGCATTTATTTGGCTGTGGGTATTTTCTAAAATGGGATTTTGATCCTCCTCTGTCTGGATTTGACCTCATGCACACGCAATTTAACTTCGTCTTCAGAGAAACGTGGCGACCTTCCTCTCTTCATCACGGGTTTCGGTTTGAGGATTTGGGATAGTGCAGCCTGCTCCGAAAGGCAATGGCACCTGGCACACTGATTGGTTTAACTGGTGTAATGCCCAAACCACGCCTATGCATAATAACGGGTAGCGCAGGTGTTTTAGGGATAAAGGCAGGTGTGCAAGATAGCAACTTTTGTGGGGGAACGCCTCTTACGCAATGCTAAATCCCCAAATAACGGGTTTAGGGACTCTGGCGTAAGATAGGGCCCCTAGTCTCTTAGGTTAGAAATATTGATATTACACAAGTAGTCAGCATATACAGGAACCAAAAAGAAGTGTCATTTTATCCATAATGGCTATACCACATCACAGAAAAATTTTACAATCTTATTACAAGCAGCTGTTTTTATTTATTTTATTTTTTACATTTTATGTATATACATTGTTGAAGCTAAATGTCAGACGCTGGACTTTGGTAAAAATTGTTCAGGGTTAAACTTGTACTTCACAGGTTTTAAAAAAGCATTAAACCATATTCCTGGCCTGTACCACATTTGAGATAATAGGTTTCCTTTGATGCGATGATACTCGATAAACAAACAGATGGAAATGGGCTCTATTTTTTCAAGAAACTGCTCTAAATTTTGAATGGTTAAAGATTTCAGCATACTGTTGGAATCTTACATGTGCCTAATTAAGACAAATCAACAGCTTGTTCAAATCCTAAGATTGCAATTGTGGTTTGAACAAAAACCAGCAGACAGTGGGGCGCCAGGACCCAGTTTGAGAACCACTGCTCTAAAGCAATCTTCTCCAAAATCAATAGGCCTCAGGACCTTACCATACACAAGACCCACGCCAAATATGAAACAAATTGGTTGAAATTCATAGCATGTAGAGTGCTCACGAGCAAATCTTTACAGACGCGGCTGCGAAGTGACGATCGCTGATCCTTAGCATCCCTGGCTCCCGTCTAATATTCCAGTTCTTCTTTCTCTGCAGCTTAAAGCCTCACAAAAGCAGTAACTGCAGAGCTTGATGCATAGGCTTATAAAGAGGACCGGACCGCAATGTTCTTCAGAGCCAAAGTTAAATAGCAGTAGACACTGGGTAAGATCAAGTCACAACAATCAGAGGCCTGTTGTCCTGCTGGGAGAAGTCCTACGACTTAAACATAATTTTATGGTAAAGAAATTATTTGGACACTCGAGGTGATTTTTCTCCCTCAAGAATCAGTTAGTTCACCTTGTACTTGGCTTTACTGTTGCCCATTGCCCCATGCATCAGTCTGCGTGGCTTGATTATGCAGTGATATAATGTCAGTATCAATTGGTGTAGATTTCTCTTCCATGATTAATGTGTCAGTGCAGTAACACAGCTCTGAAGGGGACCCCAAAGGCACAATTAGCCCCAGGACCCTGAAAATCTTAATGTAGCCCTGAGTGTGTGTAGCCCTGAGTGTGCGTAGTCCCTGAGTATGTGTAGCCCTGAGTGTGCGTAGTCCTGAGTATGTGTAGCCCTGAGTGTGCGTAGTCCTGAGTATGTGTAGCCCTGAGTGTGCGTAGCCCTGAGCGTGCGTAGCCCTGAGTGTGCGTAGTCCTGAGTGTGTGTAGCCCTGAGTGTGTGTAGCACTGAGTGTGCGTAGCCTTGAGTGTGCGTAGTCCTGAGTGTGCGTAGACCTGAGTGTGCGTAGCCTGGAGTGTGTGTAGCCCTGAGTGTGCATAGTCCTGAGTGTGCGTAGCCTGGAGTGTGTGTAGCCCTGAGTATGCATAGTCCTGAGTAGTGTAGTTGTAATACTCAGTATGGGCAGCTGTACCCCAGGTCAGCATGTACCTTGAAAGTGCACACAGCAGTCAGCACTGGTTCCCTCCTTGTAGTTTCCAGGAACGAGAGCCCAAACAAAAGTGTGATATTTCCTCACTGAAGTCCAGCCCACCTAATATGGCACCAACCAAGGCAAGAGAGAAACAATGAAGTAACACTGTATTGCATAATCATAGGCAGAGTCAATTCAGTCTGTTTCCACGAGAGAACAAAATCCACCCTCAGGCTTCAGAACAAAAATCCACTATACCATCATGTTAGGACACTCACTGGACATTATCATGTTAGATTGACACTGGACCGTATCATGTTATGGGCATTATATCATGACAATGACACTATACCATCATGTTATGGACACTGACACTGGACCGTATCATGTTATGGACACTGACACTGGACCGTATCATGTTATGGGCACTGACACTATACCATATCATGTTATGGACACTGACACTATACCATATCATGTTATGGACACTGACACTACACCATATCATGTTATGGACACTGACACCATACCATATCATGTTATGGACACTGACACTATACCATATCATGTTATGGACACTGACACTACACCATATCATGTTATGGACACTGACACTATACCATATCATTTTATGGACACTGACACTATAACATATCATGTTATGGACACTGACACTATACCATATCATGTTATGGACACTGACACTATACCATATCATGTCATGGACACTGAACCTATAGCATATCATGTTATGGACACTGACACTATACCATATCATTTTATGGACACTGACACTATAACATATCATGTTATGGACACTGACACTATACTATATCATGTTATGGACACTGACACTATACCATATCATGTCACGGACACTGACACAATACTATATCATATAATGGACATTGACATCATACCATATCATGCCGTGGACACTGACACTATACTATATCATGCTATGGACGCTGACACTATACCACATCATGTTATGGGCACTGACACCATTTCATATCATGTTATGGACACTGACACTATACCATATCATGTCATGGACACTGACACTATACAATATTGTGTAATGGACACTGACACTATACAATATCATGTCATGGACACTGACACTATATTACATCATTTCATGGATACTGACACTATTTCATATCATGTTATGGACACTGACACTATACCATATCATGTCATGGACACTGACACTATACCACATCATGTTATGGGCACTGACACCATTTCATATTGTATTATGGACACTGACACTATACCATATCATGTCATGGACACTGACACAATACCACATCATGTTATGGGCACTGACACCATTTCATATCATGTTATGGACATTGACACTATACCATATCATGTCATGGACACTGACACTACACTATATCATGCTATGGACACTGACACTATACCACATCATGTTATGGGCACTGACACCATGTCATATCATGTTATGGACACTGACGCTATACCATATCATGTCATGGACACTGACACTATACAATATCCTGTTATGGACACTGACACTATACAATATCATGTCATGGACACTGACACAATACCATATCATGTTATGGACACTGATGCTATACCATATCATGTCATGGACACTGACACTATACAATATCATGTTATGGACACTGACACTATACAATATCATGTCATGGACACTGACACTATACCACATCATGTTATGGACACTGACATTATTTCATATCATGTTATGGACACTGACACTATATGATATCATGTTATGGACACTGACACTATACCATATCATGTCATGGACACTGACACTGGACCATATCAGGTTATGGACACTGACACTATACTACATCATGTTATGGACACTGACACTATACCATATCATGTTATGGACATTGACACTATACCATATCAAGTCATGGACACTGACACTACACCATATCATGTTTTGGACACTGACACTATACTATATCATGTTATGGACACTGACACTACAGCATATCATGTCATGGACACTGACACTGGACCATATCATGTTATGGACACTGACACTATACCATATCATGTTATGGGCACTGACACTATTCCATATCATATTATGGACAGTGGCACCATAGCATATCATGTTATGGGCACTGACACAATACCACATCATGTTATGGACACTGACACTATACAATATTAGGTTATGGACACTGAAACCACACCATATCATGTTATGGACACTGGCACTGAAATGGGCCATTCCCCAATCAAGGTTAATGTGAACGCCTGTTCCTAAGTTCAGTTTTTTTAATATGTTAGTTCTTCACTGGAGTGGTTAATTTCGATAATCATCATGACAGAATGACGAGCATTTAATATAAACAAAATTGGAATAGTACCATTTTCCTACAGCCCAAAATCTCAAGAAAACTGCCTCAGATCACAGAGCTGGCGCTACAAATTTTGTGACGTGACGTGACTGCTTCAAAACACAGCCGCTGTATGCCAGGTAGGTACAACTAAACTATTTCATTATTGCGCAAAACCAAAGCAAGTAATGTGCACGTTCCATTTTTGCTCAGCTGGATGGCCTTAGCTAACTCTGGAAATAATGCTTCTATAAAATGTACATAGCGTGCGCTAACACCTCCATCAAAATTTCGACGTCCGTCCCCGACCCAAAAATCACACAGCTCTTGTCACCCTACCAACGCAAAATGCCATCAGAGGCCTCCTTATACACTCTTCTATAAATCCCAATGGTTCACTGAATCGTAGAGTCATTGATCAATCCATAACTATCATTGATGCAAACCACTTCACATTTCCATCAACGAACTGTTGTCCTTTCCACCTAGTTTATAATTGATTCCCTGCCCTCATTAATTATGCAAAAGTCACAACATATGACGAGTCAATAGAGGTCAAAGTTCATCGCTATAGTAAACAAGCTGGCCCTGTCATCTGCAGCTTATACACTTCGGTGAGTATTCCGTCCCGAAATTCCGCATTTCAGATGTCCATTATTTGAAAACTGTAAGCAGATGTCATTCAATAACGGCACCTCTGTTCAACGCCAGCATCATCACCGTGACCTCAGCATCAGCACCGTGACCTCAGCATCATCACCGTGACCTCAGCATCATCACCGTGACCTCAGCATCAGCACCGTGACCTCAGCATCAGCACCGTGACCTCAGCATCATCATCAGCATCATCACCGACCTCAGCATCATCACCGTGACCTCAGCATCATCACCGTGACCTCAGCATCATCACCGTGACCTCAGCATCAGCACCGTGACCTCAGCATCAGCACCGTGACCTCAGCATCATCACCGTGACCTCAGCATCATCACCGTGACCTCAGCATCAGCACCGTGACGTCAGCATCAGCACCGTGACCTCAGCATCAGCACCGTGACCTCAGCATCATCACCGTGACCTCAGCATCAGTACCGTGACGTCAGCATCAGCACCGTGACCTCAGTATCATCACCGTGACCTCAGCATCATCACCGTGACCTCAGCATCAGCACAGTGACCTCAGCATCGGCACCGTGACCTCAACATCAGCACCGTGACCTCAGCATCATCACCGTGACCTCAGCTCACCAGGAGAAACAGAAGCAGGAGATCCTCTCACTCTGCATGAGAAACCTACTCGCAAATTGTCTAATTCAACCGCAAAACAGAACACGGGAAATTTATGAAGTTTTAACAACTGTCACACCAAATCTTGATCCAATTTAGTTTTCAACAGTTCACGGTTCTTTGTAGTAAATTCTTCAAAGAACTTGTCACTTCATGATTTTTGATGGAATCTTTGATTTGATGATTTTTTCTCCAATACCTGCCCAGGATTCTGCGCTGTTCCCTCAGCAGGGCGCACTTCATTAGGGTGACCCTTCACCCCGGTCCTTACCTTAAACAAGCCGATCCAATCACTGCTGGCCCAGCTGTGTCGGGGGCCGAGAGTGTAATGACATTCCACTCGGCTCTGGGGGAAGTAGCTCCGCCCCACGTTTCGAAACTCCACCCTCCAGGCCGTGTCCATGGCGAAGAGGAAAAGCAGACACACCCACCAGCACCTGTGCAGGGAACTAGAAGGACAGAGGAAGAGGTAAAATGACTCAGCACTTCAGCAGTCAAATACAGATCAGCAAATGGTGTCACAGCTCAGGTACTTGATTAGGAGCCGATAGGTTAGTCTAGTGAACTGAAAGTTACTGAGGAAAGTTGCTGAATTGTCACCTACAGTGCCAGACAAAAGTCTTGTCACTTATCCAAGTTGTAGGAACAACAAATAATAACCTGACTTGTAGTTGATCAATTGGAATCAAAAATGGCTTATATGAAAGGCAAAGCCCTCTAGATTATCTGAAATATACCAAAATAGAGTTTTGTGTCATTGATTGAGTTTTATAATTTAATTTGTACAGAAAGGTCAGATTTTGCTTGGACAAAAGTCTTGTCGCGTTGAAAAAAAAGGTGGAAATTATACATACACTTTATTTTGAATACACAAATATGCCACTATAATATCAGAACATAAAGCCATGGTGCCTTGGAAAAAAAATTAATATTATGTATGACTGCCATGAGCTTGGAGGACTGCATCCATATGTCTTGGCAATGACTGAGATAACTTGATGATGAAATCATCTGGAATGGCATAGAAAGCAGTCTTACAGGACTCCCAGAGTTCATCAAGATTCTACGGTTTCATCTTCCAAGCCTCCTCCTTCATCTTACCCCTGAAATGCTCAATAATTTTCATGTCAGGTGACTGGGTTGGCCAATCCTGGAGTACCTTCACCTTCTTCGCTTTCAGGAACTGTGACATGGAGGCAGAAGAATGAGAAGGACCAGCAGTATAAGTAGGGCAGCAAGAACTTCTTGATATTTCAGGCTGTTGATGTAGCCATCCACTCTGCAGATCTTTCTCACACCCCCATGCTGGATGTAACAACAAACCATGATTTTTCCTCCACCAAACATGATTGTTTTCTGGGAGAATCTTGGGTCCATGAGGGTTCCAACAGGTCTTGTACGCGACTGGCATGCAGTTCAATGGATGATTCACCAGAAAAATAAACTTTCAGCCACTTTTCCAGTATCAATCCTTTCTGCGAGCTGTGGGCCCTGGCAAATGCAATGCAAGTTTTTTGTTTTCTGTTTAATGCAGACTTCTGTGTACTAATTTGGCTATGAAAACCACTTTGACAGAGAATTTGACAAACTCTTCTTGTAGATACCGGGATTTTGGTGACATTTCCTCATGTAAGCCGCTGTAGTTGAAGAAGGGCTAGTCTTGTGCAGTTGAAGCAACAAACGGTCCTTTCAAACAGTTGTCATACCGGGTCTGTCTGACCTGCGCTTGCCATGAACGTCACCAGTTTCTTCAAATCTTTTTCTCATCCCTCCACTTGACATTTGGATACATTAAAGATGTCTGCCACCTCAGCAGCAGACTCAGTCTTCAGGCTCTTGATGATCAGCACTTTGGTCTGTGGTTGAATCTTTGGTATGTTGTCAGAGGTCTAGTCGCACCTCATATGAAAGTCTGGTGTGCTGGGGTTATATCTATACACACCTGGGAATGTGTTAATTACACTATTTGTCATAAGTTAAACTCTAATCTGCGATTTGTTGCATCATCTGAAGAGACGACAAGACTTTTGTCCTAGCAAAAACAGATGTTATGGGCTTAGCCAAGCTGTGAACATCAGAACACTTTTTGACGGTTTCATTTTGCACCTAATTATTAATGTGAAAGCCCTTGACATTAAAATGGACCATTTATTGTAACAATTGATTGGTTAGAAATAAAGTTATATGCTATTTTTAGTTACTATGTCCTTCTGCGACAAGACTTTTGTCAGACACTGTACACAACTGTGAGTAAATACAGAGAGTTTCATGCTTATTATTCCACCAACAGAATGTGGGGCCTATTTTGCAATAACTTTTCTCTCAATGCAAAATAGTCTTAAAGAATTTCTCCATCACATAATGAAAACATTAGCTCCAGGATTAGCAGCTCCTGTGCCGCAGTCTCCCCAGACTTTCATAGTCTCCTTCCAGTCACCAGTCAATCAGTGAGGGTCCTTACCTCCGTCACATGGCCTGTTGATTGACAGGAGACCACAAAAGCCTGAAAACACAGTTGCCCCCCCTGGATAGGAGTTTCTCATCCCAGCATAATCTAGTTTAAAGCTACCATTTTTAAAAATGTGCCAATAATGGGTTCTATATCCCCAGACTTCTGTAGATCTGTAGATTCTGTAGGTAGAATGTAGATGTTTTTGCACTGAATAATATTACATTGGTGTTCTCCGAAGGATGAGTGCTGCACCTTGCTCAGTGTCTATTGAGCAACATGAAGTCTACGTTGATGGAGTTTTGGGTCTACGTTGGTGCTGGAACGATGACCAAAAGGATGGACTCTGCTGCCTGGACTCCATTTCAAAGAGTCCTGAGTCTAGCAGCAGAGCTCTCCATCCCCTGCTCTACCATGATCAGGCGAAATCTGGGGGTGAGTTCAGAGCCATGCCATGAGCATAGAGGCTTCTCAAGAGTATTTAGCTGCTCTTGAAAGCTGAATAAATAATAATCCTCTGGACCCCAGAGTGAGGCTCTCGTTTGGTAGTCACCTCTTCACACCGAGGTGAAAGGAGAAGACTCTGAGCAACAGACTGAAAAAATGAGAACTAAAGCCTCCAGTGTCAGACAGAAGCTGCAGTTCTGACTAAATGGCCTCGTCTTCAGGGAACATCTGCGAACTGGGCACAGAGCAGAGAAATGCCACGAAACAAAGTGTTCGACGAGCTCAGATCACTGCTGCATCGCTGAGACGGAATTTACGAGGCATTCCCAAGAACAGACCAGAATACTGATGAAGTTCACAGTATACGCAGGTGCTTGTCCAGTTTCTATCTCTCAATATTAGAAAACAACATTATAGTCGCTTTTATACAGCTGCCATATGTTTTGATCTTGCAAGATGGTACAGGTGAGAGAGTGAGCGAGCGCTGCAGCGGAAGCCTGGCGTTGTCTGACCCACAGAATGAGCGATATAGTGCAGCGGCAGCTCGCATATAAGACAAAGCAAGCACAATATTTAGCCCAATAAACATCATCTCAAACAATAAATTTCCTGTTATAATATAGAGAAAAAAGACATTAAAAAAATGCTCAAAAACATTAAAATATTGCCTCAGCGGTGTCAACTAATGAACACGTTTCTACTTTGGGGCATCTTTGGAAAGTTCATTCCATAAAGACCTACCCTCTCTTTGGCATAATCCATGAAGCACATGTACTGTAGAGCGGAATATTACACTCCTCGAACTTTTCAATCAGCATCCTGAGATTGACAGTCTGTTCCCATGTGCCTTTACCCTGGACAAATCCGGCTTGCTCCTCCGCTATGAATTCCCTATACTTCTGCATCATTCTTCTGGTGATGATCTTCAGGAGAATTTTACTGGCATGAACGATGAGGCTCATAGTTCGATGGCAGGAGCACTCTGGTTTCCCTTCTTTGGGAATGGGATAAAATGCACGACACCAATCCTTCCGTCACTCCAACTGGGTCCAGACCTTGACACAGAACTTCCAAAGTAGCTCCACGTCAGATTCACCAGTTGACTTCCAAATCTCTATTGAGATGAAAGACCTCCACTGTACCTTTATTACTGAGAGTCTCCCCGAGAAGAATTTACAAGTCAAGCATAACCAGCCTATGAATAGAGACGCTGGCTGGAGAATTAAATTGTTACAGCCATGAATTTAATGTACAACGTACACAATCCAACCTCAGACCCTTGTCCCATCTCAGTGGGAGCAGGACAGTATTTATATCAGCTGTAAGGTGATGTCACAGACCTAAGCGATAGGTCATGAGAGCAAATATCCCAGAGGAATCACAACTTTACAGAGGCTAATTCCTAAAGAGGGGGTTAACAGCTCCAGTCGCCAATCAAAAGCAGCAATTAGGGTTGTAATCTCACTCATCACGTCCGTTAGCGCTAAAACGTTACAGCCTCGCGTAGGCAGCAAGAGCTGGGCTCTACAGGACCAGTATGCGGGTATACAACGCAGCTGCCCAGCCCTGTTTGAGGAGGTCTACCACTCCAATCCTAATAAACCCGACTGTACAAGTTCAGCTGCTACTTAATCACAGATGGATGCAGCCACTAGACAGATGCTGGATGGGAGCGGACAGGAGGCACTGACTGATGGCATGATCTTCATGTTAGACAGGAGTGTCCATCTTATCCGACACGGGCTGGTGTGGATTCTGGTCTTCGTTACAGCCTGTTGCCTTAGTTTCAGTGATAGAGCCAGATCACAGAGTTCCGTCGGACGACTGTGCAGCAGTTTTTACTTTAGTTTCATCCCATGTTCTTATTTTCCAACTGCATGTAAATATCAATACACTGATAATTATCAAGATGGCACCTTTGGAAAAGAATAACCCGCCCAATTATGCTCACAATTATTTAAATTCTAACAACGAAGGCGCTAGATGTGAAAATAGCAGCATCCGTCTGAGACTGGAGATGGAGTCCCAGACGGGACCAAGACAAACCCTTCAGCACGGCGTTCCACTGAAGCAGCCATTACTATATAGAGTGCACTGAAATGATAGCCCCACTACTGACATTTTTCAGTCAAAAAATGATAATACTTCTAGGAAAATTAGTCAAATCACTTCCAGAATTGTACATGGACAGGTTCTCACTGTGAGTAAAATGCATGCCAAGTTTAAAAACAATCCACCGTAAGGTTTCTGCATAGAGCTCTGGGCAAAATTTACTGCCCAATACTCAATTCTCTAAGTCAAAAAATTCCAAAATCTCCATGAAAATATGTTTCATCTCTTTCAAAACTGCATCTGCACAGTTTCTTATGGCGTTAATAATGTATGCCAAGTTTAAAAACAATCCACCATATGGTCTATGAAAAAAGCTCTGGACAAAATTTAGCCCTAATACTACATCTCCTAATTCAGCAAATGGCAAAATCTACATGAAAATACATTGGCTCACTGTCAAAATTGTAAGTGTACAGTTTCTCATGGTGATAATAATGTATGCCCAGTTTGAACAAAAAAAAATCCACCAGGTGGTTCAGGAAAAAAGCTTCAGACAAAATTGTGTCCATGGACGGATGGACAAGCCGATTCCACTACACCCCCTCGCAAATCACTGCAGGGGGTATAATAATGAAAATTACCAGCACTTCACAGCAGTGCATTGTGTTTGGCATAGCGCCCAGCAAAAAACGGAGCCCTCAATGTGCACAGATACAGATGATATAATGATGAGCACCAGCTAAAAAATGAATAATTTCTTTAAAATCAACCAGATTTACCCCAGCAAAACCAAAGATGTCAACAAGATTTAAATTCAGAAGGTTACGTATTCATTTTCAAAAAAAAAAAAATCTGACTTTTGCCCAACAGACAGAAAAACACCAAGAAGAATGACATATTTGTTTAAAAGCAGCACTGAAATAGAGAGAAAATGCAATGCCAGTCGTAGCTGAACTCTTAAAATAGCTTAATAAATACTGAAAACAGCATATGGTGAGTAAGTCACAAGTCTGTGCGTGATGGCACGGGTCAAAGTGCGAGACCGTCTAAAAGCAGGTGGCACAGGAACGGACGAAAATCACAGGAATCTGGAGCACTTCAGCACGAGCAGGATCTATAATGAGCAGGAAAGGGATCCTCCGGGCTGAGCGATGGAAAGGCTTACATCAGCACATGTTACGAGACATTACGGGGAATCGTGAACAGGGAAATAAGGAAACTGAATGAAGTAGTTGTCTGCAGATCCAACCTGTGTTTACGTGACCTGCAGGACAAACCCCTGAGACCCTGTTGGGTTGAAACGTTGCCTTACAAGTCAATATAGTATTGGGAGCTACGACTCGGTGTGCAGACATTTACTGTCTTTCGCATTAAATAAGGAAACTGACCAGCTCAACACAACAGGAAAATAAGTTTGCAGACTTCTGTACCTGAGCGGTGGGAACCTGAAATTTATACCAACTAGAAGCTGAAGATCATTTAAAAATATTATTTATCCTTTATTTAACCAGGGAAGTCCTATTGAGATCAAAGTCTCTTTTTCAAGGGAACCCTGGGGCTTGAGGCGGAGAGAGAGAGGCTGAATCGCAGAGCCAATAAGAAAAGCTCACTGCTTTCATCAAGAAACTTTTCTGCAAAAAGCGCTGCTCTGATCCTCTGAAGAGGTGGTGTTTTTCAGTGTTTCTAAAGGCTCAGCTGGTGCTCTAGAATTTCACAGCTTTTGTTTCTTCCAGTCCTGATCGATACATCAAGATCCGAATGCACAAATGCACAGTTAAGAACATTCAAATCAAACGTTTGTGGTCTAACAATGTAACAGGGTGACCGCTCAGGCACCAAAAAAGTGGGACATTAGTCCAGTATGTATATATGCACAGTTCACCAGAACAAAAGCCAGACCAATCTCTGCTCATAGGCATTAAAAATTAGTGAAATTCTTCAGACCTCCTTACATGTAAATTCTATGGGACCACTGTAAGAACTATAAGAGGAATTTATCTTTGCAATCGCATAGACCAACAGTGTTTGTTTTAACTACCAGCTTCTTCTCACACCAGTGTTCAGACACTCTCTGGTGCAGCGATAATGGGCCATGATTTATGCTGCCACATGCGACATAGATACTGCACAACCTCCCATTTTAGATGTGTACAAACGCACAAGCATGTTAAACAGCTACTGCACCGCACCCCGGGGTCGGAGGATAATGGTGTCAGAAACGAGGCGTTTTATTGAGAGTGGCAGGTGGTGGGGTCAACTCCCAAAGCGGGATAGATGTTATTAGGCTTCAGATGGAGAAACGCCCTGTCAGTACTCCAGCACTGACACAGAGACCGTCAATCCTGATCACAGAGCCCAGGACACGTCACACGTCACACACTGATGCCGACAAATAAGTCAGTTTACCTCACAGACCCCTATGCGGTAATCCCTCAAAACAAGCCCGAAAAACACACAGTCCTCTACACAGCGATCCCATGAAACAGGTCAGTATATACCACAGACCTTTACCCAATGATCCCATGAAACAGGTCAGTAAACCACAAACCTTTACCCAATGATCCCATGAAACAGGTCAGTATACCACACAGACCTTTACCCAATGATCCCATGAAAGAGGTCAGTATATACCACAGACCTTTACCCAATGATCCCATGACACAGGTCAGTATATACCACAGACCTTTACCCAATGATCCCATGACACAGGTCAGTATACCACACAGACCTTTACCCAGCGATCCCATGACCCAGTCAGTATACCACACAGACCTTTACCCAGCGATCCCATGACCCAGTCAGTATACCACACAGACCTTTACCCAATGATCCCATGACACAGGTCAGTATACCACACAGACCTTCACCCAGCGATCCCATGACCCAGTCAGTATACCACACAGACCTTTACCCAATGACCCCATGAAACAGGTCAGTATACCACACAGACCTTTACCCAGCGATCCCATGACCCAGTCAGTATACCACACAGACCTTTACCCAATGACCCCATGAAACAGGTCAGTATACCACAGACCTTTACCCAATGATCCCATGACACAGGTCAGTATATACCACAGACCTTTACCCAATGATCCCATGAAACAGGTCAGTATACCACACAGACCTTTACCCAATGATCCTATGACACAGGCCAGTATACCACACAGACCTTTACCCAGCGATCCCATGACCCAGTCAGTATACCACACAGACCTTTACCCAATGACCCCATGAAACAGGTCAGTATACCACACAGACCTTTACCCAGCGATCCCATGACCCAGTCAGTATACCACACAGACCTTTACCCAATGACCCCATGAAACAGGTCAGTATACCACACAGACCTTTACCCAATGATCCTATAGCACAGGTCAGTATACCACACAGACCTTTACCCAATGATCCTATGGCACAGGTCAGTATACCACACAGACCTTTACCCAATGATCCCATGACACAGGTCAGTATACCACACAGACCTTCACCCAATGACCCCATGAAACAGGTCAGTATACCACACAGACCTTTACCCAATGACCCCATGAAACAGGTCAGTATACCACACAGACCTTTACCCAGCGATCCCATGACCCAGTCAGTATCCCACAGACCTTTAGATCCCATGACACAGGTATCCCACACAGACCTTTACCCAATGATCCCATGACACAGGTCAGTATACCACACAGACCTTTACCCAATGATCCCATGAAACAGGTCAGTATACCACACAGACCTTTACCCAATGACCCCATGAAACAGGTCAGCAAACCACAGACCTTTACCCAATGATCCCATGAAACAGGTCAGTATACCACACAGACCTTTACCCAATGATCCCATGACACAGGACAGTATATACCACAGACCTTTACCCAATGATCCCATGACACAGGTCAGTATACCACACAGACCTTTACCCAATGATCCTATGACACAGGTCAGTATATACCACAGACCTTTACCCAATGACCCCATGACACAGGTCAGTATATACCACAGACCTTTACCCAATGATCCCATGAAACAGGTCAGTATACCACACAGACCTTTACCCAATGATCCTATGACACAGGTCAGTATATACCACAGACCTTTACCCAATGATCCCATGAAAGAGGTCAGTATATACCACAGACCTTTACCCAATGATCCCATGACACAAGTCAGTATAGCACAGACCTTTACCCAATGATCCTATGGCACAGGTCAGTATACCCTGCCGACACTCATCACAGGAGCTGAACTCATGAATTCAAACAGCTCACAGCTCACCGCCCCTGAGTGACGGCTGCCAACAGAGGGAGTCGGTGCTCAAAGAGCTGAGATGACATATTAATGTCATTTGATATTAGAATAACAGCTCGTGCAGTTAAATCAGTCTCCTAACGCTCCCACATACCCGCAGCAGGTCACCCGAGGTGCTGCCTTAGCGCAGTGAGCACAGACCGTAGGGAGTGCGCAGGTTTGTGTAAGAAAAGGGCTTCAGGGAATTCTGACTGATCCTCAGGAGTGGGAGATGATCTCACTCATGCAACGTGTAACACTGATTGTACAATAAGGTAAAAAAAAAAATTTCAAGTGAGAACAATTTTTGCCCCGACTATATAAAATTCAAGGGAATTTAAAGACGGAACAGTGGAAAATCACAGAAAATGCTTCTGCTTTGTATGAAGCATGAAGATAAAAATAACTGCTGAAAGCCCATAGAAGCCATGAGGCAGGGGGAATACTTCAGGAACTTTCTTCATTTTGACTGCTCCGTGGTGAAATCAGACAATATTTCCTGCACAATAAATTCTAAAGCCTTTGAGATAATCAACAATATACCAAAAAAAAAAAATACTTAAGCAAACGAAGACCGTTTTTTTAAATTATTATCTCCACCTTGAATTAGCTTTTTTGAAAACCATAAGGGCATTTTTGCCCTTTTTCTACCAAAATACCCTGATATTCTTCACTACCATAGAACACAGAGCGATGGTTTTGAGCTATTACTTAAGAGATATTTAAAAGCCTGGAGAGCGATTCCTCGAACAGCCCGGATTTGCTCTCCAAGAACTCCTTCCAGCCCAGGCTGTTTACATCCTCAAGGTCAGAGGGGCAGTGGGGCTGGACAGGCTGTATTTCTCAGCATAGGATCACTAGAGGAATTCCGCATCGGCTGATGAGGTTGACACTAGAGGTTAGCAGCAAAACATGGCCCAAGTAAGCAGGCAAATGGAGAGGGACCATTAATTTCTCGGACTGATAGCAGACACTGCTGGAGAGGGCTGTAAAAAACTCCTATATATAATCTGGGCTATTAGAGAAGTGAGCATAATTCTGCATCATTTAACACTGGCTGGTGTATCAGCGCAGGGGAGTGTACAAATGCAGAACAAAGCAGCACTGCACTGATACCATAAAGCAAACAGCTGGCTCATTACACATGAAAATTAAGCATTTATGAGTATTGAATAAGCACTAACTTTACTAAAATGCACACTTTGTTGACAACAATGATTATACAGTATGAGAAGAGATTTATGCCAACAAAATTCATGGCAACTAGTGGCTATACTCATCCCAAGTATGAGTATGAAAGGGCGCAGTACATGACGAGAGTTAAAATGACGCAGGAGACAGTGCCTGTCTTCAGGGTTTAACCCTGTGAGAAGTTGTTTTTATGAGATAAGTGGTTAAAACTCTGAGTTAAAGCACACATATCCTCATATACACTGCAGTTATTAAAGGTAAATTGAGTAGGATTTTCCTGCAAAACAATGTATTCACTCAGACAAAACTAATCCCTCTCAATTATCACTTTAGGCTAACGAAGTGCGCGGCAGTGTCTGTATCTGTGGAGACCTTGTCGTCTGCCTGAGTTTTATTTATTTTTTTTTTGTACGAGATGTTTCTGGGTGTCAGCGTTTGGGCAGCCAATAACAGAGCACAGGGTGTGAGGGCGGGACACAGCACTGCACTGCAGCATAGCGCTTCTGACATCATTCAATTGTGGAGGAGGGGCCAACTCTTAATGTTGTGTTTACATTATGCAACTGAAAAATCCTCCTCAGCACGCCTTTAAGTATTTTGACAGTGAGACTGCATGACAGGAGCAGCAATTTCGGTCATGTTTCACAAACTATGCAAGTCAATTTCACAATTAAAGCTCACAAAAATCATACCGTGTAACTGTCGCAACTGCAGCGTGTCGAATGTACGTATGCTAAAATACGGGAAGGTGACATTCTGATTGAACTTGATGCATTCTGGGTGGATGGGCACCCCTCCAGCTTGAGTAATGGGTTGCCTGGTGCGGTCGGAAGTAATGGCGCTGCGGGGCGATCGGTACAGGAGAGAGGGCAGGAGATGGATTCCTAATGACCCAAGCTGCCTCGCCTTGAGAGAAAGCAGTATAAGCTGCTCCGATGAGGCACGAGCGCAATGGTCCTTGACATGAAATGGCGGCAGGGTCATCACACCTGGCTGCGTCCAAGCCAAGATGGAGTCCATCTGCCCGTGATTTATATTTCAAAGGCTGAATGAGCAGGCAAGATGTACGGCGGGGAGAGGCTGTGCAAGCCTGGAGCCAGCGTACCTAGTGCCCGATCCTGTGTTTACTTCCGTGGGAGAAAAGATTGCTTTGGCCAGATATGAGCTTCCAACTGACCGACTCCTCTCCCATCTACGGCACCACCCCGAGAGGCAGTCCTGCACAGCTGCTTCGATCAGCTTCCCCCTTTACACTTCTGCGCTGCTTTTCAACACATTTTGATCGCACAGCCAGTTTTATAAGACAGAAGACCTTTGGAAAGCAGAAATACTAAAAAATCTGGCTCATGAGGGGAAATAATTTAAAGGAAAACAAACCATCCATCAACCATAGATTCTCTGCAACGCACTACACATTCTGTTGATGCTTTGTAAAGAAGTGCTGTTTACCTAAAAAAAAAAAAAAAACAATACGAATTAAAATGTTGTAAATCCAATCAGAATGGCTGCAGTATATGATGATGGTGAAGATCGCAGAATCTCCCAGAGAATGTGCACACTTAAACCAACATGAGAACTGTCCCTGGCAATGCGATAAGACCAGGCAACAAGCGGGTCTGAACTTAACTCAAGCCCTGGAAAGCATTGACATGGTGTCTTGTTTTCGGCAGATTTCATCTTGAAGCTGCAGTGATGGCTCAGGTATTGTGATGAGTAAGAAGTAATGGAGTCATTTTCAACATATCTTTGTGTAAAAAGTAGCTCCAGCACCTGCTCACCCCTCCCCCAGTCTTTAGACAGCCCATCTTACTCCTTGAGCAAACCTTCCATTCAACAAGCTAAAAAGGACACAAAAGCACCAGCAGAGAAGTTCACAAAGGCTCTCCAAGAAGCGCAATACAAGAGTATCTGAAGAACACCTATACAAACACGGGCAGAGAACGACAAACACAAACACTACATTCAAACACAAGACCTTCTTGCCTTGAGGTGACGTTGCTTTTCACAACACTACTCTGCCTCTAAAATGATCCATCAAGGCAACACTTCAAATTTACAAGACTACTAATATTATACTGACAATTTCAGACTTTTCAGCAATGTTTACAATTCACTTACCCCACCAACATCAGAGGTATCACGTACTGAAGAACAGAACCAAGTGCCGGTCAATGAAAATGGCAAATTAGCCTTTATTCACAAGACTGAACAAGAACGCAAAGACCTTTCTCAGCTGGACTGTAACCATAAGGATGGTCAGTGGTCAGGTGGGAACAAACAGGAATATGTAGAGAAGGGCAAACCATACTCGAAGGGACTGGTCTGAGGTCAGTAACCGGGATGGCAAGCCGAATGAACTAGGGCACACCGGGCAGCTGCACACCTTTGAACTGGAGAGAGGGAGGAACTGGAAGAATCCACTCGCCAGGACCATAGACCCAAAGCAGAGTTCATTTAGTAAATAGATAGTTGGATTGAGTAAATATTTCACCGAAGACAAACGAAGCTGGACACAAGACACAATGCAACAATTCAGCAGAGAGAAGACAGAACAGAAACTTAAACACGCAAGACAACAATCACTGAAGTGGAAAACGCTTCAGAGGCATGTGGAGTAAAACAAGGCCGGGATAGAATGAGACAATAATAAAAGTATGAGAGTCAAAAACAAGAAAAAAACTAAAACTAAGGAATACAGCTGGACTGCAGGGAAAACCAGTTGGGTAAACACTCAGGACAGAACAGTACCCTCCCCTGAAACCCCGACCCCCGACCCTGAATGCCGGCGCAGGAATGCACGGGCCCCGGAGAATTCCCGGATGTTCCGCTGAAGGGCCGTACCCCTCCCATTGCACAAGGAATGGTGGCCATGACCCCAATGCAGAAGATCCAGGATGTGGCAGAGTCTGCATGCGGAGCCGCCATCACTGAGCTGGGGGGGAGAGGGGAGGAGGGCTGTAATGAGAGGAACAGACAGGTTTTATGCAGGAGACATAAAAGACAGGGCAGATGCAGCAGGGTGTTGGGGGGGGGGGTGACAGGAAATAGGGCAGCAGCTGATGAATCGGGGGGCGAGCTTCTTACACGACGCCCACAGGAGGTCTCTTTACCAGCCACCTTCTCTGACTGACCCAGTAGATGGGAGCTGGGCAGCAATGACGGTTGGTCTGGTCCTCGAATTCTGAAGTGTGTTTTAAAGGGGTGGTGCAAGCAGTAGCTGAGGTGAAGGGACCTCCGCTTTCTTTCTTTAGCCTGAAATAGAGGGGTTTGATAGCCCAGGCAGCTCTTGAAAGGGACCCCAAGATCCCTCGCAGGAAGGAAATTATGGGTGAGTTCCACACACTTCGTACAGGTCTGGATAGAGAGACCGCAGTCTTTCCCAACTCCTGGTTAAGCCTCTCCACATGCCCGCAGGTCTCAGGATGAAAGGTAGAGAAGGGGCGATGCACGACTCCCCCAGGATTCAGACAGCCTTCCAGAACCAACTGGAAAATTGTGGCCCACTATGAGAGACGATCTCCTGGGGGATGCCGTGGAGGCAAACCTCGTGTGGTAGGAGGAGCTATGCCCAGGCCTCGCCAGACATGCAAAGTGGGCTGTCTTTAAGAACAAGACCATTGTGAACCCATGTGACCCTAGTGGCCCAGTGACGAAATCCGTGGCAATGCATGCTCAAGGCTGATGGGGGACTTCAAGGGGCTGCAGGAGGCCACTGGGGGGCTGGTTGCTGGACATTGCTCAGGCGCAGGTGTCACAGGCAATTACATGCTCTTGAGTGTCTTGCTAGATGGTAGGCTACCAAAACTGTCAACAAATGAGGGAAAAGGTAAGAGAAACCCCAGGATGGCAAGCTAAGGTGTAGACATGGACCCAGGACAAGACTCTGGCTCTCACTCCTTCCGAGACAATGAGACGGTTCACTGGACAGCCCCGTGTTATGGGAAAAGACTGCAGGGCTCTTTCCATTACATGATCCACCTCCAGCTTAGTGCCGACCAGTAGACGCCCGTCAGAAATCACAGACTTGGGGACCTCATCTCGAGTTGAGCGAGTGCAGACGAGAAAGGGCATCAGGCTTAACATTCTTTAACCCCGGACAGTAGGGGAGGGTGAAACTGGGCAAAAAATAAAGCGACCACTGGGCCTATCTAGGACTGAGCCTCGACAGAGTTTAGGAACTCAAGGTTGCAGCGGCCTGGTCAAAGCAGGAAGGGGATGTTCGCCGCTTCAACCCAATGCCTCTATTCTTCAAATGCCAGCCTGATGGCCAGGGGCTCACAATCACCAGCGCTATAGTTCCTCTCAGCAGGGGATAGACAATGAGAAAAAAGGCACGAGGGTGTATCCTACCATCAACCCCTTTCTGGGGGAGGACAACCCCAGCGCTGACGTCTGAAGCTTCCACTTCAACGATGAACTGACACCGGGGGTGAAAAAGAGCCAGGACAAGAGCGCAGGCCAATTTGTCCTTTAGCTGGTGGAAGGCAGAGGAGGCCCATGGGGTCCATTAGAGGGACCTTAGGAGGGGTGAGGGCTGTGAGTGGGGCGGCGACAGTGAAACAGGCTCTGATGAAGTCCCCGGAAAAGTTAGCAAAGCCCAAGAAACTCAGCATATGTTAATGTTCTGTGGGTATCAGCTAATCCAGGGCAGCCTGTACTTTCTACCCATCCATGCTGATCTTCCCACGTAAAAATGACAATCCAAGGAATTTCACTGAAGTTTGATGGAATTCACATTTCTCAGGCTTAAAGAAAAGCTGGTTTTCTAGTAGTCACTGAATCACGCAACAGAAGTGTTGGGTGTGTTCCTCCAGGGTGCAGGAAAACACCAGGATAAAAGGTAGGATTTATGAAAGGATAAATCTGTGAAGCTGTAGGTTGTGGTGAAGTGGATGTATACATCGCGGAAAGTAGATGCACAGTCTTCATTGTGATTTACCTTGTGTTCACTGATTGCCCTCAGAAAATCATATAGAAATAAGCGGCGAATAAATTAAAAAATCCAAATGGTTTTTCTTGAAGCCCAACTGCTTAACATCACATGGTGGCTGAGGACAGTCCGGCAGCCTGTAAGCTCTCCCCTGTGAGAGAAGACTGGAGTGCATGAGGGTGCCACCACTGAGACGCGTAAGTTGTTGGATTTATAATTGGTGGAAATCTTAAATGTTTAACGTATGAAACCCTAAGCATTTGAGATTTCTATTTATTTTGGTTCCAACAATTTGTTTGTGCACACAACATTGAGCTCACCCCAGGTTCATTTTAGAGTGAGATTTGAAAATCTCAAAAGTTTAACATTTTAAATAAACATTTGGGAATTCCATTAATCCTAATTCCAACAGCAGAAAAATTTCTCACCCCGAGTCTAATTTAGCATTTTTTGTCAAGCCTGTTCATGACACAATTGATACCCTTAAAGGGTGTGTCCCTTATCAATTATGGGATGCCCAAAATCATTATATTGACAAAACTGTGCAGAGAAAAATCAAGAAATAAAGGGTTTGAAGGGATTCCTAATCCCACTCATTTGAATAAATTCCATGCCAAAAGCTCAAAAGAGGTTTAATTTAGCTTTTATGGTGCACAGGGTGCCCACCATTAGAGGCTGGACTGGAGTGGAGCCCAAATTATACATACAGTCAAATGTATAACGGAGAGGCCTGTTTGTGCACAAATATCTGAGGTTTGACCTTTCCCTCGTACATGCTGTTGGCACTCATTACGCTTTATAGATTTTTTTGAGATGTTGATGTAAATTTTTTTTGTTACAGTACAGGCCCAAAGCTTGGAAGCAAGATCAAATGTGTACAAAAAAACAGATCAGTTTCATTGGCATACTTTGCAACAAAATAAACATGATTATTATATAAAGAGTCGCTTATCAGAAATTCAGAATACATTTTTACTCTAATTATCGGGTATTTCTTTTTTTTTTTTTTTGCTTAGACTTTTCTTTCTTTGAAGTAACCTCCTCTTGCTTCAAGAACAGCATGGTATATACGAGGCATTTGTTCCACAAGTTTTTTAAGGTATGTGCCAGGAATTGCATTCCAAGCTTTCTTAAGTTCATCAATGAGACACTGCTGATTCATGGGATGCACTTTTCTGATAGATCGATACAATTTGTCCCACACAAGCTCAATTGGAGAGAGGTCTAGAGACTGTCTAATCATGCAGTAAATACATCTCAAAATCCATAGATTTCATTTTTGACCTGTTTTAGCCTTGCTTCCAAACTTCTGGCCTGTAGTGTACGCAAAGTCCACGAGTGACTAAGAAAAAATAAAGACTAAGGTAAAATGAAGAATATTTAATATCTTTCTTGGAGAAAAGTGAAGAATATTTTTCAAAACCCAGGGGGAACCCTGTGACCAGCCATCCACAGTAAAATTTATTACTTGAAATTATCATACTTACTCATGGTGTAACATAAACTGTCAAATTTTGTAGTGAGGCCTATGTCCCATCCATTAACGTACAGGGGGTGGGTTTATAACCTGTGCTGCAGGAAGCCACTAGACAGCGATCAAGATGCTTTAACCTCAGTTTTGGGGAGCCGTTAAGTTTCCATCTTCATATACAGTCAATGCTAAAAACAGTGAAATTTCAATGGGAGTAATACCAAGTTGACAGAGATTCTGTGGGCTCGTGAAAAATGGCAAATTGTGATTAGACTATAAGTGACTAGGCGCAGGACTAAGTGAATGGTCTATTACAAACTTCTCAGTAGTTTGGAATGGAAGTCAAGTATTAGCAGATACAGACAGCTAGTTCTCTCATGACAAGTTTTTAGAGTCAAGGAAATTTCACAGTGTCGCAATTTGTTATATCATTGCGCCGGATTTCAAAGTATACAGTCAGAAAGGAAAATTGTTTGAAAACTGTAATTTCTAGCACTGGGATCCATTGTCTGTAATGAGGCCATGAAAACCTTAAGGATTACGCCAAACTGGAACTCTTGACAGATATGGAGTAGGAGGAGCTGAAAGAAGCCACTTGCGAGGACTGCAGACTCTGGGAAGAATTCCCCAAATTAACAGACTCTTGGATTTAGTAAATATTTCACCAAATACAAATGACTAAAAGGAAGAAAATGCTTGAGCAAGGACAGGGAATGAAATAAGAAGGGAAGTGAATAGGACAAGAGATTTAATAATGAGAATCAATAAACAGAATGAAACCAAAACTAATGAGGACAGCTGGATTGGCGGGAAAATCAAAGAGGGAAACACTCAGGCTGGAAGGAGCAGAGGCTCAGCTCTTAATGAAGATAAACTGCGCTGAGGTACAATCCTGTCATCACCACACAGGAGAGCACCAGGAAAGCACTAAGTTTGAGTAGGAATGTTGCTATGGTGCCAACACTTCTGATAGCTTCTTCTGGAAATTCCTCAGTGGGGCAGCACACTCACCAGTCACTTAATCCAGAAAAACTGGAAAGCATTAACAGGAGGTCCAAAAAACCCCAATATATTTACTTTAAAAACCTGATCATCGTGAAAGTACAAACGACTCATCCTGTCATGATGTCACGGTTATAAATATCAAAAATCCTTACGCCAACAATAGTCCGCAGAAAACATTTTGGTAAACAACTTACATTACCATGTCAACCACACTGAGAGGCAAAGCACAGGTATCCGTGTGCAACTGTACATGTTGGCATGCGTGAGCGTGAGAGAGTAAGGAAATGCTTAGATGTTCCTTCCTTCTTGTTTGTTGTCATTACAGTTTCCATTAAAATGAATTTGCAGGAGAAGTTTTATTGCCATGTTAAAAAAAAAAAAAAAAAACTAATTTGAATTTGAACTGAGAACGTGGAGGCAAAGTCAGTACTGTACCCAGATTCCTGGGACACAGAGGGACTGGAGGTGAGGGTAGTCTCTAGTTTAGTGTAGATTCTCTGCATGACGAATCCATTTTAGCGCTGTCGCGAAGGTGAATACATTGGACAAGCCGGTTATGAACCGTCTTTCACAGCTCAAGATAGAACTCGCGACAACCCATTAGGGGTAACCTAACTGATATACTGTCACGTGTCACTAGAACCAGTTCTGCACGAGAGTTCACATGGCATTGTGTTAGATTGAGAACAGGTGCGGTGCAGAGTGCGCGTCCCACAAACATTTTACCCTCCATAAGGGTGCAGAATGTAGGTGGCACGTTAATACATTTCAAAGTGAGCGTGATCACGTGATTTGACGGGTGCACATTAGGTTGGTTGTGGAACTGTTGCCGGAAGTTAGATCACCCAGAAGCATCATGAGGCAAAATTAACATTTAGTGAAGAACGAAAACGACATCACAGAAATGTAAGGCTTAAGTGGGTGCATTTAGCAGTTTCAAGCGGTCCAGTTAATACAAAATGCACAAATCAATTTGTGTGCCAATCTGACATCATATAGCTAATTGGCTAAAATAAACAATATCCAAAACGATCAATATCGACAAGGCGTGAATACATAGCCGACTGCTTAAGAGCAATAATGCAAAAAAAAAAAAATAAAAAAAAAATAAAATAAAACTAATAATAATAATAATAATAATAATAATAGCATATGAAGCAGTAGAAGTTGCATAAGCATTAAGTCAAATTCCTTACAAGCTTGCGGGCTAAAAAAAAATAAAATACAAGATTAGCCATTGGAAATAAACATACTGCCATGCAGCCTCAAATTCTGACACAAGGGACAACAGATCTTCTGTTGTTGGTCACAATCCCAGCAATCTCGCTTGATCCACTCGTGGGATAGTTCATTGTTTATCTTCAAGAAGGCAGTAAAGCAACGAGGCCCAGCATGCTTTGCTAAATTACGGTAGCCTCTAGCCAACTTGATTGCTTTGCACTTAATTTGATGGTCTGCATGAAAATGGCATATTCCAACAAACTGTCGCTTCCTAACTACCGTACCCGTCTGAATAAACATTAAAATGCTCAAATCAGTTTACGAGCAATTTAAGTTACAAAATGTAGTTGCAGAAGACATTTTTCAGACTAAAGTGAAAAGGTGCAAGCGGACAGCTCGCAAAATTCAACATAAGCACATACCTTGCGTTGACAGCAACGTTATTTTTTAACAAAATCAACTGTATTAATTCACATCTGTTTCAAAAGGCAATAAAAGAAATTGTCAGGCAGTGTCAACAACTCGCTGGTCTTCAACGTGACAGCCGTTTCCCGAGGTTAGATACAATAACAAAAACACGGTAATGACTGCGTGGTATTTTTGCATTGAAGCATGGGAAATGGCGTTCGTTGCAAACTGATTTACCTGTTAAACATCCAACTAAATACTACAATTCCCAGACGCAGCCGTGACGCAGCACGTTCAGGGAAGCGAATGATTTTACGTTTGGGACAACGTAGTTAACGTTTTTTCTTATTGCGAGTTAAACACGACTTGTACCCTGCTTGTACCGATGGTATGACATGTTGCCACAGTGTGCAAGGAAAAGATGTTTATGTGTGGAAGCTGTGGTAAATTTGGGAGCTCAAAAAATGACTCGGCAGTTGAAAGCCGGCTGTGTGTTGTCCTTGCTGGGGTATCACGAAGATGGTTGAAAGCAATGTGAACGAAGGAAATTGGAAAGTGTGGTAGAGGGGGTACAGACGCAGGATTACATGTCATGTGCAGAGGCTACAAAGAAAGTGAAGGTAGAATATGTATTTCAAGGAAAAAAACAGCGTACCTCAGAGACAATGACAAAACAACTAAGACCTGGCAGTCAATACATTAGTATAGACTAATGGTTTTTGGCATTCTTTGCTGTGGTGATTTGAGCAGATGAAATTGCAACAAAGACAGAGAGAATGAGGATGGTGGTTCATGCAGCTGGGGATATTCTCGGAATAAATGGCGCAAAGGGAGAAGGCATGGGATTTCTGAAAAACGGTTAGGTGGGGGTCAACTGCTAACTTTAGTAGACGCATGTTGTTCTTGTTTTCGAAGGCGGTGGGTTATGGGGTAAGAGTAATGATTAAGGGTTTTTAGTGTTCATTCTGAGGCTGAGTTCTGTACAATTATAGATCCAGATTCTGGCGGTAATACTCCATAGGTTAGTCAACTGACATAGAACTTCAAAGAAGCGACAGGATTCTAGACTGATTCGCATCTCTCTTGCATACAGCATATACATCTCTTACATTCATGTTTTATAATTACAAAATGGAACCGAGGACATTAGCTGGTGGTTTACCAGCAGCTTTTTTTTTTTTTTTTTTGCAGATTCATAGATTTTATGTCATTTTATTTATTTATTTATTTTTTTTTGTCACCATAAATGAATAATAGGACGTATTGTCTATATTATTTTTATGTCAGCAGACATTCGGTGCACTCTGAGCGTAGATTTTTTTCGCTTTCCAAAGTCTACTGAGTAAATGTTCAATAACGAGTCGTCGCAAATCCGTCTGTCAACAAGCAGTACTGGTTGGTTGCTGACTACAGGTAACTTGTGGCAGGAATGCCAAACAGTGACGGATGAAGGCAGGTGCACTTCTAATTTTACTATCATTTACACAATGTGTGGAAAAAACCGCACACCGCGTCCATGTTGTTTATTCTCTGTCATCAGCTGAGAAGGCCTGCGCACTATTACCTGACGTGTCTGATTGTGACCGTTAGATGGCAGTATATACTCTTCTAAATATTTCGAGGACCCCCTCCCCCCGCCCTTCCACCCACCCTGCAAAAGAAAAGAAGAAACTGCCGCAAATAATATGCCATTTATCAATCACCCATTCAAGCATAAACTGGGCAAATTTATTTGATTTTGTTGCGCTTATATTTGCTAGACACATTTAAAAATTTGTCGGGTGTTGTCCCTGCTCGTTTAAAATTAACGACAATACTCAGACTTGCTTATAAAACTCAGCATCCAGCGTGATTAAAAAAAAAAAAACCTCCTTAAAATCCACGACATAATTTATTTCCTCTGTAGTGTTCTCGGCCTCATATACTCGGAACCATATACTGTGCAATACTGAAACCTCCGCAACAAGGGCATTAAATAAAAAAAAAAACAAGGTTTTTAGAAAATGTTTCCTGTGCCTTTTTTCTCTCTTTTGTGGTCATCCAAGTCATCTTTATTGAGTCAAAAAGTAAGTTTTGTTGAGTGAGATGATGTAGTATAAATATGACACCACATTCTCATTAATGGCTACAGTACTGTGAAAAAGTATTTGCCCGCATCTGGATTTCTTCTATTTTTGCAGATTTGTTGCACTTAAATGTTTCAGATTTTATTATTAGATAAAGACAACCCAAGTAAGTTCAAAATGTAGTTTTTAATTGATGACTTCATTTATTGAAAGGAAAAAGCCATCCAACCTTACCTGGACCTGTGTGGAAAAGTCATTGCTCCCTTAGTTACTAAATTAACCAATTAAACAAATATAATTGATTATTGGGTTCAATTTTCCGAGGCGCACCAAGATATTATGAAATGGTAAATGGCATTATAACTGCCAGCCCGGTTGAATGTAAAAATCATTTAAACAGAACCTCGCTGGCATTGTGAAGCCGGTGAAAAGCAGCACATGATGCCGCGTTCTAAAGAAATTCAAGAACAGATTTAAAAAAAGTTGTCGACATCTATCAGTTTGGAAAGTTACAGAGCCATTTCTAAGTCTCTGGAGCTCCTACAAACCATGTTGAGTTGTATTATCTACAAATGCGGAAAACTTGGAATAGTGGTGAACCGTCCCAGCAGTGGCCAGCCTTCCAAAACTCCTCCAAGAGCACTTTGACAAGTCATCTAGGAGGTTGCAAAAGAACCCAGACTAAAATCTATAGAACTGCTGGCCTAATTTCCCTCTGGTAAGGTCAGTGCCCACACTGAGTTGGATAGCGTTTACAGTGGAGGTGCAGATTCTTTAGCTGGACAGCATGTTCAACTTGGTAACACTTGGCAGGGGGAGGGGGTGGTTTTCCGCTTTTTCCTCGCCCTGAACACAGCTGAGCTGTTTAGTCCCACAGCGATTGGTTCGGCAGGAAGACGCCATGGGATGTGACTCCTCAGAGTCAAGTCACGGCAACCGCTTGCTTCTTTACACATTGTTGCAAGCTCATCGCCAGTTGCACTCTGCCTATTTGCCAGCGGTAGGGAACCCTGTTCCTGGAGAGCCACAGCCTTGTGTGTTTCAGAATTTCCCTCACGCTCTTTATTACCTCATTATCATGCATCTGACTCAATATCATGCCCTTAAATAGCTACAGTCATTTGAATTAGGTGTGTTAGAGCAGAGAGACGTCTAAAACATGCCAGGCTATGGTTGTCCAGGAGCTAGCTTCCCTCCTCCTGCTTTATGTTGTCGGAGGACGACTTAGTTAATGTATATTTCACTCGCTCCTGGTTGACGCGGAGCGGCTGCGGGAGAATAATGAGGCTGACAGTTTTACCGGCTGAACCCATATTATCTCCAGGGATGCTGTTTCCCCAGCCATGCAGACCACTGGCCACAGCCGGTAATGTCGCGGCTGGGACTCCTGACCACACCGCCCCCAGGCAAACTTCTTCGCTGTGAGCCACTCCAAGGATCCTATTTATTAGTTTATTTGTCTCCATTTGTATTATTTTTATTTTACTATTGTTATTTCTCCTCCAATATCAGCCTGTTCGAATTACTATGCTAGACTCTTATTACTTAAACACTTTAAACCTCAGAGCGCTAAATGCAGCCATTGTTGCTCAATGATGTAAGACATCAGAATCAAAGCTGTTGAAAACCTATTGTGTGTCGACTTGTTTAAAAGAGCTCCCGCACGGGAGCTCTTTTAAACAAGTTGCCACACGATAGGTTTTCAACAGCACAAGATAATTAAATTAATATTTTTCAAAGATTTATATCAGCTCTCTAAGGGTTAATATTCGCTTTGCCTGTCAGAAGTGTATGGGATCCTCCTCTCCAGCCAGCAAGCATCTCATTTCACAGTCCTGTTGTTAAAAAGCACTATAGAAATAAAATTGAATTGAATTCTGGTGAAGTGGGAGGAGGTAGGTGTGTGTGTGCGTGTGTTTGTGTGTGTGTGTGTGGGGGGGGGGTTAGGAGTGGTACACAGCTTGTTGAAGGCCACTGTTTCAGAGATTTTCTTATCGAAGGACCCCCACCCAAAGGCATCCAGAGGCGTACCTTGGTAAATGAAATTGACAATACAAAAAGCATGCTGTATTTTGAAAATGTTTTTCCCCTTGTCTACAAATAGTTATTGCACAGCAAGACTCACCAGGAACCCCACAGTCCTTTCCACACATTGCTGCATCAGTCTCCTCCTCAATGTCCTCTCAACCAATCCAGTTTTTTTGCAGATCAGTGGGACTGACATGACTGGCTTTGTGTCCTCTGATTGGTCTTACACCGGAGTGAGCTGCTCTGTTGCTTGAGAGAAAGGGGCGGGGCTTGAATGCATGGGAAGTGCAGCTCGGACGGGGCCAACCGGCACTGATGTGGGGATTCAGGAGCAGATCTTTATCCACTGGGCAGGACGAAGCTGTCAAACATACTGGTTGTGTAATGCATTGACTTAGCCTGCGAAGCACCAAACTGAATAAAGCTACAGGTATGTCCAGTTGTAGGAATTGGCAAACATACTGTATCCTTCAGCATTTTGGATCTCTTCCCTGTTTTAGAGTCAGATTCAACAAAACCAGTTTGAACACTCTATATAGTCTCAAAACCTGATGATGCATGTGTGACCGGAGTATGAATATAAGTATAAGGAGACAACGATGCTCGGCTGATGAGCTCGGGGAATTGGCCCTGCACGTGAAAAGGAGTATTGGGGCTAAAACTTTACAGTGTGCTTCTGGTATAAAAACAGGAATACAACATCGCCGATGCAGCTGAAAGTGAGAGCCGAAGCGCAGCTGCTGTAAAACTTTATTAAATTCACTCTGGGTTTTCAATTGCTGCTCAGTCAAGTAATTGGTCTTATAACTAGCATTCCATATAAGGCTAGGTCGATAGTGAATGTGGGATTTATATAACCTAAAGCTTTCAAAAACAGGCTCAGCCTATGGGAACATTCATTCCTAAAGGCCTGTTTTAAACCTATGCAACCATGTACAGCTGTTTGATTTAAAAATGAGAAAAAGTAATTGTTTTTAAAGCTCCCTCTTTTTATTTAATGCCTTACAGGACACATAGTACAACAGGAGAGCCAGTGAACACGTAGACAACCAATTTGACACAGCATTACTGAACAGTCATTGACTATTGGTCACACAGCTGGTCAAACAGCACCAGAAGAGCCAATAATGATTTTGCACCCTACTGGCCAAACAGTATGTCATGGAGAGGGTTTCTTGTAGCCATGAAATCGTTATAGCATGTGTATTAAAGAAATTTAGCGTACACTTATATGGAGTAGAGAAGTGATGACGTCACGCTGGTGTCGAAAGTAAAACTTCCCGCTCATTTTACACGTAGACTTTTTTAAATATTCATTTTTGAAGCACTTCCTGTTATTTTCAAGCCTCCATCGATTTTGAGATTTTGCGGCATAAAAGTAACAAATACCGTTTTTCTTGACTGCAGTAAGCTATAATTCAAATCATTTTAATTTTTCGCCACCATGCTAATCCTCCTTGTAGTCTAAAAACTACAGGTCCCATTATCCTCCTGATTCTGGGGTAGAACGAGTTCAAAATGCGTTAGAAATTTCCAGCACCTTGTCATGGCTATTTGTTTGCTTATCCTGGTGAGACAATGCAAATTAGTTTGCCACTTTACATTCAATTGATTATGCTTACCTTGCAAGATATCAAGTTTTGTAACTAGCGCCACTTTACTAAAATAGCCAAGCATCTTTGGTCAATATTTGTTTGCTTAAAAACTCAGTAGCTAGCGAACGAGCCAATCTGCCTTGTCAACGCATAGCTAACCTAGCTGCATAGCTAATTCATGTCTACTTGCTCATTTGACACTAGTTAAGTACCAATATAATCTCAATTCACCGTTTCTAGTGATTTATATTCTCGAATAAGGCTAGCTGAGCAAGTAAACTAACTGTTAGCAGGCTAACTTAGCCAGTGAGCTAGTTTACTGACTGCGGTAGTTGGCTAACCTCATATTGGGTGCGTGCAGTTAAATGCCAGTTAGTAAAATGCTCGTGGATCAACACTAGCTAAGTAGCCATATAATGGCTATTCACTGTTTTAGTGACTTAACTAGCTCACTAGCTAGGCTAGCGGACTAGCTAGCTCGCTATTTCAGCAGATGGAGGTCAGTGAGAAGGGGGTGACATGGGACTGTATGGGTAAATTGAAAATCAGACGTCCTGCAGCATTGTTGATGAGCTGCAGAGGTCTGATGGCAGATGCTGGGAGAACCAGTTAAAAGAGTTGCAGTTGTCCAGGCACGACAGTACCAAAGCTTGGACCAGAAAGTGGGTTGGGTAGCAGGTAAGAAAGGGGCGGATTCTCTGGATGTTGTTCAGGAAGAATCTGCCTGCTTGGGACACCATTGAAATAATCTCAGAGAGGGACAATCGGTTATCCGTGACCACTCCGAGATTCCTCGCACAGGGTGATTAGCACATAGAGGTGTCCCTGACAGAGATCATGAAGTCATGGATGGGAGAGGTAGGAGCAGGGAAGATGACCATCACCATCTTACCAGGGTTTAGCTTAAGATGGTGATTTACCATCCAGGTCTTGATGTCCTTCAGGCAAGCAGAGATGTGGGCAGAGACCTGTGTGTTGGAAGGTGAAAAGCAAAGGAAGAGTTGAGTGTCGTTCGCATAACAGTGGTAGGAAGTACCACGAGCAAAGATTACAGGACCAAGAGAGCGTGTGTTGATGGAGAAGAGAAGGGGACTAAGGACCCAGCCTTACGGGACTCCCACAGTAAGGGATGAGACGTTGATACTCTATGAGTGGAGGTAACCTGGAAAGAGCAGTCAGTGAGGTGGGATCTGATCCAGTCCACGGCTGTGCCACACATGCCCATAGCTGCCCAGCGGGACAGTAAGATGGGGTGGGTGACTGTCCCAAGGGCAGCAGACAGGGTGAGGAGGGTCAATACAGAAGAATGGGAGGCTGCCCCTGCGGCGAGAAGCAACTCGCTCATAGAGAGAAGAGTGGGATCTTCTGAGTGTCTAGGCCCGAATCTGGACTGGCAAGAGTCCACTGTGCTGTTTTGGGTAAGAAAGCTGAGAGTTGGTTTGAGGCAGCTCTTTCCATTTTTTTCACAAGGAAAGGAGAAGAGAGACCTGATGGTAGTTGTTTAGGAGGGTTTGACAGTGGGCCGTTTAAAAAGAGATGTGACATAGACACACTTGAAAGAGGAAGGGAAACACCCAAAAGATAGGGAGGAGTTCACAAGTGAAGTGACAAAAGAGAACATGTCAGGAGCGATGGCCTGGAGGAGGGGTGAAGGGCTTGGGTCGAGGGCACAGGTAGTTGGGCGGTGGGAGAGCAGGAGCTTGGAGACATCGGAGTCTGTGAGGGAGAAACAGGGAGTGAGGAGGTGCGTATGAAGGAGTTTCAGATTTCTTCAGTCTCCTTATGAAAGAAAGGTGCAAAGTCATCAGCAGTGAGGGCGGACCGAAGAGGGCGAGGAGGAGGGATGAGGAGAGAAGAGAAAATGGAGAAAAGCTGATGAGGGTTAAAGTAGAGTTCTGGATTTTTGTCTGATAAAAGCTGGTTTTAGCAGAGGAGACAGAAGTGGAAAACAGTCAGGAGATATTGCTATGTAGAAAGATCAGACCGTGCTCTGGACTTCCACCATATCCTCCCTGCCACCCGTAAACTGGCCCTGCAGATAGTGTCGGACAGGAGAGGAGAGATGAAGAGGCAGTGTTAGTAGAGGCGTGTCAGTAGAGGCAGTGTCAGTAGAGGCGTGTCAGTAGAGGCAGTGTCAGGACAGAGTTTGGAGAGGGATTCCAGAGATTGGAGGGAAGCAGTGACTCCGGAGGCCACAGAGGAGAGCGAGAGGGAGCGAGTGTTGCGGTGGTCAGTAACAGTGGGGGTGGATGGAGGACTGGAGGAAAAGCAGGGAGGAGGGAGGGAAAAGGAAATGAAGTGGTGGTCCAATCAGGAGGGGTTACCCTGAGCTCAGAGGCGGAGTAATACCTTGGGATGACTAAATCAAAGGATGTTACCTCAGGGGACTATCAGACCAGCTTTTGATGCTGTTTGCAGTATTTTACCTATAGAAATTTTCAGTTCACATGAATCTCATTCAAGGATTGGTACAGGACATAATGGAGTCTTGACTCCTGTGTTGTTTTAAAATACATAATTGCACCATGCAGCTATGAGAGCATTTCATTTTTTGATTCTTGTTTTCAAGTCGTGTTGAGAGAGATTGTTCCTAACGTGGCTGCAGGGTAGCCTGGTGGTAGGTTGCTTGGCTGATAACCATAGAGTTTCTCTGATCTGAGAGATCAGAGGTCGCTGATATTCAGCTTGCCCTTTTTACACTGAAATTGTTCCAGATTCCATAAATCTTTTGATTATATTGTGCACCATAGGGTGAAATATCCTAGTCCCATTCTATCTTTCTTTGAGGAATGATGTTTTTAAACCTTTCAATTATTTTCGCATGTATTTAGAGCACATTGGGTATTCTTCACCCATCTTTGGTCCTGAAGAACAGAAATGAAATCAGGATGGGGCTTTCCTGCACTCCGAACGTCTCGGCAGATACCGCTGCTCTTCATCAAACCTCGGATGTGTGACAGAAAGTTGATATGTTGCTCCGCCTGACATTTCTTTGTCGGAAAACCGATTTACAAAGTTGTCTGAATCCGCGCACTACATCGCCACCTAAAAATGGAGGCAAAACTGACTTTCGCAAAATCTATGTGTGGCGAGGCTTCTTCGTGTCTTGACGCAAGAGGCAACTCGATGTTATCACCAATTTGAGGTCGAACCCAGTGCTGCTGCCTCTGGACGCTGCCATGTTTATCCAGAAAAAAAAGTTCCGGCTAATGGCTTCCGCAGTCACACATCCGAGGTTTGATGAGGAACGAATCGGCCGAGGTTTGCCGAGCGGACTTTCCTGCAGACACCAGCTGTTTTGAATCATGTTTTCATTGAAGGTTTTTTTTTTTACCTCATTACTCATCCTAAATTGCCACCATCCTTAGTTTTTCGGAATGCTTTGCAGGCCAGAGTGGCAAAAATGGATGCATATTTACAAATCAATTGAGGGTGATCAGACAAAACATTAGATCTTGTCCTCATATGATCTGCAATGGAATACAACTCAAGTAAATGGAAATGTATGTTTTTACGTGCATTTTCCATACTGTCCCTGCTTTTTCCGAGTTGGAGTTTTACTTGTGTACTTGTGTGCAGATTTATTAAACTTATGTGCTATTTTGACTACTGAGAAATGTTTTGTGGACCATCCAGGAGGTGGTCACATCACTGCACCTAACACAATCAGTGGGACTCAGATTGGTGGCTGTTCAGTAGAACATACCAGCGCCCAAAAGCTGCACTTTCTTGTACCAACATGCTTTTCACTAAGCTCAAGGAAAGTGAGTGGCTGTAGGACTGTAGGTTTTATACAGTCTCAAGTTAGCACCCAGAGATCAGCTAAACTAAAATTTTAACATCAAGGAGATGCCTTTTACCCAGAATTCTAACAGGAAAATAAGAAGCCCATCCACCAAGCTTGCAGTTGCTATTATTGGTATGAGAATAGGTTCAAATTGGAACCCTAACTATACATTTTCAAAGTGCAAAGTGTGACGTCTGATCTCTGGATTTTTCACGTGGTGGAGGAGTACGAGACGAACAGAAGTCTTCAGATTGCTGTATTTCATGGGCAGGACTGATGTTGGCTGTGGGAACATCACAATTGTTGATGAGTGCGCATCCACAGAGGTCTACAGGTGCTCTGTTATCCCAAAGGGGGGGGGTCAATCAATATCTCAGTGTACCCAATGCTTGTGTAGTAAGCCCAGGCGTGTGGAGAAGACACCTTGAATTACGATCTCTTGGTTCAGGACCTTCTTTGATCTGCTGGGGCTCAAGGCCATTGCAAATGAGCCGCCTGCTGCAGCAAGATAATTTTACACAGGCAGTGAAGGGGGCAGCCCCAATAAAGGCCGCTGAGATGTTTCTCAAGAGGAGGGGATCTGGCCGGCAGTGGGGGAGGGGCGGCGGCAGAAGGAGGTGATTGATGGTGGGGGTGGGCGTGGGGGTGTGTTACTGCTCCGCAGTCCTGTCTCGTTCTTCCAGGGCCCCCCGCAGTGGCCTCGGTTTCGCCTGAGATCGATGTGAGCGAAGGAGCGACAGCCTTCAGTTTCCACCTCCGCACAGAAGCACTTGCATCTGAGCTGCTGTGTCTGTGCGCATCATTACAGACCCCACGGGCACTGAAATAACTGAAAGGAGCCCAATGTAAAAAACCAGGCAGAAAAAAAATGATCGACGCGGCACTTTGCAGCTTGATTGAATCAACACAAGGTGTAAAATTTATGTTTGTTTCCTGTTGTGTGGGATGTGTTTGCTGGTCAGCTGGCTCTGTCCGTTATAAAACCCTGGCGGGAGAAGCGAAAGGATCTGATCCAGCTTCTCTCTCCATCAGTGTGAAACAGCACTATCAGCCCTTGGCCTGTTTCCTGGGGTCAGTTGGGGAGGAATCGTCCAGGCAGATTAACTGTGTCTCTGGTCCAAGGCTGGCAGCGACCCCCGGCCTGCCTGCGTCAGTCTCCACACTGTGTGCGCAGGGGATCAAATGCAGAGCCAGTGATGGGTAGAGAACAACCCCCATTAATAGGCAAGGAACCAATAGGACCAGGAGAAAGTGGTCATAAAAACCTCCCTCCAGAGGCCCCGCCCCGCACCCCCCAATTCCAGCAAGCCCACCCCTTTCAGCCTCAGGACTTCAGTTGTCATGGAAACCTAAGTTTTGACCTTGATGGCTTACCGCAGTGGTGAAGGCTGACTGGCTGCCTGTTCGCTCAGGGGCCGTGGGCCCCGGGGCCCATGCCAGGGCCTGATCCAAGAGCTGCACAACCGGGCTTTGTTTGGGTGTTTGGCAAGGCCCCGGGCGCTTGTACACTGTCAGTCACACAGGAGGACTCTGTGACCCTTGAAGTCATGCTGGATATCAGCCACTGTCATTGTTCCAGGACACACCCCCCGGAGCGCTGCTGCCAACATTCCCCGGCACCAGAGTGAAACAACTGAATTACAGCAGCGTGCTCGGGGGGAGCTCAGCTCGCTAACCAAACACCAAACCAAACTTATGCAGAGTGCAGTGTTCCTTATAAGGACGCGGTGTCACAAAAGACGACCCAGTGAGCTGTCCAGAGTTGAGCAGGGCGAGTGTGTGTGCGACTGTGTGTGTGGGGGCAGGGTGTGTGTGCAGCTGTGTGTGTGGGGTGTAGGGGTGTGTGTGCGGCTGTGTGTGTGGGGGTAGTGTGTGTGTGGGGGGGGGTGTGTGGGGGGGGGGGTGTGAGGGGGGTGTGTGTGTGTGTGTGCTGTGTGTGGGGGGGGGGTGTGGGGGGGGGTGTGAGGGAAGGTGTGTGTGTGTGTGTGGCTGTGTGTGGGGGGAGGGTGTGTGGCTGTGTGTGTGGGGGGGGGGGGGGGTGTGTGGCTGTGTGTGTGAGGAGGGTGTGCAGGTGTGTGTGCGTGCGGCTGTGTTTGTGGGGGAGACGTTGTGCGCCTGTGTGTGTGGGGGAGGGTGTTTGGCTGTGTGTGTGTGGCTGTGCGTGGGGGGGGAGGGTGTGTGGCTGTGTGTGTGTGGGGGGGGGGGTGTGTGCAGCTGTGTGTGTGTGGCTGTGTGTGTGGGGGGGGTGTGTGTGCAGCTGTGTGTGTGGGGGGAGGGTGTGTGCAGCTGTGTGTGTGGGGGGGGTGTGTGCAGCTGTGTGTGTGTGTGGGGGGTGTGTGTGTGCGCCTGTGTGTGTGTGGGGGAATGTGTGTGTGCGGCTGTATGTGTGTGTGGGGAGGGTGTGTGCAGCTGTGTGTGTGTGTGGGGTGTGTGGGGGGGGGGGGTGTGTGTGCGGCTGTATGTGTGTGTGGGGAGGGTGTGTGAAGCTGTGTGTGTGTGTGGGGGGTGTGTGTGGGGGGAGAGGGTGTGTGTGCAGCTGTGTGTGTGTGGGGGGTGTGTGTGTGCGGCTGTATGTGTGTGTGGGGGAGTGTGTGTGTGCGGCTGTGTGTGTGTGGGGGGGTGTGTGTGTGCGGTGTGTGTGTGTGGGGGAGGGTATGTGTGTGGATGTGTGTGTGTGGGGGAGTGTGTGTGTGTGGCTGTGTGTGTGTGGGGGGGAGGGTGTGTGCGTGGCTGTGTGTGTGTGTGGGGTGTGTGTGGGGGGAGGGTATGTGCAGCTGTGTGTGTGTGTGTGGTAGTGTGTGTGTGCGCCTGTGTGTGTGGGGGGGTGTGTGTGGGGTGTGTGTGTGCAGCTGTGTGTGTGGGGGGGGTGTGTGTGGGAGTGTGTGTGTGCAGCTGTGTCTGTGTGGGGAGTGTGTGTGTGTGGCTGTGTGTGGGGGGGGGGTGTGTGTGGGGAGTGTGTGTGGGGGGAGGGGTGTGTGTGGGCAGTGTGTGCAGCTATGTGTGTGTGGGGGGAGGGTGTGTGTGGGGTGTGTGTGTGTGGGGGCAGGGGTGCGTGTGGGGGAAGCGTGTGTGGGGGTGTGTGTGGGTGGGGAGGGTGTGTGTGGGGTGTGTGTGTGGGGGGGAGGGTGCGTGTGGGGGAAGGGTGTGTGTGGGAGTGTGTGTGCAGCTGTGTGTGTGGGAGGGGGAGGGTGTGTGTGTGCAGCTGTGTGTGTGTGGGGGGGGGGCGGTGTGTGTGGAAGTGTGTGTGTGGGGGGAAGGGGTGTGTGCAGCTGTGTGTGGGGGGGGTGTGTGTGTGTGGCTGTGTGTGTGGGGGGGGGGGTGTGTGTGGGAGTTTGTGTGTGCAGCTGTGTGTGTGGGGGGGGGGATTGTGTGTGTGGAAGTGTGTGTGGGGTGTGTGTGGGGGGGGGGTGTGTGGGGGAGGGTGTGTGCAGCTGTGTGTGGGGGGGGATTGTGTGTGTGGAAGTGTGTGTGGGGGGGGTGTGTGTGTGGGAGTTTGTGTGTGCAGCTGTGTGTGTGGGGGGGGGATTGTTTGTGTGGAAGTGTGTGTGTGCAGCTGCGTGTGTGTGGTAGTGTGTGTGCGGCTGTGTGTGTGTGGGTGTGTGTGGGAGTGTGTGTGCAGCTGTGTGTGTGTGTGGGGTGTGTGTGTGCAGCTGTGTGTGTTTGGGAGTGTGTGTGTGCAGCTGTGTGTGTGTGTGGGGGGGGGAGGGTGTGTGTGGAGTGTGTGTGTGGGGGTGTGTGTGTGCAGCTGTGTGTGTGGGGTGGGGTGTGTGTGTGGAGGTGTGTGTGTGGGGGGGTGTGTTTGTGGAGTGTGTGTGTGGGGGGGAGGGTGTGTGTGGAGTGTGTGTGTGTGTGTGTGTGTGGGAAGTGTGTGTGTGGGGGGGGGTGTGTGTATGTGCAGCTGTGAGTGTGTGGGGGGTGTGTGTGGGGTGTGTGTGGGGTGTGTGTGGGGGGGGTGGGTGTGGGGAGGGTGTGTGCAGCTGTATGTGGGGGAGGATTGTGTGTGTGGCAGTGTGTGTGTGTGGGGGGGTGTGTGTGCAGCTGTGTGTGTGTGCAGCTGTGGTGTGTGTGGGGTGTGTGTGTGGGGGGGGGGGTGTGTGTGGGGGAGGGTGTGTGCTGCTGTGTGTGGGGGGGGTGTGTGTGTGGGACTGTGTGTGTGCAGCTGTGTGTGTGTGTGGGGAGGGAGGGTCTTCTTGTACTTGCTACAAAGTGAGAACCAAAAAATTTTTTTTTTTCCTACAAAGTGGGGACATTTTTGGGAAGAGAGGACATTTTGGTCGGTCCTCACAACCACGAAGGCTAATTGTGACTTATTAGTTAAGGTTAGGGGTAAGGTTAGAATTATCGATAGGTTAAGGTTAGGGTTAAGGCTAGAATTAGGGATAGGTTAAGGTTAGGGTAAGGGTTAGGGTTAAGGCTAGAATTAGCGATAGGTTAAGGTTAGGGTAAGGGTTAGGGTTAAGGCTAGAATTAGGGATAGGTTAGGGGTTTGGGTTAGGCATACATTGCTTATTGTTAAGATTAGGGAAAGGCTGTAGAGACACAGGAAGAATGAATGGAAGTCAAGGTAATGTCCTCACAAAGACATAAGTACAAGGATGTGTGTGTGTGTGGGGGGGGAGGGTTAGTCGGGTTCAGCTTTAGCGAGATCTCCATACTCTGTTTCTTCACCCGATTTTTAATTTCCTTTAAATCCTTTTTCCCTTCTTTGCTCAGCGCCCTTCAGCACTGGCAGGAAAACGCGCTCCCAGCTGAGAGAGCCGATCCTGTTAAAAGCTCCAGCAGTAAAATTTGGTTGTAAAGATGAATGAAAAGGGCCCCGTTCGGAGTCCCAGCGCTCACACCCTCAGCGCTCCAAGCCATGATACACCCTCATCTGCGACCACACGATCCTGTTAAGCAGGGATGGGGGAGCCTGGCAGGCTGTGAGCCATAATTCCTCTGAATTTTGGGTTCTGACAGAGGACGTGTTTTGTACCAGGGCTGCCTCAAGGGCCGTGGAATTCATACACAGGCTGATGTCGCCATAACATTTGCTCATTTGAATTAGTTTTCAGTTCTAGGACAGTGACTTTTTTTCCGGGTTAATGGAGTATTGATGTTGCTTTGGGCAATTAAACTTTGGCTCTTGCTCCACTCAACAAATTTTTATCATGATTGCAAAATTTTTGGGAAAACAGAAGTGGTGTGGCTTCAGTGAGCCTGGCCCCCGTCCCATGGTGAAGTGCACATGAAACTCACTCATACTGCATCTGCATCTGGTTTATCTGCCTGAATGTGGTGACCTGAGGTTTCTCTGGTAAGAAACATATCAGTTAGTGAGGTTCACAGAGATTGCTCAGCAGTATGAACAGTTAACCCTTATACTGTGATTTTCGGTTGAATTTCCCTTTAAGTAAAGCCAGAGAAAGCATTCCTCTCAAGTAAAGGTATAGAGAGCATTTTGTTTTCCACACTGAAGGACAATCTCATATACATATTCTGTGTATGTTAGTTGTGGCAGTTCGCTGAGGCTAAACTGAGAGAAACATTCAAACCTTAAACACTGTTTTATTACGGCTGCAGGTTTATGTTGAATGAAAACAACTAGATCTGGTGCATCATTTTAAATACATTCTCCTGTGATTCTGTTGCACATATTTGGGATAATTAGAAACCTTTTGATTTCCACAGAAATTTGAGAAAGGCAGAAAGTTCCACAGATTTCAATAAAGGAGCAGAACTTACGGCTCATGGTCTACCCCAGTGTGTATGAGCAACATGTGATGTTTTTTATTATAGGCAGAAAGGAAAGGAGCAGAAGGAAAGAGCAGAGGGCAGGAGCAGAAGGAAGGAGCAAAGGGCAGGAGCAGAGGGAAGGAGTAGAGGGAAGGAACAGAGGGCAGGAGTAAGGGAAAGGAGCAGAGGGCAGGAGTAGAGGGAAAGAGTAGAGGGCAGGAGTAGAGGGAAGGAGTAGAGGGCAGGAGCAGAGGGAAAGAGTCCAGGGCAGGAGCAGAGGGAAGGAGTAGAGAGAAGGAGCAGAGGGCAGGAGTAGAGGGAAGGAGTAGAGGGAAGGAACAGAGGGCAGGAGTAAGGGAAAGGAGCAGAGGGCAGGAGTAGAGGGAAAGAGTAGAGGGCAGGAGTAGAGGGAAGGAGTAGAGGGCAGGAGCAGAGGGAAGGAGTAGAGGGAAGGAGCAGAGGGCAGGAGTAAAGGGAAGGAGCAGAGGGAAGGAGTAGAGGGAAAGAGTAGATTGCAGGAGCAGAGGGCAGAAGCAGAGGAAAGGAGTAGAGGGAAGGAGCAGAGGGCAGGAGCAGAGCGACAGAGCAGAGGGAAGGAGTAGAGGGAAGGAGCAGAGGGAAGGAGCACAGGGCAGAAGAAGAGGGAAGGAGCAGAGGGGAGTAGATGGAAGGAGTGGGGGGCAGGGAGCAGAGGGCAGGGGCAAGAGTAGAGGGAAGGAAGGGGCAGGGAGTAGAGGGCAGAAGAAGAAGGAGCAGAGGGCAGGGGGCAGAGGGAGGGGCAGTGGGGGCAGGGGAGCTGGGGGCAGGAGTAGAGGGCAGAAGAAGAGGGAGGGAGCAGAGGAAAGGAGTAGAGGGAAGGAGTAGAGGGCGGGAGCAGAGGGAAGAAGCAGAGGGCAGGAGCAGAGGGAAGGAGTAGAGGGCAGGAGCAGAGGGCAGGAGTAGCGGGAAAGAGCAGAGGGCAGGGGCAGAGGGAAGGAGTAGAGGGAAGGAGCAGAGGGCAGGAGCAGAGGGAAGGAGCACAGGGCAGAAGAAGAGGGAAGGAGCAGAGCAAAGGAGTAGAGGGAAGGAGTAGAGGGCAGGAGCAGAGGGCAGGAGCAGAGGGGAGTAGAGGGCAGGAGTAGAGGGCAGGAGCAGAGGGAAGGACCAGAGGGCAAGAGTAGAGGGAAGGAGCAGGGGGCAGGAGTAGAGGGCAGAAGAAGAGGGAAGGAGCAGAGGGCAGGGGCAGGGAAGGAGTAGAGGGAAGGAGCAGAGGGCAGGAGCAGGGAGCAGGAGTAGAGGGCAGAAGAAGAGGGAAGGAGCAGAGGAAAGGAGTAGAGGGAAGGAGTAGAGGGCAGGAGCAGAGGGAAGGAGCAGAGGGAAGGAGCAGAGGGCAGGAGTAGAGGGAAGGAGCAGAGGGCAGGAGTAGGGGAAGAGCAGAGGGCAGGAGCAGAGGGAAGGAGTAGAGGGAAAGAGCAGAGGGCAGGAGCAGAGGGAAGGAGTAATAGAGGAAAGGAGCAGAGGGAAGGAGTAGAGGGAAAGAGCAGAGGGCAGGAGCAGAGGGGTGGGAGTAGAGGGAAGGAGCAGAGGGCAGGAGCAGAGGGAAGGAATAGAGGAAAGGAGCAGAGGGCAGGAGTAGAGGGCAGGGGGAAGGAGCAGAGGGAAGGAGTAGAGGGCAGGAGCAGAGGGAAGGAATAGAGGAAAGGAGCAGAGGGAAGGAGTAGAGGGAAGGAGTAGAGGGAAGGAGCAGAGGGCAGGAGCAGAGGGAAGGAGCAGAGGGCAGGGAGTGGGGGAAGGAGCAGAGGGCAGGAGTAGAGGGAAAGAGCAGAGGGCAGGAGCAGAGGGAAGGAGTAGAGGGAAAGAGCAGAGGGCAAGAGCAGAGGGAAGGAGTCAGAGGGCAGGAGTAGAGGGAAGGAATAGAGGAAAGGAGCAGAGGGAAGGAGTAGAGGGCAGGAGCAGAGGGCAGGAGCAGAGGGAAGGAGCAGAGGGCAGGAGCAGAGGGAAGGAGCAGAGGGCAGGAGCAGAGGGAAGGAGCAGAGGGCAGGGAGTAGAGGGAAGGAGCAGAGGGCAGGAGAGGGGGGGGAAGAGCAGAGGGCAGGGAGCAGAGGGAAGGAGTAAAGAGCAGAGGGGGCAAGAGCAGAGGGGGAAGGAGTGGAGGGAAGGAGCAGAGGGCAGGAGTAGAGGGAAGGAATAGAGGAAAGGAGCAGAGGGCAGGAGTAGAGGGCAGGAGCAGATGGAAGGAGTAGAGGGAAGGAGCAGAGGGCAGGAGTAGAGGGCAGGAGCAGAGGGAAGCAGTAGAGGAAAGGAGCAGAGGGCAGGAGTAGAGGGCAGGAGCAGAGGGGAAGGAGTACAGGGAAGGAGCAGAGGGCAGGAGTAGAGGGAAGGAGTAGAGGGAAGGAGCAGAGGGCAGGAGTAGAGGGAAAGAGCAGAGGGCAGGAGCAGAGCGACAGAGCAGAGGGAAGGAGTCAGAGGGGGCAGGAGTAGAGGGAAAGAGCAGAGGGCAGGAGCAGAGTGACGGAGCAGAGGGAAGGAGTAGAGGGCAGGAGCAGAGGGAAGCAGTAGAGGGAAGGAGCAGGAAGACGGTGATGCCCTTTTAGAACCATCATATCAGCACTAACCCATCAGCTAACGCGACACACAGGTTACACTCTTTAGGCTTGAGGAAACCTTAAAATCAACAACTGAACAGAATAATGAAAAAAAAGACACAAGGCAGGGGAAGACAGTCGGCAACAAGGAGGCGATAAGAGAAGAGCGAATGCGACATGGCAGGGTTAGAAAAATCAAGACCAAGAGAGGTTGAGAATAGTACAGTGAAATGGGGAAATGGCGACCAGCAAGTAGCGGCCTGTATAAAATGAAAATGTTTGTTAAGTAAAAAATTTAAAGGAAAAATATAAAACTATTCGAGATGTAGCGAGAAGGAGTAGAGAGAGTAGGCGCTGAGATGTAAACGCGCGTGGTGGATACAGAATGTTTAGTATGCAAGACCAAACTGTCCCATCTGTTTAGCGCTGCTATCCCTGTCGTATAACTGTCTCCGGGCTGCGGCCCGCATAACGAATGTCTCAGATTTGATGTAATTCCGCGAAATTAATGACAGCTTTACGCGAGATGGGCCGTGAGGGAATGATTAGCGTTTGATCGTCCATCTGATCGAAGTCCATGCCCGAGACTAGGCCTGCGGAGCTCGCCAGCGCGGTCCCACCCCAGGCTTGCCGGCGATCGTCTCTCGTAAGCCAGCTGAAATGTAGACCTGTTTTGATGCGCTAGCAAATGGCAAGATATGTATTCATTTAGAACTAATTTACAGTCACACATTATAGACATGTTCATGCATTTCAACAGCGCAGAAATGTATACACTACTGGACATCTATAGCCAGTTACTTTACTGTAATTTTAAATGTTCTTTAGGTGGTCGACAGTAGACTTTTAGGTTTAGGCGTACAGCTTATGCTACTTATCCTTTCCTCGCATTGCAACAAACATGGTTATGTCCTCATAACCTAATAAAAATGCCAAGTTATTTGCGGACATTGCTTTATGTTTAAGTGTGAATACAGTTCGCCTTCCTTTGATTTACGGCCTGATTTTTTAACTTGTCCTACCGGAACATGGAACGATTTTAGCGTTCGCACCTTTTTTTGCGCCCTTGTCCTGTTTCCCGTTATACACACGGCATAGAGACGCACACGTACAGCTCCATCAGCTTGGGGACCGTGGCTGTGCGGTCCGGTTTTAACAGCACTCCTGGGTGGATCATGCTGTATTTCAAAGCATCATGGTCCACCACGGATCTGAACTACAGATGCCCGAGGCTACAGGGCGTCTTTTTTATACAAGACTTGCTTTATTGCGCTTGGAATTGGAATCGGGGATGACTTTTTAAAGGAGACTTGGAACGGATTCGGAATTTTGAAAAGCAGGAATTGATCCTGTCTCTCGGGCGGTAGTAGTTTATTCTCGGGAGAACAAGATTCCTTCTCTTCTCTCTTGAAAAACACACCCCTCCCCCGCGTCGCTTGGTGCGTACGCAGCATTTACAAGCAGGCAGAGTATTCGCTTTTACTGCCAGGCCCGGTGCGTCGTTGGCTGCTGGTGGCATTAAAACCGAAACCTCATCTTATCAGGGTAAAGTGTGTGGTTTTACGTCAGGACCTGCCGTTTCTCTCTGACGGGAAACCGGTCTCGGTTGTAACATATATTCTATTGCAGCCAAAACACCCCACAAGACAAATGAATGTGAATTAACGGCCAAACGATGGGGTTGGTAGCTTGGACGTGGATACAGGCGTGTCAGGAATTGTGCAGCTGTAGGCCTACTGCATGTACTACACTACAAACGTAAATAGCTTTTTGTAGGCGAAAGGGAAATGCGTATTTTGCATGGAAATGGCGAGACGCCCTTTTATGAATCCATCTGTTAAGGAATGCATCGAACCCCAGTTCAGTAAAATTTACCAATAGTTTCATACCATAAAATACAGTATTTATTTGTTTACATGATTTGCAGTTGGCTGCTATGTTAAAATAAGACCTTTTGAAGGCATAATTGTGAAGATGTGCTCTCTGGAAAGGTCTATAAATGTAGATATTTCTGTCCATCTGCTTGGCACTGTGTGATTGAACCAAATCTGCAGACACTGCTGGCGAAGTCATCAAAACTACAAAGACACCAGACTGGTGGGTTACATTTACAATCTAATCGGACAGATGTTAGAAAGCCACATCAATGATAAAATCAATCAGAAAATGGCTTCATTTGGTGCACTGTAAGAGGTGAGAGTGTGCAGGTGGGTTCCTGAATGAACATCCGCTAAACTATATGTGCGCTTTTGACAGGTCTCTCAGAGGGAGCAATTTCTTAAATTTGAGTCCCAATAAAAGAATTTAAAAATGCGTATATATGTGTGTGTGTGTGTGTGTGTGTGTGTGTGTGTGTGTGTGTTTATTGCTGTTCTTGTGAGAATCAGCTCTTGAGAAACTGCAGGTGTTCTGTGCACAGTGTGGGTGGTCTTCCCAGAGGATTACAGAGCATTGCAGCTGATTGGGTAAAGATGCATTTAGGTTAGGGTTAGGGTCAGGGTCAGGTGTAATTTGATTGCGGTTATAGGGTTTAGGATAAGGCTGTATTGAAGGAATGTTAGTCAATACAATGTCCTCACATGTGTACACATGTGCAGTGTGTGTGTGCGTGTGTGAGTGTGGGTGTGAGTGTGGTGTGTGTGTGTGTGTGTGTGTGTGTGTGTGTGTGACTGTGCTGCTGCGTTTAACTGCATCCTGTTATGTTTTCTTATACGTCTGTTTTTCCATACATCCATGTCTCATATGAGTCGATCTCTACATGTTCATTTTCCTCTATTCCTTTGTTCATTCCTCCTAATCACTCTTCCTCTCCTGTTCTCTGCCTGCATATCCTCCACTTTTATCTCTCCCAACCTCCCTCAGCTGAATCATTTCTTTCTTTCTTTCTTTCTTCTTTTACCTCTCCCATCCTCCATTTACTCTTTTTGCCCTTCGCTGTAAAAAGAAGAAAAAACTTTCTGCCTTTTATTATATCAACATGGTTTCAGTTGTCTGGATGAATTCATTTCAAATTTATCCTTTAATCTGATGAGGTCACTTCAATTTTAAATTGAATGGACAATGTGATCATGCTGAGATAAATCAAGGAAAAGACCAAGTATTTGTGTCTCAATTCAATTGAGAGTCCTTTAACTTCGACACCTCTGCCCCCCTCTTTCTCTCTCTCTCTCTCACTCTCCCTTTCTCTCTCTCTCCCTCTCACTCTGCCTTTCTCGCTCTCTCTCTCTCTTTCTCTCTCTCCCTCTCTCTCTCAGTCATCATCCCCTCTCCAGTCTTTACGTTATATATTTTTGTGGAGCAGGAGCGCTCGGTTGGTCATGTGATCTCTCTGGTTTTAAATGAAGCCCTGCTGCAGCGTTCCTCTCCTCACGGCCCCGCAGTTACGAGTCCTCAGAGAACTGCGAAAAAATAATGATTCCGATCAAACGGCCTTTAAAAACGCTCTTCCGAATTCCACATTACATTTTCCTGCACCGCGTCATTCTCCCTCCCGCTGCATTAATATTCACGCTAATGAGGGAGTGAGCGGAACCGAAGCGTGGGTCAGAAAACGGGGCGGCATGAGAGGAGGTCAGGACTGAGGCGGCTCGTTAAGGGGTCCGATCGGAGAGTGATTTATGTTCGAGAGATAAAGAGATAACTCGAGGATGGTGGTCTGATTGCTCATTTTTCTGAATATAGACAATGACCCCATTTCAAAGTGGATGTGTCGTATAACCTATGACCCCCCAACACCGCTCAGCCATGAGATCACTGTCTGCATGACCATAAACAAAATACTACTTCTAACATGGAAATGCATGAGTTGACCACAAGAGACTCGAGATATGCTGAATTTCTTTATCGCCACGGTCTTTCCATTCTGCGACTGAGCCTTGCTCTTCATGTGTTACAAACGCCAATGTTTCTGTCTCGATTCACAAATAGTTTCATCCATCGCAATGTTAACGGTCGGCCGTTTTCTACTGCTGCTTTCTGGTCTGTTTTTTCTTTTCCAGTGCTGAAATGAAGCAGGGCGTTAAGTGAAACCGCCGCCCAGGCGTAATACTGGCACTATTGTTTCCTCGATGTCTCTCGTCCAGAAAGCCCCAGCGGGGCATGAGCTGGGCCGCTGGGTTCCTTCCCCGGTTCTAGCCTTTGTTTTGGAAACTGGAGATTGTGTTTTAGTTTCAGTCGGCCAAGAAGTGACACTAAGGAATCAGGTTCTTTATTAACCTGCCCTGTTACCGCCATGGGGATGGGGAGCTGGGGTAAAACAGTCGAGCTCTTGAGTGCTAAAAGCTGCACTGAGAACAATATAAATTCTGAGTGAATAATTGGTGCAATTACTTAGGCACATCAAATGGGACGAGAGGGTGCAGTCATGTGCAGAGAACAAGCATTGTGCTGCGAGACTTTCTCACCTTCAGGCTGTGGAGGGGTGTGCAGATCAGTGCAATCTGAGCTGAGCATGTCACATGCACACAAACACAATCACACACATACTCTCAGACACTAACACACACACACACACACACACACACACATATACTGTATACACCTACGCACTTATATACAGTATTCTCACATAAACACGCCTGAACATGCACAGACAGGCTGGATCACCCACTCACACACAGGTAAACAAACATTCTTGCAGACATAGACTGTACACACTCTCACACATGGACACAGGCACACGCATGCATACACACACATACATTCTCACACACACACACAAAATCACACATTCATGGTATGCACATATTAATACACTCACACGCACAAACAGTCATGCAGAAATGATTACACATATGCATATGCACATATCATATGGTCATACACACACACACACAAACACACCTGGATGCAGCCCTACATATGCATAGACATGCACACCTCCAACACACTTATACACACAACACTCTCATGCATACGATGATGCACAGACATAAATACTCGTACACATATGCTCATAAACACGCGAACTTACATGTGGACACGATCACACACATACATAAGCACACGTACACATATGCTCATACACACACAAACACACACAAACACTTGTACAGAAGCACGAGCTGGATTGCAGATCTTCTCCATGTGTGTATGAAGGATGGAAGTGATATCACACTTTTTTTTTTACACCTGAGGGCCATTTTAAATGAGCCATTGCCCAGTTTCTGGAAGACATTACTACCTGGATTTATGGCATGAAGGAAGGTGTTTGGCATTAATTATGCTGGGACCTCACATTTTTCCTGTCAGATTATTTCCAGTAAATTCCTAGAGCCTCATTCCGGGGGCTTCGCATGGAAAAGCTGGGATGGAAAGATTCAGGAAACGTGTGACTGTGGCCTGAGAGGGGGGGGTGAATCGCCCCCATGCCATATGTGGGACATACTGTACCGGATATAGGAACATACAGGGCTCCTGCTAATGGATAATATTACACAGCCTGGGCTCCTGCTAATCGCTAATATTACACAGCCTCTCTCCATTTGCTTCCTTCCTTTTCTTTGCACTGTTTCTTGCTTTGCAGGGGGAAGAAAAATGGAAAGAGAGGGAGGTGAAGATAGGGATTGAACAAATGTAAATGAGCAAAATTTGGGTCTCCCTCGAATGTCAGTTGAAAGTGATGTCGGCTGTGGACTGGTTCAGGCGCGGCAGATGGGGGGAGTAAGATTCACGGGGAAATGGTTTGTACGTCACACACAACTGAAAAAATACTTCTGCAAATATTGGCCTAACTGTTCCCTGCTGGAAATATTGTCAAGAAACCTCAGTCATTTTTTCTGCCCTCAGTTTACAGATCGGACCCCCTTAATGACGCAGGTTACCAATCAGTTTCGGGGTCGGTGAATGAAGGTAGGAAAGTGGCGTGAAGTAAGCCAGTGGATGGATCGGGCCCATTGAGCCCATACTGTGATTTCATCTCCGATCTGCCCTGGTGGGACGGGCTGAGTGACAGGTGGAGGCGGAGTCTAACTGAGATTCTCTTTGGATATTGAGGGCGAGATGCCCTCAGTGCTGACCAGCTCACACAGACCCTGGCCATCTTAGCTCGTGGTGGCTTTTCATTTTTACCTGAGAGTCTGTTGGGGGTTTGCCCAGGCTCGCCCACTGGACTCTGGATGTGATTAATAGGGAACACAGGTAAAGGATTTGAGTGTATTCTGGTGCTAGGGAGTAACATAAGCTTTAATTTGATATATCACTCACCTATGAAGCCCTCCCCGATTTCCCCAAGAGTTGAGGAAGTATAACCCATACTGCACGAGCAGAAGGATCTCGTGCTCAGGATGGGAGTGGATGTGTTTCCCCTTCGAACACCGACACCCCACTTAGTTGTAATGTTTCTGTGGATGACTTGTCCCAAATGTCAAGAGACTTGTGCTATGATCCCAACATGCAGCGTGCAGGAAAATGGTGTTTTGCTGGGCTTACGGCTGCTCGAACCTGGGTGGAAACTGCCCTGGGACACATTTCATCTCCTACCAGACCTGGACAAAATCCTGAACTCTAAATCCCAGAGAACACCAATCAAACATTCCCCAACAAACACAGACAAACTCAAATGTTCATTTGGTGTGCCTCATGGTCAGCTAGTATCAAGGTGAAGTTCCAGCTGAAAAACTGCACACATCAATCAACTGATGGCCCTGTCACATGTCTGCGTATCCTAGTTCCTTATGAGTTGCGCATTGACATTTCTTTCATACGCAGCTGTACGCACAATACGCACCTCATATGCATCTCAATCGTTTTGTGTAAGTTTTATGTACGCCGGCATGCGCACAGTACGGGCCAGTACGCCTGATAGTTTTGGGCATGCACAAAACTACGCTGTGTACGCTGTTACGCAGGTCATAAGTTATAAATACACAGTGCATCGGTCCCGCATTGGGCCAGCGCAGTACGAGTACGCTATGTGTTCGTGGGGGATAAGCGGTTCATACGCGGTAATACACTGATCTCCCGGCACGAGCTATGAGCCGCGTATATTGGACGGATACATAGCGTACTTGCAGCGCATACACAACGCACGCTGAACGAACTCGTAGCGAATGCCGACGTATTGCACGAATTAGTACCGTTCGCCCTGCGATCGTGCGCATTGCATACGCAGCTATTCGCAGCAAGAAAAATAATGTTATTTCAATCAATTAACAGAGTTCTTAGTGTCACTTGTAAGCCCCCTCCTCCATCTCCATCCATCACTTTCTGTCCCTCCCTCCATCCCTCTTTCCCCATTCTCTGCCCACCCCATCACCTGCTTTCCCCCTCACCTGCTTTCTCTCTCTCTCACTCTCTCCCTCTCTCAGTTTCTGTTCCTCTCTCATGCTCTTTCTCTCCCACTCTTCGCCTCTCTCCCTCTCCCACCTCCCTCTCTCTCTCCTTCTTGCTGCAGTTCCCTCCTCTCCATCCTGTGCAGCTGCCCTCTTTCACATGTCTGGAGCAGCTGAACACTTTCTGCGGAATGAAGTGACACACTGTGATACGAGCCCCTCTCTCCCCCTCACTTTTCCCCGTTCACCTCTGTGCAATTTGCTTGATTTGCTTTGCATATATTGTGTACAGTGCATGCATAACATATAGTAAAAATGCACTGTAGTGGCACATTGCATGAATTTTAAGACAAGATTTTGTTGAAGGTGTTTACATTACTCAGCGAGCCGTTGGAAGAAGCTCAAGTGCAGTTTCTCTTTTCTGAGCAACAGATCTGCCCTTCTATCTATCTGAGCATACAGATCTGCCCCTCTATCCATCTGAGCATACAGATCTGCCCTTCTATCCATCTGAGCATACAGATCTGCCCCTCTATCCATCTGAGCATACAGATCTGCCCTATATCCATCTGAGTATACAGATCTGCCCCTCTATCCATCTGAGTATACAGATCTGCCCTTCTATCCATCTGAGCATACAGATCTGCCCCTCTATCCATCTGAGAACACAGATCTGCCCCTCTATCCACCTGAGTATACAGATCTGCCCTCCTATCCATCTGAGCATACAGATCTGCCCCTCTATCCATCTGAGCAAACAGATCTGCCCCTCTATCCATCTGAGCATACAGATCTGCCCCCTTATCCATCTGAGCAACAGATCTGCCCTTCTATCCATTTGAGCATACAGATTTGCCCCTCTATCCATCTGAGCATACAGATCCGCCCTTCTATCCATCTGAGCATACAGATCTGCCCCTCTATCCATCTGAAAATCCATCTGCCCCTCTATCCATCTGAGAATATTGATCTGCCCCTCTATCCATCTGAGCATACAGATCTGCCCCTCTATCCATCTGAGCATACAGATCTGCCCTTCTATCCATCTGAGCATACAGATCTGCCCCTCTATCCATCTGAGCATACAGATCTGCCCTTCTATCCATCTGAGTATACAGATCTGCCCTTCTATCCATCTGAGCATACAGATCTGCCCCTCTATCCATCTGAGCATACTGATCTGCCCCTCTATCCATCTGAGCATACAGATCTGCCCCTCTATCCATCTGAGCATACAGATCTGCCCCTCTATCCATCTGAGTATACAGATCTGCCCTTCTATCCATTTGAGCATACAGATTTGCCCTTCTATCCATCTGAGCATACAGATCCGCCCTTCTATCCATCTGAGCATACAGATCTGCCCCTCTATCCATCTGAAAATACAGATCTGCCCCTCTATCCATCTGAGAATATTGATCTGCCCCTCTATCCATCTGAGCAAACAGATCTGCCCTCTATCCATCCATACAGATCTGCCCCCCTCTATCCATCTGAGCATACAGATCTCTGCCCCCCCTATCCATCTGAGCATACAGATCTGCCCTTCTATCCATCTGAGCATACAGATCTGCCCCTCTATCCATCTGAGCATACAGATCTGCCCTTCTATCCATCTGAGCATACAGATCTGCCCCTCTATCCATCTGAGCATACAGATCTGCCCCTCTATCCATCTGAGCATACAGATCTGCCCCTCTATCCATCTGAGCATACAGATCTGCCCTTCTATCCATCTGAGATATCCCCTCTATCCATCTGAGCATACAGATCTGCCCTTCTATCCATCTGAGCATACAGATCTGCCCTCTATCCATCCATCTGATCTGCCCCCTATCCATACAGATCTGCCCTTCCATCTGAGCATATCCATCCATCTGAGCATACAGATCTGCCCTTCTATCCATCTGAGCATACAGATCTGCCCCCTATCCATCTGAGCATACAGATCTGCCCCTCTATCCATCTGAGCATACAGATCTGCCCTCTATCCATCTATCCATCTGAGCATACAGATCTGCCCTCTATCCATACAGATCTGCCCCCTATCCATCTGATCCATCTGAGCATACAGATCTGCCCCCTATCCATCTGATCCCCCTCTATCCATCTGAGCATACAGATCTGCCCCTCTATCCATCTGAGCATACAGATCTGCCCTATCCATCTCCAGATCTGCCCCTCTATCCATCTGAGCATACAGATCTGCCCTCTATCCATCTGAGCATACAGATCTGCCCCTCTATCCATCTGAGCATACAGATCTGCCCTTCTATCCATCTGAGCATACAGATCTGCCCTCTATCCATCTGAGCATACAGATCTGCCCCTCTATCCATCTGAGCATACAGATCTGCCCCTCTATCCATCTGAGCATACAGATCTGCCCCCTATCCATCTGAGCATACAGATCTGCCCTCCTATCCATCTGAGCATACAGATCTGCCCTCTATCCATCTGAGCATACAGATCTGCCCTCTCTATCCATCTGAGCATACAGATCTGCCCTCTATCCATCTGAGCATACAGATCTGCCCCTCTATCCATCTGAGCATACAGATCTGCCCCTCTATCCATCTGAGCATACAGATCTGCCCCTCTATCCATCTGAGCATACAGATCTCCATCTGAGCATACAGATCTGCCCTCTATCCATCTGAGCATACAGATCTGCCCCTCTATCCATCTGAGCATACAGATCTGCCCCTCTATCCATCTGAGCATACAGATCTGCCCCCCCATCTGAGCTATCCATCTGAGCATACAGATCTGCCCCTCTATCCATCTGAGCATACAGATCTGCCCCTCTATCCATCTGAGCATCCATCTGCCCCTCTATCCATCTGAGCATACAGATCTGCCCTCTATCCATCTGAGCATACAGATCTGCCCCCTCTATCCATCTGAGCACACAGATCTGCCCTCTATCCATCTGAGCATACAGATCTGCCCTCTATCCATCTGAGCATACAGATCTGCCCCTCTATCCATCTGAGCATACAGATCTGCCCTTCTATCCATCTGAGCATCAGATCTGCCCTCTATCCATCTGAGCATACAGATCTGCCCTCTATCCATCTGAGCATACAGATCTGCCCCTCTATCCATCTGAGCATACAGATCTGCCCCTCTATCCATCTGAGCATACAGATCTGCCCCTCCTATCCATCTGAGCATACAGATCTGCCCTCTATCCATCTGAGCATACAGATCTGCCCCTATCCATCTGAGCATACAGATCTGCCCTCTATCCATCTGAGCATACAGATCTGCCCCTCTATCCATCTGAGCATACAGATCTGCCCTCTATCCATCTGAGCATACAGATCTGCCCCTCTATCCATCTGAGCATACAGATCTGCCCCTCTATCCATCTGAGCATACAGATCTGCCCCTCTATCCATCTGAGCATACAGATCTGCCCCTCTATCCATCTGAGCATACAGATCTGCCCCTCTATCCATCTGAGCATACAGATCTGCCCCTCTATCCATCTGAGCATACAGATCTGCCCTCTATCCATCTGAGCATACAGATCTGCCCCTCTATCCATCTGAGCATACAGATCTGCCCCTCTATCCATCTGAGCATACAGATCTGCCCCTCTATCCATCTGAGCATACAGATCTGCCCCTCTATCTATCCATCTGAGCATACAGATCTGCCCCTCTATCCATCTGAGCATACAGATCTGCCCCTCTATCCATCTGAGCATACAGATCTGCCCCTCTATCCATCTGAGCATACAGATCTGCCCCTCTATCCATCTGAGCATACAGATCTGCCCTCTATCCATCTGAGCATACAGATCTGCCCCTCTATCCATCTGAGCATACAGATCTGCCCCTCTATCCATCTGAGCATACAGATCTGCCCCTCTATCCATCTGAGCATACAGATCTGCCCTTCTATCCATCTGAGCATACAGATCTGCCCTTCTATCCATCTGAGCATCCATCAGATCTGCCCCTCTCTCCATCTGAGCAGATCTGCCCCTCTATCCATCTGAGCATACAGATCTGCCCCTCTATCCATCTGAGCATACAGATCTGCCCCTCTATCCATCTGAGCATACAGATCTGCCCCTCTATCCATCTGAGCATACACATCTGCCCCTCTATCCATCTGAGCATACAGATCTGCCCCTCTATCCATCTGAGCATACAGATCTGCCCTTCTATCCAGGTTGAGCTGAATGATTTTGTACTTTGTAAATTTTTGTCATCGGTAGTATTTTGAAGAGCTGAGTTGTTAGTGTATCTTTTCTTAAAGACAAGACCTTACTAGACGTGGCTGCCAGTGAGTTTGGTCACAGTCAGCACAGTAACATTTTCAGTGGTATTTCAACACTCAGAGAGTACACGAGTCTAGTGGGGACTATCTGAATGTGGGGACAGTTGATTTAACACTGACTATTTTACTGTGAGTCACTGGCAGTGCTTACAGGAATTCTCACATTTTTGTTCGTTGATTTCTCATAATTATTAATGTGACAATAAATTGAGAAATAAACATGGTCCTGGCAAATGAAGTGATTGTCAATTAATAACTGATAAAGCCAGGTCCCTCCCTGGTCATGGCATTTAGATCCCCACAGATCAGCACATTTTCTTGGGCCTGAAAATGGCAGAACTTTGGCTATTGCTGGAAAGTGGAATCTTCATTGAAGTAAAGATTCTCTGGGGGAGAAATATAAATTTCATCTTTCTCTCTTTTTTCTCTCAATATCACCCACACACACATATTCAAACATAAACACCAAAAACAGTAAAACTCCCGAGGAAATATTCATTGGCAGTGGCCGTTCATGCAAGCTGGCTTCAGACAGTTATTATAATAAATCATGTCCGAGTAAAAAAAAAAAAAAATCATATCTGGGCAGAAAGGTGTATTGTGTGAACACGGCCGCAGAAAAGAGGGTTGATGGTCAGACCTGCTGCACCAGCCTGTCCTCTCCGTTTTTTACTACTGCATGGGGCGAACCCCCCCCCAGCACCTCTCAAGAGTAAAGAGCTTATTGCCACATGTTAGAGGAAAAATGGAATATCTGCGGGTCAGATTCATTAATATTTGGTTGTTGACAAAGTTATAGTGATTTTAGCATTTTGCTGCCACATATTTGAAAGTTGAAATTAAAGAATAAAAACATATGACCCTGGTGTTTTCCTAACTGTCTTTTCCCCTTTTCCAGCAATTACGACCTCTGCATGGCCTTCAGCAAAGCCTGAGTGACGTCACCTCCACCACAAAGATCCTTTGATTGTGCCAATAACTTCCTGCTCAGAACATTACCTTCACCAGTCGGTTGTATTCCCAAACTAGGAGTGCATAAATCAGTCATTGGCTTCTGAAATAATTTGGGCTTCTTTGTCGCCAGCCGGAGCTGTTTTCTTCTTCATGACTTAGACAGATGGGTCTCTATGTCCCTGCATTGACTCTCGGGGACTAAATGCATTTACCATTAAGAATTGTTATCCTTTACTCTTGATGGACCTGACATTCTCCAATGTCAAGGGCTGCCATTTTTTTTCTTACCAAGCTGGAATTGTGCAACACATACTCACCTGGTGTGCATACGGGAATGAGACGAGTGGAGGACAGCATTTAACACCCCCCTCAGGGGATATGCGAATACCTGGTGATGCCGTTTGAGCTCGCTAATGCCCTTACTTGTTCTCTCTCTCTCTTAGTCAGATGTCGCAATCTGCGATGCTGTGGTCATCAAAATTCTTCACTGCCCCACTCTGTCATTTCCTGCTTGGTCTGCCGCTTCTGCCAGACTCAGCCCCATCCACACTTTGATGTCCTTTAGCCATGACATGGGAGGTCTTCCTCTCTTCCTTTACCGGTCCTGTTATTATTGTCTTTTCTAAACCCTCGCGCTACATCACATGGCTAAAGAACCATGTCTAGATGTTCTGCTGAAGTGTCATCTCACTGCCAATCTTGTCCAGCACCCATGTGTTGGTCATCTCTTGGTCCAAGGTACCCTGAGCATCCCTACGGTAGCACCACACCTCAAATGCATCTACCCTCCTCCTATCTGCTTATATCGTCATCCATGACTCACTACTACATGTTGCTGTAGGGAAGACGATCGCTCAGAGCAGCCTTAGCTTGAGTGTCACGCTGACACTCCAGATGCTGGCCATGCTGGATCCCTTTTTGGTTATCACTGATCTCAGATAAACAAAGTTGTCCACCTCCTGGATCAATTCTCCATTGACTTTGAAGATTCCTGGTCCATAAGCTAACTGTAAAAAGTGCACAAACAAAAAATACCAAAATGTCCAAGTATCACAGCAAAAATAAGCATGAGCTTACCCTGGGGTGGTAGGGCAACCAACTGGCAGTCTGTTTGACCAGCAACCGAAGAACTGCTGAATTGAGCCCCCAGGGGAGTTGGGATTTTGACTTTATCTAGAGAGATGATGTCGGGAAAAACTCTCCGTTTGGGCGTTTGAGCAATCCCTCATTCCCTCCCCCCAAAGAAAAAAAAAACTGCAGGGGCTTTATTTCTTACCATTCTCCCTCTTTTGAACCTGTTGTATCAGACATTTCTCCCACAGTCCTTGAAAAACATCACACATCACCAGTGGAACTTTCCATTGTTAATAAAATGCGTAAAGCAGCATGCTCTTTCATATGAGATCCGGGTCTGGGACTATGAACGTAAACTTTACACCACTGCCATGTCTACAGAGCCAGCTCAGAAGAATATGTGCGCCGTGACATGGTGCTTAGAGGTGGCTTGCTTACTGTTGCACAGTACCTGCACAGCATGGTCTTGAGTTTGAATCCAGCCTGGGGTCTCTCTGTGTGGGGTTGCATGCTCTCCCTGTGATTGCGACGGAGCGGCTGCTAGGGCCCATCCACTCTAAGGTTTGAAAAGTTGTATCGCTGCTCTGGTTTTTTCCCACAGTCTGAAGACGTGCATCTCGGGCTATTTGGAGCCTCGACATTGTTCATGGGTCTGAGCGTGTGTGCATGTGCTGTGATCCCTGTGATGGATTGGTGGACTGGCCTGGGTGTGCCTTCTCCGTTGGATGAGGAGAGGCTTCAAACTGCCCCCAACACCAACACCCAACACCTTCCCCCACCCCCTTGTGGGCCAACTCCAAAATAAGGGTGTTAGATAATGGATGGAAATCTGAAATGGATTGTCCTGCATTCTACTAAAATTAGAGTGGACACAGTCACATGGTCAGCAGCAATGCTCTGGTATGCTGCCATATTCAAGTCAGGCCTACTTGGTGTTTAGGGGCTCTCTGTATGCCAAGAATACACTCTCTACATCATCACATGACCAGAACTGCCTGCACTGTTAAGACAAGGCAAGTTGATTCATGGATTTATGCTGTTTACATCAAATTCTGAGCAATGAAACTGAGATTTGTCAAACTGGGGTCATTTGTCTGCTTTGAATTGTTCAGTTTTGGTGATCGCATGCCGACTGTAGCCACATCTTCCTGTTCTTAGCCGGCAGAAGCAGCCTGGCATAGACGTCTGGAACTGTACCCACTCAATTTCAGATTTTATATGCTGCATGTACAGAGGTTCAGCTAAAAACTGCTATTTCAGCATTCATAAACTTCCTGTTCGCTGGAAGTTGGCTTTTCGTTCTGACCTATCTCAGGAACAAGGTGTTTTCAGCAGAGCTGCCATAGACTGTTTTTATTTAGTACACGTTTCTCTTTTAACTCTTCAGACTGCTGTTAATGAAAATCCCTGGAGAGCAGCTGTTTCATAGGTGCACAGACCACCACTCTAGCACCATTAATCACACCATCCTCAAAACCGCTTAGATCACGCATCCTGCCATAAGTAATGCTATTCAGGCCAAAAATCAAATCACTCCTCTGTGCTGGAATGCTACATATTTTTCATTAGAGCTATTGTATTGACGTGCAAATGTACCCAATAAAGTGGTCAGTGATTGAGGATAAAGAATAGCAGTGCCGTGAAAAAGTATTTGCCCCCTTCCTGATTTCTTACTTTTTTGCACATTTTTCATACTTAAATGTTTTAGATCATCAAACAAATTTTAATATAAGACAAAGATAACCCGGGTAAATACAAAATGCAGTTTTGAAATGATGATTTCATTTATTAGAGGGAAAAAGCTATCCAAACCTACCTGGCCCTATGTGAAAAAGTAATTTCAACCACATTTAACCACATTTTTTGAGTCCAATTTCCCTAGCCACACCCAGGCCTGATTACTGCCAGACCTGTTGAATCAAGAAATCACTTCAATAGAACCTGTCTAACAAAGTGAAGTAGGCTAAAAGATCTCAAAAAGCAACATGTCATGCTGCGAACTAAAGAAATTCAAGAACAGCTGAGAAACAAAGAAATTGACATCTATCAGTCTGGAAAGGGTGGCAAAGCCATTTCTAATACTTTGGGACTCCAGCGAACCACGGTGAAAGCCATTATCCACAAATGGAGAAAACTTGGAACAAAGGTGAACCTTCCCTGGAGTGGCCGGCCTACCAGAATTACTCAAAAAGCGCATCGACGACTCATCCAGGAGGTCACAAAAGAACCCAGAACAACATCTAAAGAACTGCAGGCCTCACTTGCCTCATTTAAAGGCAGTATTCATGATTCAAAAATAAGAAAGAGACTGGGCAAAAATGGCATCCATGGGAGGGTTTCAAGGCGAAAACTACTGCTGACCAAAAAGAACACAAGGGCTCGCCTCACATTTTCTGAAATACATCTTGATGATCCCCGAGACTTTTGGGGAAATATTCTGTGGACTGACGAGACAAAAGTTGAACTTTTTGGAAGGTGTGCATCCCGTTACATCAGCCATAAAACAAACATATCATTTCATAAGAAGAACATAATACCAAAAAGTCAAACATGGTGGTGGTAGTGTGATGGTTTGGGGCTGCTTTGCTGCTTCAGGACCTGGACGACTTGTCGTAATTTGGAACCATGAATTCTGCTCTCTGCTCCTGAAGGAGAATGTCTGACCATCAGTTTGTGACCTCAAGCTCAAAAAGCGCACTTGGGTTACAGGACAATTCCCAAACACACTAGCAAGTACACCTCTGAATGGCTTAAAAAAAACAAACTGAAGGTTGTGGAGCGGCCTAAGCAAAGTCCGGACTTAACCGATTGCCGCATGACCTTAAACAGGCCTCTCTCCAATGTTGAATTAAAACATTCTGCAAAGAAGCGTGGCCACAATTCCTCCAACCAAAGACTCATTGTCAGTTATTGCAAACACTTGATCGCAGTTGTCACATTTAACCAGGGTGGCACAACCAGTTATTAAGTTTAGGGGGCAATTACTTTTTTCACACCAGGCCCGGTAGGTTTGGATAGCTTTTCTCCTTAATAAATTAAATGATCATTTAAAAACTGCATTTTGTATTTACTTGGGTTGTCTTTGTCTAATATTAAAATTTATTTGCTGATCTGAAACATTTAAGTGTGATAAATATGCAAAAAAAAAAATCAGGAAGGGGGCAAATACTTTTTCACGGCACTGTAGATCTATATTGCACAGTACTTGGGTATAATGTAAGGTACTTCTATGCATATGACTTGACTTAAGTTGGTTTATTCAACTAATTTTCCGCATAATGATCATAAATGGGCTTTTTTGCTTTATTATACTGACCTGCAGGCAGTGCGAGTACTGTTTCTAACACATTGGTGAGCTCTGAGTATTCAAGTGAATTTACGCTGCATGGCCAAGAGGCAAAAGCTCGACCTCCTTCAGCGCAGACACATTTAACCAGCCGCTCTACCCTCCTCCTTTAGCACAGACACATTTAACCAGCCACTCTACCCTCCTCTTTTGGCGCAGACACATTTAACCAGCCGCTCTACTCTCCTGCTTCAGCGCAGACACATTTAACCAGCCGCTCTACCCTCCTGCTTCAGCGCAGACACATTTAACCAGCCGCTCTACCCTCCTCCTTCAGCGCCGACACATTTAACCAGCCGCTCTACCCTCCTCCTTCAGCGCCGACACATTTAACCAGCCGCTCTACCCTCCTGCTTCAGCGCAGACGAATTTAACCAGCCACTCTACCCTCCTCCTTCAGCGCAGACACATTTAACCAGCCGCTCTACCCTCCTCCTTCAGCGCCGACACATTTAACCAGCCGCTCTACCCTCCTGCTTCAGCGCAGACACATTTAACCAGCCACTCTACCCTCCTCCTTCAGCGCCGACACATTTAACCAGCCGCTCTACCCTCCTGCTTCAGCGCAGACACATTTAACCAGCCACTCTACCCTCCTGCTTCAGCGCCGACACATTTAACCAGCCGCTCTACCCTCCTGCTTCAGCGCAGACACATTTAACTAGCCGCTCTACCCTCCTGCTTCAGCGCAGAGGAATTTAACCAGCCACTCTACCCTCCTCCTTCAGCGCAGACACATTTAACCAGCCACTCTACCCTCCTCCTTCAGCGCCGACATTTTAACCAGCCACTCTACCCTCCTCCTTCAGCGCGACACATTTAACCAGCCACTCTACCCTCCTCCTTCAGCGCCGACACATTTAACCAGCCGCTCTACCCTCCTGCTTCAGCGCCGACACATTTAACCAGCCACTCTACCCTCCTTCTTCAGCGCCGACACATTTAACCAGCCGCTCTACCCTCCTCCTTCAGCGCCGACACATTTAACCAGCCACTCTACCCTCCTCCTTCAGCGCAGACACATTTAACCAGCCGCTCTACCCTCCTCCTTCAGCGCCGACACATTTAACCAGCCGCTCTACCCTCCTCCTTCAGCGCAGACACATTTAACCAGCCGCTCTACCCTCCTGCTTCAGCGCAGACACATTTAACCAGCCGCTCTACCCTCCTCTTTTGGCGCAGACACATTTAACCAGCTGCTTTACCCTCCTGTTTCAGCGCAGACACATTTAACCAGCCGCTCTACCCTCCTCCTTCAGCGCAGACACATTTAACCAGCCGCTCTACCCTCCTCCTTCAGCGCAGACACGTTTAACCAGCCACTCTACCCTCCTGCTTCAGCGCAGAGGAATTTAACCAGCCGGTCTATCCTCTTCCTTCAGCGCAGACACATTTAACCAGCCGCTCTACCCTCCTGCTTCAGCGCAGACACATTTAACCAGCCGCTCTACCCTCCTGCTTCAGCGCAGACACATTTAACCAGCCGCTCTGCCCTCCTCCTTCAGCGCCGACACATTTAACCAGCCGCTCTACCCTCCTCCTTCAGCGCAGACACATTTAACCAGCCACTCTACCCTCCTCCTTCAGCGCGAACACGTTTAACCAGCCGCTCTACCCTCCTGCTTCAGCGCAGACACATTTAACCAGCGCGAGGAATTTAACCAGCCACTCTACCCTTTCAGCGCGAGACACATTTAACCAGCCACTCTACCCTCCTCCTTCAGCGCCGACACATTTAACCAGCCGCTCTACCCTCCTGCTTCAGCGCCGACACATTTAACCAGCCACTCTACCCTCCTGCTTCAGTGCCGACACATTTAACCAGCCGCTCTACCCTCCTGCTTCAGCGCCGACACATTTAACCAGCCACTCTACCCTCCTCCTTCAGCGCCGACACATTTAACTAGCCGCTCTACCCTCCTCCATCAGCGCAGACACATTTACCCAGCCACTCTACCCTCCTACTTCAGCGCAGACACATTTAACCAGCCGCTCTACCCTCCTTGTTCAGCGCAGACACATTTAACCAGCCGCTCTACCCTCCTCCTTCAGCGCAGACACATTTACCCAGCCGCTCTACCCTCCTACTTCAGCGCAGACACATTTAACTAGCCGCTCTACCCTCTCGCACAAACACACACACTTTCCCTCTTTCTCCTTATCTGAGAAATAAGCATTTTTACAGAGTTTGAGCTGTAAAGCCCAGAGCAGATAGCCTGTAAATCTGGCTGTAAAAACGTTGAGCTGTCAGGCCAGCCATCAGCCATCAATCCTCCTCTCCGGGGCTGATGGAGGGGAAATAGGTGATAAAAAAACAGCATTTTAGGGATATTATGTCCAGTCTTCCATTTGCAAAGTGCTGCAGTCACATCCCCACAGAATCTTAATCAACTGCTGCTGCAAAGAAGAAGCAGCAAAGTGAGAAAGGGAGGGAGAGAGAGAGATGATTGAGGGAGAGAGATGAGAGACGGAGAGAGATGAGAAAGGGGGGTAGAGATAGAATGAGAGAAGGGTAGAGAGAGAGGGGGGTCGAGAGAGTGAGGGAGGGGGATAGAGGGAGATAGAGAGGGGGGTGTGGGGGGAGGGGGAGAGGGGAAGGGTTCAGATGAACAGATGAGAGAGTGGGAGAGATGGAGAGAGTGATTGAGGCAAAGGGAGAGACAGAGGGAACATGGGGAGAGAAAAATAGAATTACTCAGAGAAAATGAGTCAAAAAAATAAAGGGAGTGAAATTCAGATGGAAGGGGAGATGGGGAATGAGAGAGAGGGATATTGTTTGGGAAGAGGGCTCGATAATTACACTGCTGGTATAAATCACCTGTACCATCCTCTCGGTCTTTCACTCTATTCCCACACCCTTTTTCCCCATTTCATCTCCTTCTCATTGCTTATTTATTGTCTGACTGAGAAAGGACTGAAAGCAGATGAGAATCTAATACTTTTAATGTGTCCTCTCCTCTGTTTCGCTCCCTTTCTTCCCTCTGAAAGAAAGGTGGTGCCGCCTTTATCTGCAGGTTCTCGCTCATTCGCCCTCAGTGCCCGAGCTATGATACCATTCTTCCTTAAAGGGCTGGTTATGAACTTCACAAGCCACAAACTTGGGAAAATCCAAAAACTTGGTTTTTCAGCTTCATGCCCTTCTGACTGTATATAAGCTTCATAGCCCAGAATTCATGAATTTACAGAATTATTTCTGACCTGACTGTAAACTGTGACAAAGTGGTAGGATGAAGTGATGTGCACTTTGAAATGAAAATAAATTCTTCATATAATTTGTGAGAAATTGAAATCTTAGGAATGTTAGACAAAGCAATTTCTTGTTTTCTGCAGTTGAGAGGTTTCAGTCTGGGTTTAGGCAACCTGGAACCAGGACCAGCGTTCAATTCATGATGATTTTTTTCTCTCTTCCTTGGATAGTGGCTGCATGGTCAAACGTGGTACTTTTGGGTAAATATGGCTTCAAGGGAAAACCTTAGGAGCACCGCTGGTGCCATGCAGATTTTTCAGTTAATCAACCAAAATAGCCCAGCTTTGCAAACTAAGGGCTTTTTAAAAATGCATTATGGGCTGGATTACACAAACTCTCTCCTTTTTCATTTCAAATATTAGTTTCCCCAAAATCTCTGAGTGGTGCCTTCTCTCTTTCTTTTGCTTTTCTTTAAATTTAATTATGTTCTCTGGCCCAGTCAATGCAGTTTTTAAAATTATTGGTGAACCTATTGATCTAAGATTGTCTTTTTCAGGACCATGTTCATAATATCAAGAGAATGGATTTTGTCCCCCCAAGAAACTTGTATAAAGGCATTGTCTCTGCAGGAATTTGAAACTTTATTGATAGCTGTCAGGATTTATTCTCTGTTTGCTCTGAATTAACACCTTCACTTGGCTGACACTCGTACAGTGTGGCCTCTGGAGCACCCAGAGGACCCAAGAAACTATCAAAAGTAAAAGAACTCGATCCGCAGAAAAATGATCCCTGGTACAGTTCTACTATTTTATATGATTTTTTGATTAAAATTACTGATGCATGTTGCATTTTACTGCTGTAGTTGTTTAAGGTCAAGCAAATTTTAATGACTTTATGTGCGGTGGGGTAGTTCAATCTACAGTAGTGCATCTCACTACTAAATCATCTAAAATCATCATACTGTATGTTTGTAGCATCACAGTCCTGTGAGAACCACATATCTCAAAAAATTCAGCTTTTCACTGGCTCAGAAAAGCACCCATTTCAAGCTTTGTGGCAATAAATCTTCAAGCTAATTCAATGTTTTGGTTTTTTTTTCACAGTTTATTTTGCTTACATGGTAAATAATAATACATGGATGTCCATTATTTCCATGGAAAGGAAGGGTATGAAAATTGTAATTTGAAAAGTAACTAGTCACTAAAGCTGCACGACAAATGTAGTGGAGAAAAAAAAATACAACATTTGTCACTGAGCTGTGTGGAAATTTAAAGTTTTATCTGGTAAAGTACAAGTACCTCAAAGGGCAGTGCTCATGTAAATGAATTCAGTTACATTCCTCTTCTGTAATGAGGTTGAAGTACAGATGGCCAGCTTTAATTTATGGGTGCTTTCATTGATACTGGATAGATCTGACAGGTATCAGATGCAGGAGCTTATTTGTGGTCAGACAATACGGTTCAAATCCAATCAGTAAACATGCAGCACAAGAGGGGTGATCCAAATCGAAGTCAGGGCACAGTCCATGGGTAAGAAGCCAAATGGCAGGAGTGCCAGAATCAGAGGGGCACAGAGTCATAAATCCAAAAGGCAATACAATACACAGGGGGTCAGGCAGTCTCAAAAACCGTTAGACAAAACAGAATCAAAATAAAAAAACTCTAGAAAGTACAAGGCTCGTAATGATGTCTCAAAGGCGCAACAATCTTGCAAAGAACAAAAGAGCTACATAAGAGGGAGACAAAGCAAGCATGGAAGTGATTACAGGTGTGTGTGAGCTCGGAAATGTACAAGGGGCATGGCTACAAACAAGGGAACTAATAGAGGTAATTAACAAACAGAAAGAGGAGGGCGAATGTGGAAGTGAGGAGCAAATAAACACATGTGTGAACTAAACGGGGAACGGAAATGACATCAAGAAAATTGACACAATATCTAAATAACAAGGAATAAATACAGACAATAATACAAAAGACACAAAAATGACAAAAACAGAATTCCAACACTGAATCAAGCTGGGATCAGGTCAGATGAGCCAAATGAGCACAGGAGTGCTGGTGAACCTGGTTTTGAGTCATTAGAAAGTGACCTAAGCCTCAGTAAGGGTGGTAAGGGGTGCAGTAATGGAATTGTAGTTGTGGATAAATCTTTAATAAAAACTGGCAAATCCCAGAAATCTATGGAGGTCCCTGTGGGGCTTAGGAATGGGCACTCAGTAATTGTTTTCATCATTACCTGATTCATGAAAATGCCGCTTTCCAATAAGATGAACCCCAGGAAACTCAATGACATCTTGTGAAATTCCCACCTATTCCTTAACGTACAGTTAGTTCTCCAAGACATGTTGCAGTACTTGGCGAACATGTTGAATGTGGTTTAAAAGATAAGACAAGACGATCGGGATATGATTTAAATAGATTTACCAAGCATGTCGCATAGCACATTGTTCACTATAATCTGGAAGACTCCTGGAGAGTTGGAAAGCCCAAATGGCATAACTATGTATTCATAGTGCTCGTGTGAGTTTTGAAGGATGTCCTCTGTTTGTCGCCCATGCTGATATGAACGAGGTGATAGGCAATGCAGATATTCTGCTTGGCGAGGATTGTACCGTCCTGGATTGACTCAAAAGTGGAGAATTTTAGAGGCAATGGATGTCAATCCTTAACAGTGATGTTTTTCAGTTTACAGGAGTTGATACTTGGGCGAAGACCCCATTCTTCTCTCCCATGAAGATGAACCTGGCACCAGCAGGAGAGGAAGAGGGATGAATGATTCCAGCTGCCAGGGATTTTTGGATGTACATCTTCATAGGTTCTGCCTCAGGATGGGACCAGGGGCCTCATGCAGCAACATTCGCTAAAATTCTTTTATGTTTTCTCTTATTTTTTTGTTTAGAGAAAAAATAAGAGAAGTCAACTCCAGATGCATCAAATGTTCTAACCTTCAAAATCTGCCCTTACCTAGGACTGCTGAATGAAGAATCATCCTTGATCGTAAATTGGAGGTGCATAGCCGATTGATTGTAATTAGCAAAGGTAACGCCCTCTAAACACCATATAAGGGCAGATGTTGTGCCGTGTGCAAATAGCTGACTCTGGCACAACAACTGGAGTGATGCCAACGGGAAAGGTAGTAAGAAGAACTTCAGCGGCAGCTAAAATGAAGTACTGTTACATCAACTTAAACAAAGTAAACGTGATCTTAACAGAGGATCAATTGACCAAAAGCAATTTTAATGTCAAATTAAATAATCCCATCATTAAAATTTCTCTGCAACAAATAACAATCAAAATTTTATTATATTTTACGGTTTTTATATTCCTGAAATATAAAACATATGTTTCCATGCATTGGACAAACAATTTGTGGATTGTGTAAATATAATGCTTTTCTCTTATCTTAGTAAGAATGCTCTTGACTACTCATAAAATTGTATCTTATCTAAGAGCAAAAATAAGAAAATATTGGTGAATCCCAGAAATCGGTGGGTACTCAGAAATAAGAAAAAATTGTGGATACAAACAAAAATAAGAGATTTTTTTTTGTATATTGCTTCTTGCATCAGGCCAAAGGAGAACAGATGGCCCCAGAGAGGGGTTGTGTATGGAAGGAGATCTTTAGTAAAAATGTAGGGGTAATGGGGAGGAATGAGAAGGTACCACAAACCTTGGAGAAGGCCTCCTTAAAATCCCTGTAGATCTGAAGTACACTGATCAGGTCAGAAGTCATCATGGGGGAATCTCAGTGGTGTTGGTTTGGTAGCTTCTATCAAACAGTGGTTTGCAGAGAAAGGCCTCCACTCTTGAATCTGGTGTAATGGTGTAATGCTGTCAAGTGGAGATCCGGTGATGGCAAGGGCCAAGGTGAATTTCTCCAAAGATTAAAGAAGAAGTTGTTTATTGTTTATTAAAAGGATCCCCATTAGCTGATACCAATGGCACCAGCTAGTCTTCCTGGGGTCCGAAGTCATAGAAAAATTTTAAAAATACTTACATAAAACTTACATACATATTTATGTATGGGTACAAATTCACATCACCAAGCTGTGATTGGTTTGCTAGCTGCACATTGATGAAGTTCCCATCTGCTTCAAAGTTGATGAAGGCGCTGACGGCGAGATGTTCATTATTGTTGAGGATCTGAACTGTTAGTGGTGAAAAAGGGTAATGGGAATTGCATTGCTGAATTCTGCTCACCAGTCATTCCCTCTATACTGATAAGCAATGGCTTTTACTATGCACTCAGTAATGTAGTGGCTAGGTTTGGCACAGTAAAGGCAAGAAGGAGATGTCATTTTTTTCTGGCATTTAGCTAGTGTCAGGCAGGTGCGGTTAACTTATATCTTAGTTGAGGATCAGAGGCAATATTCACAGGTGGACTAACGGGAGAAGCAGAAAGGTGCATCGGAGTGACAATAGGAGGAGCATGCTTGGACAGGAAGGATGTCTTCTCAGGGTGCAAATCAACTCTCTGCATCAGCAAGCCAGGCGATTGGCAACTCGCATTGCCAGGTTAATAACTTTGTCAAAATTTTCCTCCAGGTCTTTGGCTAACGGCTCATTCTTGATATCACTTAAAAAGTCAGTTGAGGAAGTCATTGTGCTCAGCATGGAGATTCCAGCTGGATGTAGCAGCTTAAGTACAGAAACCAAAGCTATAGTCCAAAACAAAGCGAGTGCCTCGGCTCATTTGTAGAAGTTTCTGTGCTGCTTCATCGCCATGAGTGGACTGGTGGAGAACCTTTGTCATCTCATCCAAGAACGAGCTTAGTGTGCTGCAAACAGGAAATCCAATGTCCCACAAGGCTGTTCCACACACTCATGCACGTCCGCTCAGCAGGGTGATAATATAAGCAAAGCAGACCTGCTCGGTAGGAAAAGCCATGGGCTGTATCTCGAAGGCCAGAGAACACAAAGACAGGAATGTCCAACAGCTGCCAGGATGGCCATGATACGAGCTGGGGGGTGGAAAGTATAAACTGACAAGAAAAGCTTGAATAGGAGCAGCTGGAGTAAGTTTGGAGTGGATTTGCAGTTGCTGAAGCTGCCTGGAGAGCATGCTCATGCTATAAGGGTTTTCCAGAGTCTTGGTTATGTAGTTGAGTTGCACTTGATGCCGTCCCAGAAGAACACCTTAGTAGTTCAGCATAGACCAGAACTGACCACTGTCTGGTGAGTCCATCCTGGCGAGTTTGTACTGACAGAGATCAAACTCAGGTTTCAGGCGCAGACAGAGACTCAGTTCCTCAGTTCCTCAGGTTTGTTAGAAATCTTATTCATAGTCAGACAATCCGGGTCAGAACCCAATCAGTAAACATGCAGCACAAGAGGAGTATACCAAATCAAATTTAGGTACAGTCTGCAGGTCAGAGGCCAAATGGTAGCAGTGCCAGAGTCAGAGGGATACATGAATCCAAATGGCCGACTGAAGTAAAAAACCAGGATATCACAATACACAGGACGTCAGGCAGTCTCAAAAACCATAGGACAAAACAAAATCAATGGCAGAAAAACTCATGAGAGAATACAAGGCTCGTAATGATGTCTCGGAAAGGCAACAAACTTGCGAGGAACTAAGGCAAACTGAAGCTATATAAAGGGGAGAGAAAGCAAATAAAGAAGTGATTACAGGATTACGTAAGGTGGGAAGTGTGGTAAGGGGTGTGGCTACAAACAAGGGAACAAGTAGAACTCATTAATCAACAAACAGGAGGGCGAGTGCAGAAGTGAGGAGCAAAACAACAGCACGTGTGAGCGAAAAGGGGAATGGAAATGAAAATCAACACAATATCTAAAATAACAATGATAAAACAAAGAATATACTGAAAATAATACAATGCAGAAAACTGACATAATTGGAATTCAAACACAGACAGAACCATTTATAGATCACAGCAGCACCTTTTGTGCATACCCCCTCCATTTTTGGACACCTAAAAATATTTGACAGCTTAACATAATGTAGAATAAAGTAATCATTATTAACCCTTGGAGCGCTGAAATTAGTTTAAAAAAAAAAACATAAATTTAATTATCTTGTGCTGTTGAAAACCTATCATGTGGGACCTCTTTTAAACAAGTTGCCACATGATAGGTTTTCAACTGCTTTGACTTTGAAATCTTACATCATTGAATAACAATAGTTGCATTTAGTGCATTTAGGGTTAACATCTGGTCCCATATCTTTTTCATGCAATGACTGCCAGAGGCATGTGACACAAAGTCTGGGTATCTTCCCTGGTGATGCTCTGCCAGACCTTCACAACTGCCATCTTCAGTTCCTGCTTGTAACTAAGACTTTCTGCCATCAGTCTCCTCTTCACAATGCTTGTTCTGTAATGGCGGTGGAAATTTGGAGACCAAATGCAGCAATCTGGCGAGCAAAAGTCTGGCAACAGTGAGCATAAAAACCCACAAAAAGAGGAATGCAGAAAATAAACTCTCGAGCTGCCCAGAATATAAACTCAGCAACCAGAAATAGGAAGCTGAGCGAAGCGAGAGTAACCTGGCAGAAACAAAGAAAAGGCTCTGCACGGAGCCGTCCAAACAAGGCAACAAAATAAACGTCTCGAGGGACGATGAATCCTAAGCACCAAAACGGTGCTGACAGGAAGGGAAACAGGGAGGAACTCAAAAGGAAATCTCCCTAAAAATGTATACCAAAATATACACGAAAAGAGTTTGCTAAATTCCTAACTGGAAATATCTTCTGGCTGAAGTGCTAGCAAAGATCAGACACTCTAGCAAAGGAGGCGTGGCGGACTTCCGGCTTAAATAGAGTCAGGGAGGGGCGCCGCCCATGTCCAATCAGTCAGCTGGAGTAAAAAATCCGATGGTGAAGGAATCCGATATCGTCCCAGGACGAGAGACACAGAGAAAGCCCTTCACACAACACAGCCTCCAAATCATGACAGGACCTCCCCCCTAAGGAACGGCTCCAGACGTTCCTCTAGAACCTCGTGCACGGAACTCTGAGATCAAAGCGAGATCTAGAATATCCCGGGAAGGGACCCAGCACCGCTCCTCAGGTCCATATTCCTCCCAATCAACCAAGAAATGGACCCCGTGACCGACATGCCTCTCGGCTAGGATGCGACGCACTGTGTAAACCGACTCCCCCTCAAACATTCGCCGCGGCGGTTTGTCGGTTGGTGCCAGGACGCTAGTGCTAACAGGTTTAAGTCGGGAAACATGAAAAGCAGGGTGAATGCACAAGGATCTAGGGAGCTGCAACTGGACAGTGACAGGGTTGATCTTCCGCACGATCTTGAAAGGGCCAATGAAGCGGGGGGCCAACTTCCGTGACTCCACCCTCAAAGGAAGGTCCCGAGTCGAAAGCCAAACCCTCTGGCCTACCCAATATGATGGCGCCAGACGGTGCCTCCTATTGGCGGCGGTCTTCTGTTTCTGCACTGAGCATAACAGATGACCGGACCCTGGCCCAGACTGACCGACAACGCCGAATGAAACAATTAACTGAGGGAACCTCCAAATCCCTCTCAGCATCAGGGAAAAGCGGTAGCTGATAGCCCAGCTGTGCCTCGAATGGGGAAAGGCCTATGGAAGAGTTGCATAAAGAATTGTGGGAGTATTCAGTCCATGCCAAAAAACGACTCCACAATGCAGGATTATGGGCCGCCAGGCACTGAAGTGTATTTTCCAGGGATTGGTTAGTTCTTTCCGTCTGCCCATTGGTCTCCGGGTGAAATCCAGACGAAAGACTCACGGATGCCCAAACCTGGTTACAAAATGCACGCTAGAACTTTGCCGTAAACTGCGGGCCACAGTCGGAGACCACATTCTGAGGCAGGCCATGCAGCGGGAACACATGGTCCACAACAAGGAGGGCTGCCTCCAGTGCCGAAGGCAGCTTTGGGAGGGCGATAAAGTGGGCGGCCTTGGAAAAGCGATTGACAACAACCAAAATAACCGTGTTGCCATCAGAGGCCGGCAGACCTGAGACAAAGTCCAAAGCAATATGGCTCCAAGGACGCTTGGGGATGGGCAACGGCCGCAACAGACCAGAGGGGGGAGATGAGAACCCTTGTTCCGTGCACAAACACAACAGGCCGCCACAAACTCTTGGATGTCCTTATCCATACAGGGCCACCAAAAGTGCCGGGCCAAAAACTGCTTAGTCCGGTGAACCCCAGGGTGATCAGCCAAGCGGGAAGAGTGACCCCACTGGAGCACCTGAGAGCAGACCGCCACAGGAACGAACAAACAGCCAGGCGGCGCCCTACCCGGACCAAAATCGGACCGCAAGGCCTCCCGTACCACAGACTCGACATCCCAATCTGAGCTGAAGGAATTATAGGCTCAGGAACAGGGTCGCAGCCAGAGTGGTCATAAATACACGACAACGCGTCTGGCTTGATGTTTTTAGAACCGGGGCGATAAGTTAACCTAAAGTTGAAGCGGTTGAAAAATAGCGCCCACTGCGCCTGTCGGGAATTACGCCGCTTAGCCTGCTGGATGTACTGGAGATTCTTGTGATCGGTCCAGACCACAAACTGGTGTTCAGCCCCCTCCAACCAGTGGCGCCACTCTTCCAACACTAGCTTAACTGCCAACAACTCCTGGTCACCAATGCTGTAATTCTGCTCAGCCGCAGACAATGACCGGGAAAAGTAGGCACAGGGATGCAATTTATTATCCTGAGGAGAGCACTGGGAAAAAATGGCACCCACCCCGACCTCCGAGGCGTCCACTTCCACCACAAACGGTAGGGAGGGATCGGGTACAACAAGGATAGGCTGTGAACTAAACCATCTCTTCAATTCCCGAAAAGCAGCATCAGCTGCTGGGGTTCAAGAGAACGGAGAGGAGGCATTCTTCTTGGTCAGTGCAATAATTGGGGCAGCAACAGTGCTAAAATTGCGAATGAACCTCCTATAAAAGTTCGCAAAGCCTAAAAAAATTCTGTACCTCCTTTATCGACTGTGGAGTGGGCCAATCTATAACCGCCGCCACTTTGTCCGGGTTCATACGGACTGACCCTGCTGACACAATGAAACAAAGAAACAACACCGTCGGCATGAAAAAGGCATTTCTCAGCCTTAATAAAAAGCTTGGCTTCAAGGAGGGCCGCAAGCACTTGTCGGACGTATTGTTTATGCTCCGAGAGAGTTGAAGAAAAAATCAAAATATCGTCAAGGTAAACAAAGACAAATTTCTCCAACATCTCTCAAAGCACATTGTTAACAAATGCCTGCAACACCGAGGGGGTGTTGGCCAATTCGAACGGCATGACCAAATATTCGAAGTGCCCGTCATGGGTATTAAATGCCGTTTTCCACTCGTCCCCCTCCCGGATCCAGACCAAGTTGTAGGCGTTACGGAGGTCTAACTTAGTAAAAAAATGACGCCTCCTGCAGAAGTTCAAAAACAGAGTTCATCAAAGGAAGGGTGTAACAGTTGTTAATTGTGATGTTATTTAAACCCCTGTAATCAATACAGGGCCTCAACCCCCCATCCTTTTTCCCCACAAAGAAGAACCCCGCTCCAGCAGGAGACGTAGAAGGCCAAATAAACCCACTCGCCAGAGCCTCCTGAATATATTCCCGCATAGCCTTGCACTCTGGGCCTGACAGCGAGTATAACGAACCCGTGGGGGGGATAGTACCAGGGTACAGGTTAATCTCGCAATCGTACCCGCGATGAGGAGGCAAGGACGAGGCCCGTTGCTTGCTAAAAACCTCAGCGAGGTCAGCATAATCATCAGGAACGTTAGGAGGTAAACAAAAATTCGGAGTAGCCCCCAAACTCCAACCCTCCTCGGGATCCGAAGCCTCAATAACTGACTCAGAGTCAGAAATATCCTTTGAAACAAGATCCTCCTCCGGCTGCCGCCAGTCAAATTGAGGATCCCATTACAAACCATTCTCTCCCCCATCTTCCAAATTAGGTGTGTCAAGTGAGACGCTCTTCTCGTCATCACTCCAGGCATCAGCCTCCCCCATAGATTGGCGTCTGGGGTGGCAAGCCATAATCTCACTACAGTGAGCCTTACAATTGGAGCCCCATTGGATAATAGGACTGTTTAGACTGCCCCAAAAAATATGTGGCCTATGTTCGACCAACCAAGAATGTCCCAGCACAATAGGAAAAACCAGGGAGTTGATAAGAAAAAACTGAACTCTTTCAGAGTGACCGCCAAACGGGATGAGCATCGTCAAAAATTCAGCGACTTCAGTGATAAGCCCAGTTGCCAATGGGCGACCATCCAGAGCATTAACAGTGCAAGAATGCAAGAGAGAACGGATGGGTAAGGAATGTTTCCTAGCCCACCCCACATCCATAAACAATCCACGGCCCCTGAGTCCAGAAAGGTCTCTACAGATATTTTCTGCCTCCCCGCAATCAAGTCCACAGAAATAAATGTGCGAAAGGGAGATTGAGTCTGTCCCTCTAGCGCCCCCCATACCGCTAGAGAGACTTCCCATTTCCCTTGCGCTCATGGCAATGTGATCGGATATGTCCCGGTTTTCTGCACTGATAACAAATTATCCGCCTACGCTCAGGATTGTGAGCCTGGCTGTCATATGATCCATCTACCTGCATAGGCTCACTAAGGGTAGGAAATTCTGTGGGTGGGGCTGGGACTGTGTGCAGGTTGGGAGTAGAATTCAAACTTTTGCTTATTGGAGCCAGTGCCATTCGTTTCTCTTTATTACGTTCGCGGATACAATTATCAATTCTAACTGCCGTACGGACCAACAAATCTAATGACACACAGGGCCCCAATGTAGCCAGAGTGTCCTAAACTGGTTCAGACAACGTATGAATAAAGACTGTCATAAGAGGCACCTCCGGCCAACCTGTCTCTGTGGCCATGGAACGAAATAATATTGAAAATTCTGCGATGCTCTCAGAACTTTGACGCAAATGCATTAAACGAGTGGCGGCGTCCTGACCACACACGTCTTGATTGAAAACTGAAATAATTTCTTTCATGAGAGTATCTGCTGAACTGACGACAGGCAATCTGGAACAAATGACTGGCCCCGCCCAAGTGAGCGCCGTGCAAGACAACAGGGAGAGAATGAATGAAACCCAAGACTCTTCATTAGAGAATCGCGAAGTTTGTGATCTGAAAAATATTTCGCATTGTGCAATGAAATCTTTACATTTTCCTGCTTCGCCTCCATACCTTGGTGGTAATTGAAGTTTAGGCTCTCGGGGAGGTGCGTGGATTGTGCTTGTGCAACATTATGTGTGATCTGAACAGTTAAGGCTTTGATACTCTCTGCAAGGCTTGATAAAGTGTTTTCCTGCCTCTGCATTACATTCTCTTGTAAGTGAATTCTTCCTGCCAATTCTGCTTGCTGATTACTTAAATTACCAAGCCCCTTGCCATGACCAGCTAACACCGTCTGTTGATTGGCGACAATCTGGTTGAGGGATGCCGCCGCTGATAGCTCCATTCTTGGCTAGAGTGTGCTGTAATGGCGGTGGAAATTTGGAGACCAAATGCAGCGATCTGGCGAGCAAAAGGCTGGCAACAGTGAGCATAAAAACCCACAAAAAGAGGAATGCAGAAAATAAACTCTCGAGCTGCCCAGAATATAAACTCAGCAACCAGAAATAGGAAGCTGAGCGAAGCGAGAGTAACCTGGCAGAAACAAAGAAAAGGCTCTGCACGGAGCCGTCCAAACAAGGCAACAAAATAAACGTCTCGAGGGACGATGAATCCTGAGCACCAAAACGGTGCTGACAGGAAGGGAAACAGGGAGGAACTCAAAAGGAAATCTCCCTAAAAATGTATACCAAAATATACACGAAAAGAGTTTGCTAAATTCCTAACTGGAAATATCTTCTGGCTGAAGTGCTAGCAAAGATCAGACACTCTAGCAAAGGAGGCGTGGCGGACTTCCGGCTTAAATAGAGTCAGGGAGGGGCGCCGCCCATGTCCAATCAGTCAGCTGGAGTTAAAAATCCGATGGTGAAGGAATCCGATATCGTCCCAGGACGAGAGACACAGAGAAAGCCCTTCACACAACACAGCCTCCAAACCATGACATGTTCCGTTGGATCAGATCCGGTGATGGACTTGTTCAACAGAACTAAAATACCAGAAAAGCATGTCGTTATCAAATGAATAATGATGCCGCTGTATATAAGGTGGGGCCCAGAATATCTGATTCTCCCTCAAATTTTTTTCACCCACAAGAAAGAGGCTATTTGAATACTTAATTTGAATACTTCAATACCTGAAATTACAATTACAAGCAGAGTCTTCCCTTACGGAGCACCTGTTTAATGGAATAATCATCTTTCACAGTTTAAGCAAATTCTTTGTTGTTGACTGTTGTATTAGAACTCACCTTTTTAGTAAATCATCACCTGGAAGATGCCTGCGGGGGGTAAATCAGGACTATAGAGATGTTTTGTGTGCTCTTGCCCTTCCACTGTATTTGAATACTCTGGTTAGCTGTTTGTGCAGTGTTGGGGGGATCTTGGTTAAGAATCACTCTTATATCTATAGTCCTCTCTTTGTATCTCGAGATATATGGCCACAGCAGTGCAGTATCACCCTGAGGGGCTCTCGTGCTACACCCAGGCTTGAACATGCACGGCAGTTAATATCATAATATATATGGCAAAAATATCATATCATCTGACCTTTCCCATCTATATTTTCTTCCCTGGGGCATCTGGCCCCTCCCCCACCCTGTGTAGTCAGTCCTTTGTGCCTCATTTGTCCTGGTCCACAGAAAGGTTCAGCTCGGACCCCTACCTAAATTGCTCGCCTCTGTGAACAGCGTACTGAAGAACGTTACATCGCCCAGACCATCTATTTCGCTGGCTAGTAACTGACCGCGCATTTTAACCTCCTCCTACCAATTCATCTGTTTTGTCCAATAGATCTCTCTTTAAATTTCATTTACCATTCATGATATCTTCAATTACACCAGGCTTTCCCAGGAAGGATGGACATCCCCTCAGTATTTAATACAAAACAGTTTTTGTTGCCTTGATACATTACTAGAGTAGATAACATAATTGAAATCTCGTTTAGTTATATTTTCCATCATCAACTCACCAGAAATCTGCTAGTATGCTTAGCCACCTCCAAGTATGTGCCACTGAAATAGTTTTCTGTGCACCACTATTTGAGCTGTATTTTTCACGAGAATGGAGGATGTTGTGCAAGAGTATAAGAGCAGTGATCACATTTATCAGAGCAGCCTGCTTAATGCTGCTTGAGCCCCATTTCATCATTTTTTTGGAATTCTCTAAAAGTGGACTTCCCGAAGCAGAGAGCCCTTATAATACCAGGGCTCGAATTTCACGATGGCATCGACTGCAATTGCCGTCGATGCCCTACCTGTTTGCCGTGCTGCCCACCTATAAAAGCCCCAGTTCACGGCAGTAGAATGCCTTGCCCTTTCCCCGCATTGCCGCAAGTGCCCCTCGGCCAAAACACCTACCCAAAATAAATAAATCACACAGCATTTCCCGTTCTTACCAGTGGTGGTTCGTCGGCCGTAACAAAGGGAATCCAAAACCTCGCCCTTCAAAGCTTAATGACTTGAACATTTCGCAGTTTACTTTTCTTGATCAGCAGTTGCTCATATGAAGGACAGTCAAATTTATTTTCGATAGCAAATGACGACGCAAATTATCAATACGTCTTTTTAAATTAGTTTGCGACAAGACAATCCGTTTCTACAATCTTAATATAGAAGTAAAGAATGTGATGTTGCACAGCTTATTGCTTAATGAGCCTCACTAATCACTTTGCGAATCTATGCCGTTTCATGAGCTTCTTGAGCGCAGAATTTATAAAGACGTAGGCCTATAGTAATTTATGTCGTAATTTATGTGTGAAAGAAAACCCCTCATAATTTCGTGGTGAAATGTATAACAATGCTATCGAAAATAAATTTGACTCAATTGACTGTTCTTCTAACAATTCCGAGGAGCAACTGCTGATCAAGAAAAGTAAACTGCGAAAGGTTTAAGTCTTTAAGCTTTGAAGGGCGAGGTTTTGGCTTCCCTTTGTTACGGCCGACGAACCGCCACTGGTTTTTACAGCTGTCTTTTCGCCCTTTTCTTGCGATCGTGGGTGCAGAATTATTCTTGAATAATTTATGTATCTCCTCTATTTTTAACTCCGATCACGATGCCGACAGGTGAAAGGAACAAAAAAAGAAGAAAATGCCGAATTACAGTCGGCAGCTGCAAAGTGTGGCAAATTGACGAAGTTATGGAGGTACTGAAATTCTCTTAGGTTGCGTATTGTGTGTTAATAAAGCTTGGGAAGTGGTCTTAATAGCCAGTATCTAGCGCTGTTGTCAGTGTGAGTGTCGGAATGACAGGATAAAGTCCGAATTTCGCGCGTGGCAGAAGATGGACAACATGGCTAAATATGATTATTTTTTAAATGACCCGGCGATTGATTGGAATGTCCTATGCTTGTACTTGCATTATAGCAATGCCCAAACGATGTCCCAGTGCAATACTGAGCCAATTTCCAAGACGGCAAGCGGGGAAAAATACGGGAAACGTTTTCTTTCAAGAATGGTTTTGATTGGCATAGTGCACGCTGATTGGTCACTTTATGTGAGGAACATCTGAGACTACGGACCTTTACTTTTTATTAGCTGAAGTGATGATCTAAAGCTCCATGGTGGATTTGCTGCTGTGCCCCCAAGGTAGCGGCAGACTTTGCTATGGTGCCCCTTATATGGAGGCACATTTGCCGTAATGCCCTTTTATTTTCAGCTTGGACCATGGCAACTTTTGCCGTGCCCCTTATCACCTGTAGTTCGAGGCCTGTAATACACACCAGCCCTTAACCCACAGCCCTGAAGACCAAACCTGAGTCAACTGCGCAATTCCAGTGGATTCAAATACTTCTCTCGGCTTGATTGATCTAGTCAACATGTACAACTGAGCCAATCAAAAGGACCAGAGGGCGGGGTTTACACTTTTTGGGAGAATTTAATTGGTTCCAGTATACCAGACCAGCTCAGTAAATGTTGATTAGGGGTTTAATCCAAAATAAATGATGTAACTGACCGAGGTCTGGTGGAAAAATCAATTGACTGACTGCTCTCAGCGTGTGCTCATTTACTCCCTTTTCCAATTCAAGGTCATTTATTCATTTAGTTTTCCAGCCTTGTTCTTGGTTGAGCTCCAAAGAGCCCGTTTTCAGCGAGATAATTCCAAAATGAGCCAAGAGGGTCTGCCAAGGGGAGATCCATGCTTGGTGCCTTTTGCCCAGCACAAGATGTGGGCACACTTTCAGTCCTGTCTGGCTCCACTGCAGCCACGGCAGCAGGCAAAGTTGCACGACTACAAAACCACAATCCTCCCTGGGGTGACAGACAGCTGTTGGGTGGAATTCCCCCCCAAGGAGGTGAAGTGTCTAATCCGGCACAGTGTTATAGTCACAGTGTTATAGTGGTTAGTGTTGTTGCCTCATAATGAGACTCCTGGTTCAGCCTTTGGACATTCAATGTGGAGTTTGCATGTTTGTCCCGTATTTCTGTAGGTTTCCTCTACGAACTCTAGTATCCACCTATCCTGGAAGACATGCCTCTCCTGCCGCTGCCGCTCTCTGAGGTCCATGCCTTAGATTTGGAGTCAGGTCCTGGGCACTGCACTATGGCAGCCCACTTTTACAGCTTGGATGAGTCAAATGCAAATGACAAATGACCCCACGGTGTTCAGTGTGAAAGTCTGTGGTCATAGGAAAGATTTTGAGGAGCGCAGCATCCAGGCAGGGCCACAGCTAATTACAGTCACCTCAGCTGTGGCCTGTTGCCAAGTCAAGGACCCTATAAAGGCCCAGCTCCCAGGTCAGTAGAGAAAGCTGTTTTAATGGAGTAAGGAAAGACTGTTTGGGGAGTGCTGCTCGGAGCTGGACGATGAGGTTTGATTTCCCTTTCATGTGTTGAACATTATTCTCTTCATTTTAAGATATGTCAGTTGATTGGTCAATTCTATGTTGATTTTGAGTTTGGGGCCTCATCAAAAGGGCTTGTAGCCAATCAAGGCCTGTGAGCACTTTTGTGTTTTCTGTGTGCTCACCTCATAGTGACTGCCTTAAAGTGAATGCAGCTGCCTGTATGTGAAGGTACCTGTGCTACATTACTGCCGGCTTCAGCAAGCTTAGAGCATTTTATATGATATTACCTGACTATCCTGGGGCTGGAAAATGACTCTGCAGACTCTTGTCAATGAAATGAAATTTGTAAAGTATCATTCAGGCATGCGCCATTCTTAATTAAACGCAGCAGGTTATATGACTCTTTTCAGGGCCACATAAAAGGTATTCACAAATTTTGCCATGGTTGAAATTTAATCACCCATGACCATATTGAAATATCCATTGTAAATTTTTATCATGTTCTTTATTAAGCTGCAGGGTAATATGACACTTAGGTTCTTTCACATTTCATTAGCACATCACAATTCAGGGACGCTACCGATGTGCAATATGAGACAGGACTCAGGAGTTGGCTCTGGCTCTGAATACAGGTACTGCATGGGCATTTTCTGGATCAGTATTTCGCAATCCAGGTGTGCTGCAGCACTATGTTGTGCTGACAGGTAAAGTCGGTTGAGCTCTGTGAAAAATTGTTTAATTTTTTATTTTTTTAAAATTTCAATAGAATTAAAAATCCTAAATCCCCAAATTCCCTCTCACAAAATCTAAAATAAATATAATTAAAATATAAACTTATCAGCTAAAACATTATGTCCACCACACTGATATTCTATCTCCCCTGAACGAGTCGCCAAAACCATTCTGACTGGCTAAGGCCTGTACTTTCCAATATCTCTGAATATGGCCTGTACTATCTGGTACGAAGACATGAACAGCAGATCCTCTCACCCCTGTATGATCCATCACTACTCCAACGTTTCTCACAGAGGGAAAAGAGAAAACCATGGTGCCCCCCACATAAATGGTGAACTCTGGACTGGAGAGGATGCAGCAGGGATGAAAATCACCTCTGTTTTACCCGGGTTGAGCTAAAGATGGTGGTTATCCATCCAGCTCTGGACGTCCCTCAAGCAAGCAGAGTCCCGGGCAGATACTTGGGAGTCAGACAGAGAGAAGTAAAGGAAAAATTGCAAGGCATTGTCATGGCAATGATAGGACAACCCATGAGCAGAGATTGTGGGACTAAGAGAATGGGTATAGAGGGAAAAAGAAGGGGACCCAGTACTGAACCCTGGGGAACTCCTGGAAAATGGGGACAAAGTGCTGACACTATCCCATTCCAGGCAACCCTAAAGGAGCAGCCTAAGAGGTAGGACTTGATCCAGTCAAGGATTTGTTGCAAATGCCTACTGCTGCCAAGGATGACAGGAGTATGGGGTGGTTAACAGTATCAAAGGCAGCAGATAGGTCAAGGAGGATCAAGACAGAGGAGAGAGACGCTGCTCTTGCAGCATGAAGCAGCTCACTAACGAAGAGAAGTGCAGTTTTTGTCAAGTGGCCAGGTCTGAAAGCGGACTGATCAGGATCTAGAAAGTAATTCTGGGACAGGAAAGATGACAATTGGTTAGAAGCCGTTCTTTCAAGTGTTTTAGCTAGAAAAGGATGGAGGGAGATGGCATGGTGGTTCCGTAGGAGGGAGGGATCAAGAGTAGGCTTCTTAAGGAGTGGGGTGACATGGGCACACTTGAAAGAAGAGGGAAAACATCCAGATTTTAAAGCAGAGTTGACAAGGGAGCTGGTAAAAGGAAGGATATCAGGTGTGATGGCCTGAAGGGGAGATGGAGGGATGGGGTCACAGTTAGTAGGATGGTTGGAGAGGACAAGTTGGGAGTTGCCTGAGTCATTCATGGGAGAGAAACTGGAAAAACAGGGGGAGGGAGCAGAAGGCGGGGAGACGGGAGAGGAGACAGATGTAAAGGAACTGGTCACCTCTGTTACTCCAGCATCAAAGAAGTCTGCAGAGTCCTGAGCAGTGAGAGATGACTGAGGTGGGGGAGGAGAGCAAAGGAGAGAAGAGAGAAGGGAGAAAAGCTGATATAGGGTAGTGATGGAGCTCTCAATTTTATAATGAAAATAGCTGATTTTAGCTGAAGTGACAGATGCGGAGAATTCTGCAAGCAGACATTGGTAAGAAGAGAGGTCGGACTGGGCCCTGGACGTCCTCCACTTCCTTTCCGCTGCCCGCAGGCTGGCCCTCTCTGTGCGGAGGGTGTCAGGTATCCACGGGCAGCAGGAAGAAGGGCGAGCGGGTTTAGGAAATGGGGGACAGAGTGAATCTAGGGCTGAGGAGAGAGAGTAAGGAGTAGAGTCAGGTTAGAGGTCAGAGGAGGTCTCTAGAGGTTGCAGGGAAGCAGTGACTGCAGAGCGAGGAGCAGGAGGACAGAGAGGGAGAGAGAGAGAGCGGATGTTATGATGGACTGAAATGGTAGGAGGAGGTTGGGGGCAGGATGAAGGGGAAGAGTGAGGGAGGAGGTGGTGGTGTGAGGTGGTGCTCAGATTGGTGAAGTGGAGTCACCATGAGCCCAGAGGAGGAGCAGCTCCTTAAGATCACAGGGTCCAGCAGATTCCCAGCCTCGTGGGTCGGGGGTGAGCGCTGCATGGGGAGGTGAAAGGGCTGCAGACTGAGAGGCTTCAAGGTGAGTGTTAAAGTCACCCGGGAGGATCGGTGGGGTACTGTCCTCAGGGAAAGAACTGAGCAAGACGTCCAGCTCATCAAGGACAATTCCCAGCGAGCCTGGGGGATGGTAAACAACAACATCAAATTCAAAATCAGCTAATATTTTTCATGAAATGGTAAAATGTCTCCATTTCAACATCTGATATGTTGTCTATGTTCTTTTGTGAATAAAATGTGGGTTTATGAGATTTGCAAGTCGTTGCATTCTGTTTTTATTTACAATTTACACAGCATCCCAACTTTTTTGGAATTGGTGTTGTTATAGATGGAACCATGAATTCTGCTTTCTATTTCTCCCAGAAAATCCTGAAAGAGATAGTCTGGTCATCAGTCAGTGATCTCGAGCTCAAGTGGTATTGGATAATGCAGCAAGACAACAGCTGTAAACATAAGATCAAATCGACATCTGAATGACATATAAGAAACAAAATCCAAATTTTGGAGCAGTCTAATCAAAGTTATGGCTTGAACCCCATTGGGCTGCTGTGGCTGGACCTTAGACTCATAAAACCTACAGACCTATAAATGGGTCTTTCAAATGCAGCTGCTGTATTCAAACCTGTTGACCTTCAGGCCTATTAAAAATATTAGTGAATATCTCAAATATGTCTCAGATATGTCTCGCCGAATTACAGGGAAATGTGCATAAAACGATGCGCAAAATTGAGACATTTTCCCTTTGATGTGATTCTGTGGCTGTTAAAAACATGGTGTCCTGGGCTTGAATATTTCTCTCAATATAAGTGTGATGTACAGTGCCGTGAAAAAGTATTTGCCCCCTTCCTGATTTCTTATTTTTCGCATATTTTTCACACTTAAATGTTTTAGATCATCAAACAAATTTTAAAATCAGACAAAGATAACAAAAAGTAATTGCCCCCCCTTTAAAATCATGAATTAACTGTGATTAACCTCTTTTTTTTTTTAGTTCAATTTCTCTAGACACACCCAGGCCTGATTACTACCAGACCTGTTGAGTCTAAAAATCACTTAAATTGAACCTGTCTGACAAAGTGAAGTAGGCTAAAGGATCTCAAAAAGCAACACATCATGCCACAATCTAAAGAAACAAAACAAATGAGAAACAAAGTCATTGACATCTATCAGTCTGGAAAGGGTTACAAAGCCATTTTTAAGGCTTTGGGACTCCAGTGAACCACGGCCATTATTCACAAATGAAGAAAACTTAGAACAGTGGTGAACCTTCCCAGGAGTGGTCGACCTAACAAAATTACTCCAAGAGGGCATCGACATCTCATCCTGAAGGCCACAAAAGAACCCTACAAAAAATATTCTATAGGACTTCTATAGAATTCTATAGAACTCTATAGAACATCAATGGAACTCTATAGAACATTTTAGTAGAACAGCATGTTCTATAGGATTTTCTGTGTGTTCTATAGAAATTTGCTAGAAACCTATAGAGCACCTCTATGGAAAAGAAAGTCCTATAAGATTATTGCTGTTCTATAAGACGTTCCTATAGAACACCCTAGTTGAAAAACCTGTTCTATAGGACTTTGATGGTCTTTAGAACCTTCTAATATAACAAAAGCTTAATGGGAAAGACATCTTAATTAAGGGTTAAATAAAAATAAAAATAAATCTCATGACTCCTTACAATGGGTCGATGGGTCAATTTACCTTATGTGTACCAGGGTTCTAGAAGTGAGAGACCGGACTAATGGTATGAAAATGTGCAATGTGCAGTGATATCCTATATACTGAAGTAGCAAGGAAATCTTGTCCCTTTTAACTTTAAGGTGTGCTTAAGCACATGGGGTACCAGGCACATACCTACTCATTGATTCTCTGATCAGACCATTGATTGACTAACTGACCGCACAACTTAGCAGTATTTCAGTTACGGTATACGAAGACCTCTTTCCATTTCATCGGCAGCAATTCAAAAATATAAATGTAAGGCATTACAACTTTATTATGCTATAATGGAAAACTCATGTTCCTCTTTTGCTTACGAAGACAGAATTATGTTGAAAGTTTGAGCTTTTGAACTTTTCCCTTAATTTTAAAAATTCAATCAAATTATTCCTTTCCATTTACATGCATGTGATTGCAGATTATATGCAGATTTACAATTAATTTGAATACAATTTGAGGTCTGCTAAGACTTATTCCCAGCATCTTTATACATGTATCATGGTCACCTAACAGGATTACTGACATGTCGTTCCTTTTCAGCGAAGGCACTCAGTTCCTTTTGAATTCCCCAAGACCCTGAGATACGCGACAACAATGGGCCATCTGTTGGGTTCAGCAGAACAATTCAAGTTGATCAGGATCAAGAACAATAGAAGGTTTCCCATTTACTGGATAGCTCACTCGGTTAAAGCACCATATTGGGGAGCAGAAGGGTCTGGGTTTGAGCCCCGGACAGAGTAGTGCACAATTGGCCATTGCGCTGCAGGGATGCAAATTGGGAAGGGTTTGCTGGGAAGGGTAATATAACATGGTTGCTTTGTTTGTCACCTTCCAGATTCGGTGGGATTGAAGATGCCAAAAAAGAAATAAAAGAAGTTCTACAAGAGCTGTTCTATGGAACTGTTTCCCATAGAATTATTTTTCTATAGGACTCAAGGTACTAAAGTTCTCTAGAAATTCTATAGAACTGTCTCCTATAGAAATTTCCTATAGAACTTGTTTTCTATAGGACTCGAGGTACTAAAGTTCTGTAGAATTCTATTGAACTGTCCAATAGGATTCCTATAGCACATTTTTTGCAGGGAACCCAGAACAACATCTAAAGAACTGCAGGCCTCACTTGCCTCAGTTCAAGTCAGTGTTCATGATTCAACAATAAGATAGAGACTGGGCAAAAATGGCATCCTTGGAAGAGTTCCAAGGCGAAAACCACTGCTAACCAAAAAGAACACAAAGGTTTGTCTCACATTTGCCAAAAAACATCTTGATGATCCCCAAGACTTTTGGGAAAATATTCTGCGGACTGACAAGACAAAAGTTGAACTTTTTGGAAGGTATGCATCCCGTTACATCTGACGTAAAACTAACACAGCATTTCATAAAAAGAACATCATACCAACAGTCAAACATGGTGGTGGTAGTGTGATGGTCTGGGGCTACTTTGCTGCTTCAGGACCTAGACGAATTGTCGTAATTGATGGAATCATGAATTTTGCTCTCTACCAGAAAATCCTGAAAGAGAATGTCTGACCTTCAGTTCGTGACCTCAAGCTCAAACGCATTTGGGTTATGCAGCAGGACAATGATCCGAAACACACCAGTAAGTCCACCTCTGAATGGCTTAAAAAAGCAAAATGAAGATTTGGAGTGGCCCAGTCAAAGTCTGGACTTACATCCGATTGAGATGCAGTGGCATGACCTTAAACAGGCCGTTCATGCCCGAAAAAGCTGCAATGTGGCTAAATTGAAACAATTCTGCAAAGAAGCGTGGGCCAAAATTCCTCCACAGCGTTGAGAAAGACTCATTGCCAGTTATCGCAAACGCTTGATTGCAGTTGTCATTGAGGGAGGGTTTAGGTTTAGGGGGCAATCACTTTTTCACATAGGGCTAGGTAGGTTTGGATAGCTATTTTTCCCATAACAAATGAAATCATCATTTAAAAACTGCATTTTGCATTTACTGGGGTCATCCTTGTCCAATATTAAAATTTGTTTGATGATCTGAAACATTTAGGTCTGAGAAATATGCAAAAAAATAAGAAATCAGGAAGGGGGGCACTGTAGCTCCAGTGAAGTGCTGCAACCAGCAGATGCAGCATATGTGTGTGACATTGTCCTTCAATAAAAAAAAAAAAAAGCTTTTTCTGACTTTCAATGTAATTAAGGGAAAACTTAAGTGAAAAGTGAGAGATTAAGGAGTTAAACAGGCATTTAAATTGAAGTAATAATGATAAATTATGATAAATCAAGTGGCTGAATTAAAGCAATTCTTCGAGTAAGAGTTGGCCGCAAGTTCTCCGCAGCAATGTGAACAACTGATGTCCAGTTATCTGAAGCATTATTCACAGTTTTTTGGGGCTATTCCAATTTTAAACAGTTATGTGTGAGGTACTGTTCTGGAACCAAATGCAAGACCAGGAAGTTTCAGCAAAAGTGATTTTATTGTAGTTGGGGGGTAAACCCCCACAGGGCAGAAAGCAACGGTACAGAGTCCACAATCCAAAATCACAATCCAGTAGGGCAGAATCAGAGTCGAAAACCAGGGCAGCAATAACAGTACTCGTGGTCGGGCAAAAACAGGTTCGGTACACAGACACAGGTTTGTCAGAGAAGCAAAAGCCAAAATCCAGTGGGCGTAATCCAAACCGTAAACAGGGCAGCAAACACAAAACTCGTAGTCAGGCAAAAAGGGTTCGTAAACAGATGCAGACAAAAGGACCAAAAAGCAGAGCCAAAAATCCAAGGTCGGACGGTCCAGTCAGAAGAGAAACACTATGAGTACAAGCCGAAAACGATAGCAGCACAGGTAAACAAGGGAAACGTTCTGACGGGGAACTGCAGTGAGAAGACAGCTAAAATACACTCAAGGGAAGTCACATGCTATGATTAGGATCAGGTGATGAGGATCAGACTAATTACGTGGGAGGAAACACAAGGGAGAACCTAACCACATGAAATTGGCAAAAGCCAAAACGCGGACAGGGAACACGAGACAGCCTATGACAAGACATACAGCTCCGGTTAGGGAGTTCTAACGTGCACAGATAATGTGAGGCAGGACAGAGTGGAGCAGGTGCGGAGGATCCGCTGAATTGCAGCAAAGACTAAGTGAAGGCAAGAGGCGGAGACTAGAATAGGGCGAGTGCTGAGAGCTTGTTAATCAATTAGTAAGTGCAGCTATACAATCCCTAGTGCTCGTTAGTAAGTTAGTATTATATACAATGTTAGTCTGGGTTAGTAACTTAATAAAATAACAAACTGTTAGTATTGGTTAGTAATATAGAAAAGAGAGGCGAAGGAAGCAAACGAGATTGGAAGGAATGTTTGAAACCCAGAAACCATGAAATCACCTAAACCTGTGACACGCAGGACTGGGGAGAAGCTGTAACTTAACAAGAGACCAGACAGGGGAGACAAAGTGCAATGAAGAGCATAACAAAACATGGACCGGATTACAACAGAAAAGTGGATGGGAATGGCAAAAACGAAAACATGGCAAAGTACAAACACTGAACAGAACATGGCAAAACCTAACAGACATAATCATAGACATAACAGGGAGTGGCAGAATAACAACAAACATGGCAGAAACATAATAAACATGGCAGAATCAGAACAGACAGAGCAGAATCATAACATTATGGAGCTCACAGTTACGAAAAAATTATCTTTTCATGTTGGTTATCTGACTACTATACATCCCTTTTCCATCAATAAATGAAATGATCATTTAAAAACCATATATTAAGTTAACTCATGTTCTCCTCGTCCATGATGGCATATATACCAAAATAGGGGCAATCAGGAGGAGGGTAAATACTTTTTCAAGGCGCAGTCAATGTGTATTCACTAGTTTATTCACTAGTTCATTAAGCAAACAAATAAATAAACAAATAAAGACATACACAAATTACTCCTCTGTCCAGCCACATGGCTTATGGAAACTTGCTGAGTTTCCCGCCTTGTTTGGGATTTTTTTTGTGTATTTAAAGATGAATTTAAAGTGCCTTAAAACTCAACAGCTTCTCCCAGTTTTACAAATATTTATGGGAGGACAAAGTTGCGTATAACTAATTCAGGTGCCGGCCATATTTCTATGTTATATATTCAGTGCATTCTTATAATTAATATTTCATATACTGAAACCGGTCTGATCTATCCTTCAATATCATCCACTGAAATGTTCGTATTTCTCAGCACAAATACAGACTGAGAACCGTGAGGGAGCACGATTCCACAGAACCGATCCATGTTCTGCTTTACTGTCTGTAATGAAGAACCTCCCCTCCCTGCCCCAGTCCCTCTCACCTGCAGGATACACCACTGATCTGTTAGTTGTCTAGAATTGGACCAATGGGTTTTCAGGGTTATTGTCAGTATAAGGGCCAGTCATCTGTTCACTTTAAATGAACGTGTTACATTGATGGATCAGGTCCAGATGACCCTAACATCAAAGTAGATGGAGATGATACTGGTGTCGCCAGGCATGGTGTGAACAGGTAGGAGAAGAGGACGCCTCTGTCAGGAGGGTCTGTCAAAAGCACAGATTCCACTGTGATGAAATTCATATTCAAGCCTTCATCATTTATGATCAGGCACTGGATGAGTCAGGCCCTACAGGGCATAGGGGGCCTGATGGGTGGAATCTATTGACTGGAGCGGCCCAATGTTCTGCCTGTAACCAGCTGCACATTAGTCATGCTAATCTCATTTTTCGAAATGAACACTATTAGTTATGTTTCATGGTTTAACAGGGGACGCCCTGCAAAAAAAGTTTTATAGGACTGCTATGGAATTCTATAGAATTCTATAGAACATCAATGGAACTCCGTAGAACATTTTAGTAGAACAGCATGTTCTATAGGATTTTCTGTGTGTTCTATAGGAATTTGCTATAGAAACCTATAGAACACCTCTATGGAAAAGAAAGTCCTATAATATTATTGCTGTTCTATAAGACCTTCCTATAGAACACCCTAGTTGAAAAATCTGTTCTATAGGACTTTGATGGTCTTCAGGACCTTCTAATAGAACAAAAGCTTAATGGAAAAGACATCTTATGCTGTAAATGATTCTGAGTATTTCTCAGTATGCTTATGATATATATTCTAGCAGTGGAAATTCTAGCTATTGGGAAATTATATATTTTTAAACACAAAGGCATAACCTCAAAATATAATTTACATCAATCTTCCAGAAGCTCGCTAGGATCTTTAACATTTTAATATTCAGGTGGATTTGGCGTGACAGTGAGTGGTGCAAATCTGCAGTTTGTTAACAGAGCAGATGCGAAGAAAACCACCTACACCTTGTGCGAGGCCGTGCTCTCCAGGAATGAGCTTCCTCGTTGCAGCTTGATGGGGAAACGGTCTAATGCATTTAAGGACCACGCAGAGAGACCAAGGCTAGATGAAAATAAAGTAAATGCTATAATACATAAGTAAACAACTGAATGTTTGTTGCTTTGCTTGAGAAGAGTCTGGAATCAGAGCAGGCCAAGAGGATTAGAGTAGACGCCATATCGAACACCAGGTCATTTTTGTCAATTCACCCTGCTGCTTGCTTACCTGTATAACAATAGCTAAGAGACGCAGGTAGTAGACAGTTGATCTTACCTGGTGCCAAGTAATTGGGGTCTGATGTTGACAAAACCTGTCCATTTAAGGTGTCCTGTAACCTTACGGGAGCCGCAGTCTCAAAAATGGTCAATGTGCCCCTGCTAAAAATGTTCTATAGGAATCCTACAGAAAAAGTTCTATAGAGCTGTTCTATAGAGATTTACTATGGAACTGTTTCCTACAGAAATTTTCTATAGAACTTGAGGTGCTAAAGTTCTATAGAAATTCTATTGAACTGTCCCATAGAAGTTCTATAGGCCTATAACTGTTTTTATAGGATTCTTATAGAAATTTTTAGCAGGGAGCACTCTTTCACCAGTGATGCAAGTAGTACCGATGTGAATTTTAAGGTGTTTGTAGGGCATTACTAATTATTATTATTATAATTATTATTCTTGTTGTTGTTGTTGTTTTTGTTGTTGTTGTCGTCGTTCACTTCGCCTCAGTTTTATCCGGTATTCGTAAAACCACAGTCTTCTTCAAACTTTTGTAATGAAAACCAGGTGCTGTGCTGCCACCTATAGGATGACATTGGTCATTCACAAATTCCAAAGGAGCGGAGTCCGCTGAATTACTGCTTTTTGTGGGCAGCGAGCATGGACATCCTTGGCAGCGAGGGCAGCGACAATCGGGCAAATGCGCGGCTTCAGACTTAATTGCTTAGGAAGTCGGAGATTCATTCTAATATGCGGTGTGTGACTGCCTGTTTTTACAATGCTCCCTCAACTGATGTATATCCCGAGGGGTGCCCCAATTTAAATTTCATTTGGCCACTCCGGCTGTATTTAAAATGGCAAATGAACTACCGCAGTGGACGATCCTGAATGCATTAAACGTAATTTTCTGATTAATAACTGTCAGAGATAGAGCAGATGAGTGTATAAAATATACAGGACAGGTAAATATTGCTTATTATTCACTATACGTACATCCACACATATATATCGTTTTACACATACGTACATCCACAAAACACAAAGTCAAATCTGCGTAACAGTATTGTAGTATTGGCCAAATTAATTCATAAATGTATAGGCACGATATGGACGACTAAACAAGTAACCTAAGCGTAGATTATAGCTCAGGCATTTACAATGGGCAGCTTGCGAGTAAATGGGTCCTTCTCCATTGCGTATAAATCTGAAAGACTGTCTCCACGACGGCCTTGATTACATGTCTTTAGGATTGGGAGTGGGTATTTAGCTCTTTTGTGAATTACAAAAAAAAAAAAAAAAAGTTTCTCGTTTAACATTAATTTCTGGTCAATTAAAATGATATCTCTGGTCCCACCTTTCCATCGATCTGTATTGTCCAAAGCGAGGCAACAAGAATCATTGGCTAGTTGCGCAGTAGACTGCCCTCATTTTGTGAATTGGCAGTGGCTCCAGGGGGCGGATCCACTGAGGTAACCCGAGATAGAGAGGGAAAAGCGACTGCACGTCTTTGAACCGACAGGGGGCAGTGACACACACGGAAAGACAATGAGTTTGGCGAAGCACTGCGGACTGCAGCCAGACCGAGAGCACAACTTACCCATAGTCACTTTTCACTGTTCATGGCCACTGGCGTGTCGCAAGCGGAGGCGCGGTCGAGCGTTGCGTCTTCTTCCCATACATTTTCAGTGGGATCGAGGCGAAGACAGGCGGCAGAGCTCCGCACAGGATAACGGGATTGCAACGCGAGGAAACGCTTATTGCAAAAAATGAGGACACGTATTTTCAAGCTTCTGATAGGCGGCAGCCAATCACATCTGTTCTTGTTACATAGCAACCAGTGTCATGGCGGTGAACAAATCCATTAAAATCACTTCAAATCTGTATCGTGTAGATTCATATGCAATTTTGCTATCTTGGTTCACATCTCCCTATCTTTGAAAGCAATGCTTCATGACGAGTATATATTTTCCTACTCATTTTATGAAGTAAAATAATAATAATAAACTGCCTGACTTTAGACGGGCTTTGTGTGACTTAACGTGCCATGTTATCGTATTAGTTTTCACAAATAAGTGGGGAATGAGAACTTCTTATGCAGTTAAAGAAGCTACTAGCTACATTTCAGATATGGAGATGTTAACTTTAAATGAAAAAGCCCTGCCAGGCCGCACTAGGCAGCACAGCTTGAGTGGGCATGTTTTAGTATGGTACAATGTGATTGGCCACATTGCTTGTTATGCGGCATTATAACATTTCAAATCTGCATGATGAACTGGCCGACCAAACAATGGTGACCAGATGAGAACTGTGCTGGTTTTCAATAAATTCAAGCAAAATCAAAAAGATGCCGATTGTTTTCCCGAGCATTATTCACTTAAATTTGTTTAATCATCAGTGGGCAAGTGATCGCTCAAGACTTTATGAATCAATGCTATATATGCCATCAATTATAGGGGTGATTATCAGTATATTCACAATTTTTTTGCTCCAATCTAGAAATAGTTCACCTTACATTTTCCAGAAATGCATAGAATTTTGAGGATCTTTGAGCTTGGAGCATTAATGTTACAATCTTCGCACTCCAAAATATTTCATCCGTTTTGTCATTTAGATTTATTGTTTCATATATTTGAGTGGTTATTTTTGTTTCAGAGTCCTTATATGTTCTTGAACTCTAATTTCTAATTTTGCATTCATACATTAGATGGAGAGTGATTTCAAAAAAAAAAAAAAAAACTCAGCTGGTTGGAGTCCTTATTTTTGCACAGTTTTGACGTGGTACCACAATGGCAAAGAGAGCAACACTCAGGATGTTGTCCTTTCAGTGAGCATGCCTGACTGCTTTGCCCTGTTCTTTTAGAGCCAGTGTGCTCACACTTGTTAAAGAGACAAGTCCCTTAAGTTTTGCAAGGAAATTAGTGAGAACTGCAAAATTTTTCAGCAATGAAAATAGCTTTACCTGTGTTGCGTCCTCTGGAGATAAAAAAACACTTTCAAAATCTTTTCAAACACATCGCCCAAGTATCCAGAGATTCTCCTGGTAAGTCTTTGATTTTGTTACCTTCGACAAATCTCTGCATGCTATTAAAGTTCACACATGCGTAAGTTTTTACAGTACCCCTTAAAACACAGAGGGAAACTGATGAAGGGATTTTATAGGCCAAGCCTCCTCCACATTACTCCATATTAGCAATAGCATCAAACAGGCCTGTTAGCGCACCACTGGCCGTGGTATGGGTTGGGTCATAATGAATGCCTCATTACTTAACTATATAAAGCAGCCAAATCCAGGAAGTGAATCTCAGTCATAATCCTATAATCTGTCTGCCAGATCTAAAAGTTTTTATTCCCTTTTACACTGCTAGCTCATCAATTAATAAAAGCTGTCTATACATAAAAAGCTTACCAACAAAATTGCAGAAATAACTTAGGCTTGCATTGGGTGCATTATTTCCCAGTTATTATGTTCTGCGATTTCCATCCATGTTCTTTTGTGTGGAAAAAAAGCTAATTTTCTGAGAGTAATGGGTTAACACAGAATCAGAACAGAAATAAATTTATTTTGAAGCACACACATACGTGTGCTTGCGCTGTTTTGGTGCTATTCAAACTTCTGTTTTGCGTTTTCCTTTTAATGACAAACTCCTTTAATCTTTGTATAAATACTCTCTTATGCCATGTGAGCTCAATTAAAATCTTTAAATTAAACAAAGACTTTTTTTTAAATTTAAGAAATAGGCTTGCTTTAGTAGCCAGTTTGTATGAGCAAAATTTTTAGTCTGCGCGTCATGACAGCCGTTCTGATTTCCCGTAAGCGCACTGACTGAGTCCTCAGTTTCGACATGTTTTGGATATTTTGTGATTCTGCTCACACATAACAATGAAAGAGCAATAAAACTCTTGTTTAAACGACTGTGTAAAAGAACACCTGAATCCTAACACAAGGATCTCCGAGCAGAACGTCGCTGGCAGGTTTACGATGGATGGAGATGGAGGGCCCACACGCAAACACATCATTTGCTATGCTATCGGGCCGCCGGCTGCCACTAATCGCAGATCGAAAATTCTGTCTCCTTCCTCCACTGAGTGGGTGCGAATTTGACACTATTTTTGAAATAGTGCTTTCGAAAATATGCCTGAGATTACCTGCTGACAAACATCACTAGCCTATATTGCTGCCATGTTGGTCATTTTTTAAAGGATAAGGGTGCTGGGGGTGGATGTGAGAGCTGTACGGCTCTCAAACTGCAACCGCTCACAGCCTCTGGGCAGGGAGACACTCTCTGAGCCACAAGTATTCTTGCGCCGCTGCCCTCAGGTCCATCGAGATTTACGGCCTCTTTCGACATTCAGTAAAGAGCTTTTTCACCTTTAACATTCTCACACTCACTCTCTCCATCGCCCTGTCTGTCCTCTCCCGCTCGCTCTCTCT
>CM056203.1:84801255-84971255 GCA_029692085.1 Gymnothorax javanicus | reverse complement strand
CCTCACTGAGGAGAGACCTGACCTAATTTAAAATAAAGCAAACAGGAAGTTGTAGTTTGATCACATCATCACAGACTTGTACTATATTAGTGCAGAAGTGCTTCCAACCAAAAGACTTTGCTTTGTCTCATTGTCTCACTAGAACCATCGCTGGAACATATTAAAGAATCCATAAAATTCACAGAAATTTAAGATGGTAAATCTCCTTTTAATACGTATCATCTGGCCAACTTACAAAGTCATTTGCCATTTTACGGCTCCTGAAAAATTTTCAGAACTCATTCAGCTGCCAGGGACACACTTTAAAAACACTCTTTAAGTGATGAGCTGCTCTTTCAGCCATTACCTCCCTGATCAGCTGGGAAATGTTCGAATTGATGCTAAATCTCCTGTTTTACGGGCCATTTCATCGCCGTGTTGACTATTCACACGAATCCATCACCCATGGCAGCCAGACAGCTCCTTAAAAAGTGAAAATTTTGCAAAATATTCACCCCTGTAGCATCAGCATCTGCTTTATCAAAGTTTTCCCCACAATACTCAAAGTAAACCAGCAACTCTGCTCTGAAATATGTGTTTGTTTTCAGGACACTGCTGCCTGTACCGAGTGCACTTTTAAAGGGACAATGAGAAATTAAAGAGGGCGAACATTAAGAAGGTAACTTGGATTGCAGGACTCTAAGGGCTCTAACGAAGCTAATAGCCCGATAGCCAGATGCGGCCGTCTCAGTCTGCTGAACATTATAATCTTCAAGTTTTACCCGAAGACCTTATTAGAATTGTGATTTGAAAAAAAAAAAGTTGTCAAATTGGTGTTCTCCCAAATGTGGCTTGAACCAAGGGTGTGTGGGAGTGAGTATGTGACTGTTATATATGGATGGGTGTGTGTGTGGGGGGGTATTGCTTTGTATTGCCCTCAAATTGCTTCTTCAAGTTCTTACTGTCTAAAACAACAGATGTCCTGGTTTAATTACTCACGAGTGCCCCTGCACGGCGAGTACCAAAGGCTGTGGTTCGCTGAGGAATTCGTAGACGTCTTAGAAGGAAAACTCTGCCGTCAGGAAAACCTATTCTACCAAATGACTGGAGCTGCAAAAACAAACATAATAAATAACTAAATAAAGAAATAGAATGAAATAAATAACCATGCCAAAAATAATAACCAATCAAAATGTTCACAAATACACTCAGGAACAACTAAGTGATGGTGTGTGATGTTTTGTGAGTCTTCATTGTCACAGCAGTGGACAAACACACTCATTTCTTGTTTTTGTTTTGTGGAGGGGTGGGGGGGGGGGGGGTGATAAAGACGCCCGTAAAACAGAGCGCACAGCCGAAAATCAAAAACCAAATGTACCTCTAACTGAGCCAGGAGTGAGCATTCCAAGCCTTCTCAAAAATAAAATTAAAAAACTCTCACAAATGGTGACAGATGCATTCTGGCTATTCCATTACTGGCTCTGTAATGGATTCTGTGTTACTTGTGCAGCTCGCTGAGCTGGGGGGGGGGGGGGGTATATTGTGACATCAGAGCAGCTAAGTGGAAACATGCAGTAGAGGGGGGTTAATGAAGCTCTGCTGCGCTTTACTGGAAACGACTCCTATTCCCACACAGGTAAAAAAGAGGAGAGATAATGACACTGTAAGGATGCAACAGGGAAGATGGGGGCTAAACAGGGAAGCTGAGGGGAATACCGAGGGGGGGATAATGTCAGGGATAATAGCAGGAACAGGAGCTCCGAAACAATTTTCACTGCACCACTTTTTCAGGCTTTGGTTCATTGGGAAATACAAACACTCAGTCCCTTAAGCATTTCCACGCCTGGTTGTCCAAATACGCTGCACCGAAACTTTCTTCTGATCGGTTTTTCAATGATTTTTCCTTTTTTAGCATTGTGCACAAAATATTTCACACACTGCACACTAGCATGGAATGCAGTCAGCAAACCCAAGATCGTGTATATTCCACTTTTCCAAAAAGGGAAACAAAACCTCGTTTCTGATTTTCAATACCCATCAATACTTGACCACATCTTAGCATTTTTTTCCCCTATTATTCGATGTAGGAACATCGTTCGAGATTCATTGGTGAGGGGCCAATACTTTATATTCGGTGGATTTTTAAGGCCCCAAAACATACGTTCATCATCTGATTTAAAATCTCTCGCAGTACGGTTACATCTGGGCAAGGTTGGCTAAAATTAGATCTGTCCCATGTGTTAAACACTGATCTGATATGACTTACCTGAATTCGATTAATTACAATGAACACAGGTCCAGCAATGGCATTAAAATCAAGCAATACCACTCCTGCTTGGAGAAACGGCAGGTCCCAAATAACCTCATCTCAGTATGACGAACAGGAGTGCGATTTGTATCTTTCATAACCTGTGTGACATGGATATAGCTGTAATGCAGTATCCTATTGAATAAAAGCAACTAAATTTGCAGAATTGTGCATGAATGTATTTCTGTCTCTGACCCATATGGCAATACGACGTTACTTAACTACAAAAAACAATATCAGTTAAATATCACTGCCACATGTAAAAGACGCCTAATGTTCAGGTTACGGAGTGATTGATTCAATGTAATGCAAACTAAAGAATATAGAAGCTCTTTGAGCAAATCTTAGCCATTTTTTTATCTGTATAACTGTTATGATCCACACAGGAAACCAGTGGCAGATACAAGGTACGATCCACGGAGGAGTATTTATCGATAGCAACGCAGTAACAGAAGTGGAATGAGCTGAAGCTCAGGGACCGATCCAGGTAAGGTGTAAATGACTGGAGAGGGTTGGGGCGTGGCCGATCCAGGTAAGGTGTAAATGACTGGAGAGGGTTGGGGCGTGGCCGATCCAGGTAAGGTGTAAATGACTGCAGAGGGTTGGGGCGTGGCTGATCCAGGTAAGGTGTAAATGACTGGAGAGGGTTGGGGGCGTGGTCGATCCAGGTAAGATGTAAATGACTGGAGAGGGTTGGGGGCGTGGCCGATCCAGGTAAGGTGTAAATGACTGGAGAGGGTTGGGGCGTGGCCGATCCAGGTAAGGTGTAAATGACTGGAGAGGGTTGGGGGCGTGGTCGATCCAGGTAAGATGTAAATGACTGGAGAGGGTTGGGGGCGTGGCCGATCCAGGTAAGGTGTAAATGACTGGAGAGGGTTGGGGGCGTGTCCACGCCCTGGCCAATGGCTGTATCGGGGCAGAAGCCAGGTGGTGAAGTCTACTCGCCAAAGCAGGCCAGCTTAACAGTGGAGCTGAAGAGTTTAGCAGGAATGTAGTCCCAATCTTGGAGACCGATGAAGGCTTGGGAGCTGTTCATATTAAACTGGCATAGATGAACAGACTGGAAGAGACAGTTAAAGGGGACCTATGATGCTGATCCTTCTTTTAATACATATTAGTAATGTTATAATGTTAGTTGTCCATACTCAACCACTGAAAAGTTTCTAAACATAAGATACAGGGGTTTTGCCGTAATCCAAGAACGTGATTTCGTGAACGTGATTTCCTCTCTGAACAGCTCCTCCGAGATCTTGGCGAGATCTGGGCAAAACCTGACGTCAGGTTGTGCCGTCCAATTAGTACAGACCTAGCCAGAGCCAATCACGGCACTGGACCTGCCCACACCGGACACTATTCTAGCAGGCACTAACAACGGCAGATCATACTATGCCTTAGTAGCGTAGACACTTTTGGAAATACAAAAGAAGAAGCAAATATCAATCGAGGTGCAGTTTTGTCAGTATCTCTCCCAAAGCTGCTTGTCCGTTTACTTTTGGACTCGAAGAAAAACACTTATTTCTCTTCCAAAAGAGGATGCCACCAGAAATCAATGGGTAGCTTTTTTGTTTGCTGGCAGCAAACAGCCACGGCCAAAGGGAATGTTAGCTGCTTGTGCTCAGCATTTCACCAAAGACAGCTTTATCAATAAAGGACAATTCGACACAGGATAAGTGTTTCAGCTGCTTCTCAAACCTGAAGCAGCTGCATCGATCAAGCGCTCGGAGCCACAAGCTGTAAGTAACCATATAACAGCAAATAATGTAAGTGAAGCTAACGTGTTACGGGTGGCTAGCAGGACTGCTAGCGATAGTTAGCACTAACAACTGGCCTCAAACGCAGGCTTTGTAAAATATCTGAAGATAAAGCCTGTATTGGTCGCGACTGTCCGTGACTCACAGACACAGAAGCTGTAAGTTGCTTTTCCTGCATAAGCCAACCTGAGATGATAGCCAGTTGATTGTGGCTGTAGCACAGCGGCTAACGTAGCCAAGTTACTGTTGCTAATGTTTGTGACCTAAATATGCAAGAATGATATCAGGGGAAATTAAACAGAAGGTGTGTGATCATAAACCTTATTTGAAGCTCTTTTAATACTTGTTTGTAATTTAGATGCTTGGTACAACTGTTCACAGTAACAGAACTTGCTGTCTGTAAAACCTGTATTGCAAGGGTTTGTCTCTGTGGTTGTTATGACCGCTCGGTTACCAGCTACTGCATGTTAGTTTGCGTGCCGTGCTAATTATAAATGCTCCTGGTTAACTTATATGCAGTAATTCTGATCGGTATGCTTGTGTTACTTCGGTAAGCATTAATGTGGCAGTTTCATCATAACGTTGCCCGATTGTAGCCACTACAGTTAGTGATCGCTTCACTTATTCGTGACCGGGATCAGCCAGATACTTCACAAATGTCTGAGCAAGCTCTCTGGTGCTATCGTGAAAGCAAGGCGAAATGCAGAAGCTCTACCGGTTTACAAATGATTCCTCTGCACTACCGTGACATAATTTCATCCCCCTTTAGAAATTGTTGTGGCTAATAAAAAGCCGAAAAAGGCGGAGATCAAATAGGTAATTCTTTCCTGTAGAAGTGATTGATTCGCTGGCTCCACATAAGCAACTTGTCCACGCAAACGGAACTTACGGTCTGCAAAACCTGTATTATGCTCATAACATAACCGAGCTCTCTCTAGCTGTCGCGTACTATCCATAAAGCTGTTAGAAATCAGTAATTTGTATGTTTGTTTTTAGCTTGTTTTTAGTTTCTGGTTTTAGTTTCTAGTTTTTAGTATATTTCTTGTTTGTTTTTAGTATCGCTATTATTTATATATTTATTATATTTATTCGTTAGAGCTTGTGTTTCTGGATGATTGCTCTGTCTCTGGTCTTCAGTGTTTTCCTCCGTTTCTGTCTCGTGGCGTCTTGTCTTTTTTCATCACACTCTCTTCCCTGTAATTTCGGTTGGGTGTTTCCACTTCCTTCTCGCTGTTCTCATTGACTATCCGCACCTGAGAGTAGTTTAGCGAGGCACGGGTGTTTAGTTAGATTAGAGTTAGAACTCCACCCGTTTTCCCTCTCTCTCCTATCGCCGTCCTTGCTTTTCTAGTTCCACTCTCTCTACAGCTGTCCTGTGTTTAGCTGGGATTCCACTTAATTAGTTTGTGTTTAAAAGACCCACTTTCCGTAGTTTCTTGTCGACTTCGTTTCTACCACAGCTCGTCTTGGTCAGTCTCGTTTCTGCGCTTTTTTTTCCTCGTTGCGATTGTTGAAAGCTCGTTTCTCGTGATTCTCCGTAAGTCTTGTATTTGATTGTTTGTATTGCGTTGTGAGATTGCGATTTGATTGATTAGTACTTCGTTCTCCTAATTCCCATTTTGTACCCATCTGTTTAGTTTCTCCTGTGTTCTCCCTTACCCCATCCAACTCCCTTTTTCCTTCCCCTTCCATTCCCTTAGTTTCAACCCTCTTTGTTACTGTCTTTGTGCGGATTGATTATTCTGGTTACTGGATCTTTTTGCTTGTCCCCTGACTTCGATTCTGCCCATCCTGCATATCTCTGTTTGCCTGGCTATTGATCTATTTCTGTCTTGACCATGAGCTCTGTAAATCCTAATAAATGCCCTGCCAATGCTGAACTGCATTTGGAGTCGATGCCCGTTCCTTTCAAAAGCTGCTTTGACATCGGACACGAAATGAATTTTTCGCGGGACAGATTAGCCTACATTCAAAGTCAATGCAAAGACGCGAATACACGCGTTAAGGGCGCGTTAAGCAGCTTTCACACCGGACGCGAAACAAATTTTTCACGTGACAGATTACATTAAAAGTCATGACTGCTTATCAGCTACTGCATGTTAGTTCGCGTGCTCTGCTAATTAAAAATGCTCCTGGTTAACTTATATGCAATAATTCTGATCGGTATGCTTGTGTTACTTCGGTAAGCATCAATGTAAGAGTTTCATCATAACGTTGCCTGATTGTAGCCACTATAGTTGAAGCTAACCGGAGAGGTGCTGTATGTGTCTGCCGAGTTGGGCTGCAGTTAGACCAGACGTAGGTTTTGCAGAGCTTGGGCTGCGTTTTTGGGTGCTTGTGAAATGATCGCTTTACTTATCCATGACCGGGGTCAGCCTGATACATCTCCAATGTCTGGGCAAGCTCTCTGATGCTACCGGTGAAAGCAATAGGGAAGCGCACAGGCTATAACGTGTCCGGTGTAACAAACAATGGCAACGGTTCACGCAAACGGAACGAACTACCGGTCTGTAAAACCTGTATTATTTTCATGACATAGCCGGAGCTCTATCTCGCTCTCGGCACTATCCATAACTCTCCCATTTTCGGCAAGGAAAAGCTGGTCATTCCGAAGCAATAAGTAAACCATTACCACGGGCAATTTCCGAAAAGGCAGTTTAGCCTGGAGCTTTCGCCCCTCCGTCATATACCAGCGCAGAAGCTGTTTGTTTCTCCACGCTAACAACACACCACAGCTATGCACACGACCCAGCAGGTCCTAATACACACTGAAGTAGTCCATAAGCTGTTGGTCCACTTTTAGCTGCTCCTCACTGTCCATGTTTCCCTCTAAACTCAGACCCACCGGATTTCTACGGTCTCCGGTTTACACTTGGGCATGTCGACCCGTTCTACAAATGGGTCTAAATAAGGTGGATTCTAGCTTTCCCTCCATCCTAGCTACAGAATAGAGGAACCGCGGTACTCACCACTGTCGCCGTAGCAAACTGTAGCCGATAGCAAATTCGTGCTTGAGCTGCCAGACTTTCGCAGTGCGTCCTCCACTTTCGGCGCTGCGTTTATTAGAACAAGTTCATTTCATTAGATCTATACACATGTACTGCGTTAGATTGCGGAATTTGCCCGCCGTTTCCTTATCAGATGGCAGCCGTGTCTCAAGTTTCACTCTGGGGAGAGGGACACGGAAAACTGCGTTCTGCTGCCTCGTCCGCCCAACTCCGCCCTCCACAGAGCTGGCCAGTCAGAAGAAAGTGGGCACCCGGGGAGGCGGGGGCCATAGCGGAAGAGGGGTTTTTGAGGATGGCACCCCAGTGAGGCGTTTCAGGCAGAGACCACTATGGACTACAAATGGGGTTTTTGAGGATGGCAGTATGAGAAATTAAATAAGTACCCTTGTTTTACTTTACCAATAAAGGGATCAGGAGTACTCTAGGGGAGTCAAAGACCAAAATATAAACTTGGAAAAATAGCATAATAGGTAACCTTTAACAATAATGCAGTCCCAATCCTAGAAACCGCTATTGAGGCTTGGAAGTTTGTTCCTAGAAATTAGACTCCAGAGTAATTATTTTTTTTCTCCATCATTAAAATACCAATAAAGCACACAAAATGAAGAGCTTTTCTCAAAACTTGAAGATAAACTGACAGGCTGGCTTTGCTGGACAAAGCATCCCAGTCCAGCAGCAGGAGCAGGGCTCATTATAGATTACACCTGGGTGTGAGGAAAAAGACAAGACCATAAATCAGTCTGAGGGATCGCCAGTACAAAAACAAAAAAAAAACCTGATATGCCTTTTTAGCCAAAATATCTTACACTTCTGGGATTGCCACACTTCTGGTGTGCAGCTTGCATAGCGGCATGACAACAACAATTAAGCTTTCTTTTAACTTAGAAATTAACTGCAAAGGATAGAAAGTTCATTAGACTACATAAACACTAAAAAATCAAGCCAAGAAAAAAACTACTGGATGGATGAAGAACTTAAAGTGAGACATATTTCCCACTTAAGTAGGCAAGTTAAGGGGATGCCTCACTTGGTATCAGTCATTCTCTAATGGCATCCAAGTTATCCATAACCAAATACAAAAAAGGTAGAAAGTCATTCAGTGAGGTATGCTGCCCAAGTTGTTACAGGTTTTGGGGCAAATTCTTAAACAACTTTTCCCCCATCAGCAGCTGCTTCGTATTGTCCCGACTTTTGAAATGTTCCACTTGGCCACCAAACTGTGTTGACAAATGGGGCTTGATTGCATCATATGAGTTGTTTTGGGTATGTATCAATTACACTTGATGTGAATCGAAATCTCCCAAACACCAAGAAAGACACTTTTTCGAGCATTTTTCTGAAACACTTACCTGGGACTTTCGACGTACATCCTTCTGTCACGTAAAGACGCAGATCACCGTCGTGGAGCAGCATGAAAAATTACAGCGCCGTCTGTGTTTTATTATCGGAACTATTTGGAATGTAACAACATTGACGTGTAACAACTAGACCCAGTCTCCCCTATGCAACGGCAGCCCAGGACTCATGTGGGACTATCAAGCTTAGATGTCCAAAAATGTCTCATAAAATATATAAATCATCCCTACCTTCCAATAAATTCTTGCTCTCCAGGTACTACAGATTGTTATCCTTCGATTAGCTGCATTTTGAAATGAATATGTCTATCGATTGGCGTACAAAAAATACATTTGTGTTCAGTTTTCGAATTTGGCTCACTTCCTCTTGACCAGAATCACAACTGCACATGTGCAAATCAACAAAAACAGCAAAAAAGTTGTCTGTTGATTGGCAGATGCATGCGCAGTTTGCAAAGTGGAGCATTTTCAAAATGGCTGTTATTTGAAAACTTCACTGGATTCATGGAGAAAACATGGATTTATTTGGTAAGTAAAGCAGCTAATCATCTTAATTTGTTAGCTAATTACAGAGGAACATTAGAACTATCAGACGGTGACAACGTTTTTGCAGTCAGCTGTATACAGAAGACGCTGTCACTTTCCTTTTTTTTCCCCACGCTCCGAGCCCCGCCGGTCCTGTAGAGCCCGGTGACCTGCTGCAGGGGCCGGGACGGGTGGAGCTGCACCCTATCCTCCCCCAGCACTCCTCCCGTCCGGCTGAAGTATGTGCTGATGCCTGTAACACCACAGCGAGGGTCCCCAGGTCACTACAGACAGAACAGTACTGACTCCCTGGGGCTCACTGCTCCACAGACACAGCAGGAACAGAGGTATCCAGCTGTTATCTAAGAGGCCAGATTCCTTCTCTTCATCGACTGTCCCTGTCTTTGTGTAAACACTGACACTCCACGTGAGCTAGGGGGAGACACACAAGAGTTGTGACAGACAACCTGTAGTCACTGCCTCACTTATTAACAAAGCTTCAATTGAATATAACCAAAGTAATTGCACTCGCAGGATTTTACCAAACTGAAAATTTGTTATAATTAGGTGTATTTCATATTTAGAGCAGTTATTTGCCCTCTAAAGCTACATTCAGACTGAAATATCCATGTGTGCCATGAAGAATAAAAATTCCACATCCACATTTTGATCTGTTGGAAACAACGGTATAACGAGAGAAAACTGTGACCCATCAAATACAGTCAGTAGGTTCCTAACTGATCAAACCATGGATATAAGGACAATCAAGGCAAGTTCACATCTTGTTAATTACCTATATTTACAATAGCAGTTGGAATAAAAACCAACATAAACAGTGGGGCCCCAGGACCAGGTTGACAAAAATTCAAATATATAACATATATTGAATAAATAATATTATATTGAAAATAGAAAACATATTGATTGATGTATTGATTTATTTGGACGGGCTAATGCCCTTCTTAAGTATACCGAGCTAAATCCCTGGGACCGTGAAATCTTACTGTCAAGTTCTTCACGTGTAAAAGTAAGAATTCATTTGTAAATGGAGGGTAATGCCAGGGGTTTCTGTGTAGAGGACTCACTTGCTTAGCTGGAATGAGGGACAACAGAAAAACGTACGATAATTTCTCATTTCAGAAATGAGTACTTCTGGTGTAAGTGCTACTGTTCCTGAAAACGCTGCCGAAAATTTTCGATGAGATTTGACAAAAATTGTGGTCATTTTGGGACATTCCTGCAGTCTGTGCATTAAGGAACAAATGGCTCTATCAAAGCACCAACAGGAAATTAGGCTGGTTATTATTTTCATGAGGAAATTGGAATCATAAGAGGGTGATATGCCCATGACACAACAAGGGAAAAAAAGAAAACACTGTCCTTACCATGTGGTGCCTTTGCCTGAAAAAAAAAGTAGTACCAGCTGTAACATAAATAACTAGAGGGCATTCGGTGGAGTGCATACCACTGCCATGTTATATATCTGTTGTAGTTACAGAATGTTCCGGATCACTTCCAAAATGAAATCAGCTCTTCCTTGGACTACCACCTATCATCCTGCCAAGTTTTGCGCCAAACCGTTCATAACTCTTTGAGTTTTCCCGTTAACAGACAGACAGACAGACAGACAGACAGACAGAGATGAAAACATGACCACCTTAGCGGAGGTAATGATAAAATAAAACTTTCTTAGAGCTTCTTGTGACTGTGCAGCTTCTAATAAACTCTGTGCTGTCCATAAGCGCTTGTGCAGTGACACACAGTGCCTTTGGGCTCTTCAGTTTAGCATATCTCATTCAAGAACTTGCTCTCAGCTTGAATTCAAGGGCGTTCACATCTGTATTACGTGGACTGTGCTTGCAGCCCTTACTGTACAGACTCAATGTCTCTATAATTACACAGACTGCACAATGCCTGTGATCTTGTATCATGTGGCAGAAAAAGTGTCCTGATATCTGTTTTTTTTGGAGATACCTTGGGCCATTGAAACAAATCGAGCTATGAACAGCATACAAGCCTACAGTCGGCAATAGACAAACCCACCAGTTGCACAAGCGAGTTTAAAACTCGATCTGGGGGGTGGGCACCTCTTTGTTTGCATGTTTGTGTTTTGTTACGCCCAACCTCTAGCTCAGTTCAGTTCTTTTTTTTTTACAATATTTTCCCCCAAACTTATTCACATATTTCAGATTTGGCTCATTATCAATGGTCTTGTCAATGAATTCTTTATTATCTACCAAATGTTACCACTTTTATGTCAACATTTTCATCACAAAACAATGCGGCCATGGGACTATAATTCTTTCCAGCTAGTATAGCTGTTTCTGGCAATGTTGCTTGGAGGGTAAATATTCCCTTAAAACATCAAACGTGTAATAAAGAGAAATTAACCGCTTGTTAAATTTTAAGGATTGCAATGGCAGTTGGAAAAAAATAACAGCATCCACAGAGTTCCCCAAGATCTTGTTTGAGAACCCTGCCCTGCAAAAAAATGTTCTATAGGACTTCTATGGAATTCTATAGAATTCTATAGAACTCCATAGAACATCAATGGAACGCTATAGAACATTTTAGAAGAACAGCATGTTCTATAGGATTTTCCGTGTCTTCTATAGGAATTTGCTAGAAACCTATAGAGCACCTCTATGGAAAAGAAAGTCCTGTAAGATTATTGCTTTTCTATAAGACCTTCCTATAGAACACCCTAGTTGGAAAACCTGTTCTATCGGACTTTGATGGTCTTTAGGACCTTCTAATAGAACAAAAGCTTAATGGGAAAGACATCTTAAATAAGGGTTAAATAAAAATAAATCTTATGAATCCTTGCAATGCCCTGTCGAAGGGTCAATTTACCTTATGTGTACCTGGGTTCTAGAAGTGAGAAACCGGACTAATGGTATGAAAATGTGCAATATGCAGTGATATCCACGATTCTGAAGTAGCAAGGAAATTGTGTCCCTTTTAACTTTAAGGTGTGCTTAAGCACATGGGGTACCAGGCATATACCTACTCATTTATTCTCTGATCAGACGATTGATTGACTGACTGACCACACAACTTAGCAGTATTTCAGTTACGGTATATGAAGACCTCTTTCCATTTCCTCTGCAGCAATTCAAAAATATAAATGTAAGGCATTGCAACTTTATTATGCTATAATGGAAAACTCGTGTTCCTCTTTTGCTTACAAAGACAGAATTACGTTGAAAGTTTGACCTTTTGAATTTTTCCCTTAATTTTAAAAATTCAATCAAATTATTCCTTTCCATTCACATGCATGTGATTGCAGATTATATACAGATTTAGAATTAATTTGAATACAATTGAATACAATACATCTAAAGGTTATTTCTAACCATGACTGTGCAAGCTTCCAAATGGCTTACTTGGTTAAAGCACCGCATTGCAAAGCAGAAGTGTCTGGGTTCGAGCCCCAGTCAGAGTAGCACATGAGTGGTCATTGTGCTACAGGGATGCAAGTTGGGAAAGGATTGCTGGGAAATGTAATATAAATGGCTGCTTGGTTTGTAGATGCCTTCCACATTCGGGTGGGATTGAGGATGCCAAACTAGAAAAAAAAAATTCTCCAGAGATTTTCTGTGGAACTATTTTTCTATAGAACTTTTTTTCTATAGCACTTGAGGTACTAAATTTCTATAGAATTCTATTGAACTGTCCTATAGGATTCCTATAGCACATTTTTGTGGGGTGGTCTCACATGAAGTGACAGCTCAAATTTAGGAAAGACTTGAGACTCGCATTCCCACCACTGGAACAAAGATAAGACATATCAATCAGAAGAGGTTGGATTGGTATGTGAAATACAACGTTCTAGAGTAATCTAATGACCATGCAATGGCGAAGGTATCACCGAGGCTCTTCAGGCTGCTGAAAGTGACTTGAAGAACAAAAATCAGACAAGATTAGGAATTTGAAATCCATTACATACTGATATTCACATAATGCGCTTTATAATTAAAGCAATTTCATTACATACAATTCCTCCGCGTTTCACCACATGTAAAACAGCAGACATGGCCAGCAAAAAATGCAATTTTGGAAGATTTCAGTTTCGCCATTCATGCTTGATTTTTTTTAAAATTTATTTGATTTATTTAAGCACAGGCGCCTGACTGAGACCATGTCTCCTTTTCAGCAGGGCCCTGCATTACAAACAATTAAAATAACACAGTTTTTAAACCAATTACAAGCAGATTTGTCTAGGCCAATGTCTGATAATCTTTTCAAAAGAAGGGCATGATCAACAGTATCAAATGCCTTAGACAGGTCAATGAAAAGGGCTGCACAATGCTGTCTGTTATCTAGTGCTCTTACGATGTCATTTATAACTAAACAAGTAGCAGTAACAGTGCTATGCCCAGACCTGAAACCAGATTGGTGAGTATTCAAAATGCAATTTTCAGTTAAAAATGATTGTAATTGAGAATCTCAGCTAGGCAAGACAACCTGGATATTGGACGGTAATAATTTAAATTACTTGCATCTCCCCCTTTTAATAAAGGGAGAAAATTAGCAGTTTTCCATACTTTTGGTATGTTGCTTGTCATAATAGACATATTAAATATATGAGTCAGAGGTTTGGCAATGAGTGAGGCAGAGAGTTTCAAAAGATATGGATCTAACAAGTCATCCCTTGTAGACTTATTTACATTAATTTCATTAAGAGCTTCAAGAACCTCCTCAGTTGAAACGCAACATAAAGAAAATACAGTATTATTATTCAACAAATAAGAGGTTGTAGGACAGGCAGGTAGATCAGAGGCGCACTGCTTATCATTGGTCTGCTCAGAGAAACTTGGGTCTGCTGCTTCGTTCATAAAGTGATAAACAGCCTGATTGAATTTTTTCAAACTTTTCAAACATTAGCTAACTAAAAGAGTTAATGAAAACTTCTAAAATTTTGTCCACTACATTCCCTGCTGAAAAAAAAACACAACACAGAAACCCTGTTGGTTTTCATGGTTTTAATGGAAATTGGAATAGTTTTAATGGGAAATGTACAGGTAGCAGGGAATCTGTCATAGAAACTAATACTCATCATCAAATCCTAATGGATTGTGTCCCAAAACACACTCCATGGTAGAAGCCATTATAATGCTTTTAATGGTAATAGTTTATGGTTTATAATGGCATATCGCGGAAACCGTTATAATTTGTCATAATGGTTCTGTTATTATTTATTTTATTTTTTTCAGCAGGGTTATCTTGAGCTGAAGTGTTCCTGAAATTCAAGCGAACTATATACCTCGCTACCAAGCAATGTAGCTAGCGAGTAAAAACCTGGGGAAAAAAATAATAAAATGACAATATTGACTCGGTAATGTTAATGCAAGCAGAATAAGATTTCAGGCTAATCATTTCCTCCGGCACAATCGCTGTACAGTCCATCCAGTTTTAGAGGGGAGCGCCTTCATCTACTACTGCCAAGAGCACAATAGTAACTCCACTCAACCTCTCCACAGCGACTATGTAATCAAGCAGACCAAGTGATTTCTGACGCCATTCCCCATTACTAACGTGTGCCACTCCTACCATGTTTGACTGACAGCCCGATTAACAGTGCCTCATCTTTGATTCAACTCAACTTCAGGCTGAGGCGGACCGCCAGCTTTAATAAGAAAATTCTCCTCATAACTAAAAGAGTTATCCAAACAAAGTTTCTGCAATTTTGTCCACCACATTTTCTTCATGAGATAACCCTTTGCTCAAATCGATGTGAGCTAGCCAACTTGAAAGCAATCTAGCTTGTAGGCCTAATTTTTCAATTTTGATTAAATACTATCCAAAAATACACGCTAATGCAATATTCACTGGCAACAATATCCTGTAGATGTTTCCTGCGAAAACTTATTCACAATAAAAACATAGTAATTCAAATAACCGCCGATTAAAATAAAAGGGAGCAGTGAAGGCCTAATTTGCTGAGCGAAATTATGCAGCACGTGATTCGCTTAAATGGATGAGCTGCCTAAACACACACAAAACATAAATGAACCTGGACATTATGGCCATTGACAGATAAATAAATAATCTTGATTCTCTTGTATGTCAGTCATATTAAGGCCTGCAAACAGTTCTTAGATGGTGAGTGAACAGTCGTTTCTCATGTTGAATGTGGGAGGAATGGGACTTCAGTAATTTTGTTCTGGGCCAAGTTGTTACGACCAGATGACTGAGTCAGAGCGTTTTTGAAGCAGCTAGGCTTGTGTGGTCGTCCCAGATTAGCAGTGGTTAATACCTACTGATAGCAACTCAAGGAGGGACAAACCGTGAACACAGGGTGTTCAGCTCTCGAGTCTGATAAACTCACAAGTACAATGGAGGTTAAAAGCTCTTACAACCAAGAGAAAAATGGCTGAAATTCTGCCTGTTTTGACTTCTGTAGCAAAAAGCTCTCTTAAAAAGTATAAATGCCAAGAACATGGTTGAAAACTTTTTTAAAAATGGAAAACTGTACCTTTATAACCAAAAAGTCAATTTCTACTGATATCCTGTTATAGTGATTTTCATCTACTTACAGCACCTCCCATAATTATTGGCACCTCTGGTTAAGATGTGTTAAAAGCCTTAAAATAAATTCAATTTTTATTGCAGAAGCATACTCTCACACTGAAAATTGTAGAAAAAAGTAACCTTCAACTCAAGTGAATTTTAAGGAAAAAAAAAAATCCTGACTAAGAAATAATTATTTTTCATAAAATCACCTGTTCCACAATTATTGGCACCCCTAACAATTCCTAGGAAATAAATATAATTGAAGTATTTCTGTCATTTCTACAGTAGTTTACAAAGTTGATCAGCGTATCTAGGAACATTTAATTAGTAATTTATCACTTCCTGTTTCCCTGGGGTATAAATATGATGTGACACAGAGGCCATTTCTCTTATCCACTCTTCAACATGGGAAAGACAAAGGAACACACCATTCAAGTGAGGCAGATGTGTGTCGACCTTCACAAGTCAGGCAATGGCTACAAGAAAATAGCCACTCGCCTGCACCTGCCCATATCTACTGTCAGAGGAATCATTAAGAAGTTTAAAACAACTGGAACAGTGGTAAACAAGCCTGGACGAGGACGCAAGGTTATTTTGCCACCACGCACAGTGAGGAGGATGGTAAGAGAAATAAAAAGTTCTCCAAAGCTCACTGTTAAAGAATTGCAACAAATGGTAGCATCTTGGGGTCACAAAGTCTCCAAAACAACCATCAGGCACTATCTACATGCCAACAAGCTGTTTGGGAGGCATGCACGGAAAAAACCTTTTCTCACTCACAATCATAAACGCAAACGTCTGGAGTTCGCTAAGCGGTACTGGGACTTCAACTGGGACCGTGTGCTTTGGTCAGATGAGACCAAGATAGAGCTTTTTGGCAACAAACACTCTAAGTGGGTCTGGTGGAACACAAAAGATGAGTATGCAGAAAAGCACCTCATGCCCACTGTGAAGTATGGGGGAGGATTGGTGATGCTGTGGGCCTGTTTCTCTTCCAGAGGCCCTGGGAACCTTGTTAGGGTGCATGGCATCATGAACGCTTTGAAATACCAGGACATTTTAAATCAAAATCTGGTGGCCTCTGCCCGAAAGCTGAAGATGGGTCGTCACTGGGTCTTTCAGCAAGATAATGACCCTAAACATGTGGCCAAATCTACACAGAAGCGGTTCACCGGACACAGAATCAAGCTCCTACCATGGCCATCTCAGTCCCCAGACCTCAACCCCATTGAAAACCTGTGGAGTGAGCTGAAGAGGAAAGTGCAGAGGAGAGGACCCAGGTCGCTGGATGATTTAGAGAGATTGTGCAAAGAGGAATGGTCGAAGATCCCTCTTTCTGTATTCTCCCATCTTGTGAAATATTATAGGAGAAGATTAGGTGCTGTTTTGTTGGCGAAAGGGGGTTGTACAAAGTATTAACATCAGGGGTGCTAATAATTGTGGCACACATGATTTGATGTAAAAGAATTATTTCTTAATGTGGGATTTTTTTCCCACTGAATACATGCACTTGAATTAAAGGTTGGATTTTCCTCTTTTTTTCATTGTGGTCCTATATTATTTAGAAAAAAACTGAATTTATTAGAAGCTAAAGAACACATCTTAACCAGGGGTGCCAATAATTATGGTGGGCAGTGTATGTGTGAAGAATGTCGAAAAAAATAAAAAAAACAATATAATTCAAAATTTGGAGCTTTTTTGTCAGTGAGCAACTGCAGGTTTAGATGATATGACATCAATCTGTAATACAAGTATGTCCTCAAAATATTTAAAAAAAAGGATGATGTTTTTAACCATTCAAATTTTACAGCAGTTTATCAAAAACATAAAAAAAGTCAATTTTTGCCAGTTTTTTTTTTTTTTTATCTAGTATCACAGCAAGCCCATGTGGAATGTGCCTTTGTGTTCTTTTTGACAGCAGTGGTTTTTGCCTACTAAAAACCACATTTCGTGTTTACTCAGGTTATTGTCTAACATTGCAGGTAAATTGAGAAGGTGGATAATATTCCTTGAAACACATCTTAAGCCACTGTTCCAATACACCAGGACAGTGGTTCTCAGCATGAGTTTGCCATCTATGGTGTTTTAAGGTTTTGATCAGTCAAAATATGCCATTCAGATTCAGACAATATTGGTCCCAAAGTGGGCAATTCATTTGCGGCTTATCCCATCCACGACTTACCTGTAATTACCTTACTTGAAATTACATGCAACATAGAGGCATATATACAGTATATTCAAGAGTTTCATTCTTGATAGCACACTTGAATGTATCAGTCACAGTGTGGTTTGAGAGGTTGAATGACTGCTCTAAATATGAATTGCACCCACTCAAGACAAGTAACAACTTGTTTAAATAGTAGGGCTGCATTTGCGGTCGAAACAAAAACCAGTGCACAAAGCAGTCTCAGGATTCAGTATAATAACCATTGCACTGGGGGAAGGAAATGCAGTGGCGCCAGTGTGAAGCTACCAGCACCAGGTTGAAGGGAGTGAGACCAGCCACCTCTGAGCAGATCATCAGTTTCACTGAAGCTGGGGAGCAGCTAACACCTTGCCCTGAGAAAACATCTACCAGAATCCTGGTGTCAGCGCCTGACTGAAAAATGTCGGCGAACCTGAGAAACAGCCGCAACTCTCATCACATCGTGGCCACCACATTGAGGGTGGACATTGTCTTAACCTCAGAGTCCACCTGACATTTTATCCAGCTAAAGTGAACAATCCCTTGGGAAGATTGCTTGGGTGAGGCCTTCGACAGGAAGCTCACCAAGTGTGAGGTGCTGGTTAGCCAATGCCGGCCAAGTGGCCAAAGTCCTCAATGTATTGAGCATCAGAGGAGACTGCAAGAAAAGAGCCAACCACAACCCCACCAAAGCAGCAGAGAGGGCCTCTAGACGGCCATGAGTCAAGAGAGGTGAAGCTAAAGGCTGAAGTTGCTGATCTGACGCAGCTAAATCTCCTAGTGGAGAGCGTACAAAGTTTAAAAACTCAATGCACATGAGAACTCGAGGAACATTTTTGAGTCAGTCCAGAGGCATTGCAGAATGGCTTTTCACAGCTCAGAGTATGGTGGCTCCCACACCCAATGGCTGTCACTAATTAGGTCAGCTGACCATAAGCCATTGCTTGAACTATAATGTTTGATATCTAGCAATAGCCTATTGAGCACTGTAATGGGCTTATAAACTTGAACAGAAGAATGCAGGATGAGGCTAGGATGCAGCAGAATTAATTCTTAAGTGTATGGCTGCATTACCCTTGCAAATGTCAAATCCCATCTCCATGTTAATTAGTTTTCATGCTTTATCTGTACTGTCTGCATGTCTTGCATGTGTTTCCTTCTTTTCTGATTGATGGATTGTCTTGTTACCCTGATAGTCCCCTTGTGCACTCCCTGCTCTCTTTCCCATACCTGTATCTCGTTTCACCTTATGTCTGTGTATTTTAGCTCTCGCTCTCTCTCTCTCTCTCTCTCACTCATATGATGTTTGTATATAGGGCTATTTTACGTCCTCAAATTCAGCCAAATACTTCACACTCATGTCAGAAATTCACGATGAAAATGAAGAGCGACCCAAAGCACTACACTGAATGCCAGCACAGCATCATCGAGGGAGAAAGCCAGTATTTGTTGCTGTCAGTGGGTAACAGTTTAAAGTTCAATTGTGGTAGTTTGCTGACAATTTGATGGTTATGTAAAAAAATTTTCAATTAAAACATGAATCATACAGTATTTTTGACAGGACCCTTAAACCAAAGGTGAATATATGCACTTGAAGCACATCTTGATTGATTCACTTCAAATCCAGTATTGCGGCACATAAAGCCTAAAGGATGCCTTTGTCCAAATAATCATTGACATGACAATGTTTGATGCCAATAAAGCATTTTAGAATTGAATTGAGCAACTGAATTAAACTAACAGACAGAAAGACAACCGAACCAAATAAAAAATGTCGGCCAAATAGCCTGTGAAACAGTTTGGTTTGAGTCGGAAAGACGCTGGAGCTGGAGGTCTTTCCTGCATCCCGGACCCAAACAGCACTGCCTGCCTGAAAACTGCTTGTTCAGCCCGGTCAAACGCCAAGTCGCCATGACAGATGCTTAGCTTGAGCGTAGCATGCCAGGCCAGGAATCTGTGTTGGCCAGACAATTCCAAAACATTTAATCCCCAGCTGACCATTCAACTGGAGCGCTGGAGCAAGATTTGCATACCTGCTGTGAGAACTTCCAGCAAATGCCCCCCTCCACCCACCAGCCAATCAGATTTGATTCAAAAACTGCTTCTCCTGCGCTGAAATGCAAACTCACATTACTAACGTACACCTCTCTATTATTGTTGAGAGTGACCCTCCACTCAAGCTTCAGTGAATGTTGGCTAAAACCAAAGTTGGAAGGAAAGAAAACTGTGTTAGAGAGAATTGTTCTCGCTTCAGGATTTGTTTAGACCAGCCTGTTGTCTCTGTGACCCATGGCAACTAATTTGTCCCAAGAGCTGGTCTTTGGCTTTGTTCCATCGGACTGAAATCTGAACTTTGCCAAGAAAGTGCTTTCTGAACTTTGCTTTTTCTTTCTTCCATATTGAATTAACGCGTTGCACGGTGGAAAAATAATAATTGGTGAGAGATGTTCATGCTTTGAGGAACATTTTGTTGTCATTTTGTCTCGTCCTCTCCGACCCATTTGTGTTGGCTGAACTGCACAACTGTCCAATACCCAGTTATGCAGCTCACTTATCAAAGTAAAAGAAATGCACACCTGAAATGATGAGGTGCCAGCCATTGAAAACAAGCATGGAAAATATTGAAATTGGTTGCACACTCTTAGCTCTGAAGCAAGAAATTTTTTATTATCTATCAAGACATTAATTAAACCAACATTTTGGTTTTATTAATGTCTTGATAAATGATAAAAAAATTTCATCTGAGTTATGATTGTGCAGCCAATTTTTCAAACTCACCTATGCCCATTCATCTTTTACTATATTGAAAACACTATAACAACACATTATTTGTATTAAATTGTGAAATCAATTGAAAATATATACTTATTTCTAATCTAATGAATGTATCAGACTCCAGAAAAGTTGGCACAGTGGAGATTTTGACGAATAATGATGTGAAAAGCTGCAAAAATAAGGTGATGAGAAATATGTGATGTGAAATGGAGATAAGCTTATTGTGTAACAGAACAAGAAGAGCCGTTAAAGAAGGTCCACAACAACGAGCTATATAAACTAGAGGCGCTACGTTACGATTTCAATGTGCAAGTCTGGCCGCCATCTTGTGACGGGCGTCCATCACAGAAAGGTGCAGCAAAGTGGATTCATGCCTTCCAGAAAGTTTCATTTCCACTGAGTGCCATGCAGTCCTAATAAACGAAAATACCGCAATACTTTGAATCACTTCCGACTTGAGTTAAGCCGCTTTCACACCGGACGCGAAACAAATTTTTCGCATGACAGATTACATTCAAAGTCAATGCAAAGACGCGTATTCGCGTCTTTGCATTGACTTTGAATGTAATCTGTCATGCGGTAAAGGCAAAGGGAGCCTTGATGGACCTTAACGCTAATATGGGGACAGCAACAGTAGAGTTGTTGTCATACTGTCGAATGAATCACAGGTATTAAATGGCAAACCAAAGGAACATCTGCCGCTACTCACAATATTTAAGGTTCGGCCAATCCAGAACAGTCTATACTTTCTGGCGATCCATCTCAAGAGCACCCTGTATTACAACAAAGCCCAAGAAGGAGACAGTGGTGTGATGAAATTTACACGTCTCTGGTTTCAAAGGAGTTGGTTTTCCAACAGCCTCTGAATGAGTAAGGAGACATAGTGGGTATGACCCTTCAGAGTCTGAGAGAAACCAGTATATTGCATATGTACACACAGACAAACTGGGTGACCATGCTCCAGAGGACATCAATCATAAGGTTTTGGAACACAGCTAGAGCGTTAGCAAGCCCAAACATCATCACCAGGTATTCATTGTCAACTGTCAGGGTGCTAAATGCCGTCTTCCATTTGTCTCCTTCCTATGTGTGCACCAGGTGATAAGCATTGCACAGGTCCAGCTTAGGAAAATAGCGACAAGCTTAGAGGGTGGAAAATACCAAGTCCATGAAAAGAAGAGAATAACAATTCTTGATAGTGATGGAATTAAGTCCAGGGACTTATGGCGCTTTTACACTACGTGGTACTGGCTCTACTCTACTCTACTCCACCCGTCTTGGTACCGGGTACTTTTCTGGGGGGTCATTTTCCATTAGAGGATAGTACTGCCTCAGTGTAGCTGGTCGTCATAACGGCGCAGCACAAAACTTCTGCGACGTCATCCTCAACACAACACGCAATGTAGCTGAATATTAGGTTTACATTTATTCCGTCAATTTTGTTAAAGATTTATGTGTTCAAATCAGGGGACGCGCACTACCGTCACCAGGTTATGGCACTAAAGTCCGGCGAGTGTTGAATTTGTTTTCTGTTTGACATTGTTGTGTCCGATTCAGTTGCACATAAAATTGAGTACCACCTAACAACGCAAGGCAATGATATCCGTAAAAGGCTTGGAGAGCGACTGTATATTTCACTCTGAATTTGACGGCAAACAAACAAATTGTTAAAGCATGGGATAATTAAGTGATACTTGCAGAGCAGAGTTCCTCGTTGCAAATCCGCAAATCGCAGGAGATGGCAGAGAATCAGAATTCATTGCTTAATGATGCGCCATCTCATCTGTGATAATTTTTTAGCAAAAAATGATTCGTCAACATCCGTAAAGTTATTTTTCTGCGCGATTTTCTCAAAATGGGGGTAGCATCACATAACTTTCTCAAGGGGAATTAATTAGGGGAACGTAACTGGACACAATACCATCACTTAATTTCGCCATGAATGGGTCACAGGCAAAGAGAAATGCATTTCATGAATGTAACAGCTTTGGTGAACAAGCGACACCGTGTTTGAAAGGTAAGGCAACGCACAGTATATCGAACAAATTGCCTGAAACAATATAAGTCGATGATCATAATAACTACACTAATCTTGGGACTTGGGACTAACTGTATGAGATGTCCTGAGGTCGACTACGGAGTCATCTTTCGCAGTGACGATTCTCTCTGACCAATCAGTGGGCTGCAATGTTGTCACATCACATTTTAGTACCTACTGGTACTCGGTCAGCTGTTTTTGGAACCCCAGGAGAGCAGGTACCAGAAAAAGTGGTACCAGGTACCAAGTACTATGTACTTTTTCCTAATGGAAAAGCAAAAAAGGCGAGCAGAGTAGAGTAGAGCTGGTACCGCGTAGTGGAAAATAGAGACCCATCTTTTTTAGCCACGAAGAAGAAACCTGCTTCAGCTGGTGACAGAGAAGCTTGAATGATCCCGGTAGCCAGGGATTGATTGACGTGCTCCTCCATTAGTTGTGACTCTTGTGTGATTAAGGAGTATAGCTGACTACTGGGGGGTGATGTTCCTGGTAGCAAGTTGATGGCAGATCTTTGGGTCTGTTTTGAGAAAGTGACATAGCTTGAGCCTTGCTGAATGCAGATGGGGTTCCTGGTAAATGGGAGGAATCACCTTCAGTTCCAGTGGCTCCTCAGTGGTCTGAGGATGGAGGTGCTGTGGGACTGGATGCAGAATGAAGACAGGACTGTGAACATGAAAAATTCCACTCCATAAAAGATCATGAGCGAAGCTGAGTGAAGGCAGGACTGTGAACATGATGAACTCCACCTGAAGGCCAGTCCACTTAGGTGTTGTGACGTTCAAGCCTGGGCCTTCCCAACACCTCCCAAGCATGCGGTGACTCCATGATGAGAAACTCCAAGTCTTCTGAGTGATTACTAGAGGTCAGCATGGGCACCATTTGGTTTACCTTTGTGACATCAGGGAGGGCAATCTCTGTGAGTCCAGAGGCGGGCTAGCAGTGACTCAGTTGGGACCCTCAGTTGGTGAATGAGACCAGGATGGACAAAGTTCCTGTCTGCCCCTGAGTTGACTAAGGCCCAGGTGGAAATAGGGCAACCCTGCAGGGAAGGTGAACAGAAAGGAATAAACAAGTGGATGAGATAGTGAGACTAGACCGCACTTCTCTCTCAGATGGAACTTACATCCACTAAACAGGGCATTCGGCAAAGACATGGTAAGCACTTCCATAGTTCAGGCATAATTTCTATTTTATTTGGTGCTGCCATTCTTCAGGGGGCATCTTGGGATGAAGGCGAAGTAAGCATCTGTAACCTCACCTGCCGATCCAACTGCCTCTCCGACAGCCAGATGTCTATTTTATGTGCTAAGTCAATGAGGTTGTCCAGACCTGGGGGAAAGACACAGATGCTGAATTCATTCTGGACCCATGACTCTCAAGCCGAATAAATAAGTGGCATAAAGCGCCCAGACATCCCTCACGTGAGAACAGCTTGAGTACAGAAGTTCATAGTGTGCCTAACAGGCTGTCATGGCAAAGCTGGAGCAACATCCAGACAGCAGTACGGCTGGAGTGGGATTGCTCAAACACCCTTCTCATCCCCTCAGTGAAAGCAGTGTAAGTTGACACTGCAGGATCGCCTTCCTCCCAACAGGGGCCAGCCCAGTCCCTGGCACATGTAGAGAGGCAAGTGATGGCAATACCGCCCTGGAGCATTCATTGGGGAATAAGGACAGCTTAAGATCAAAGACCATCGGACAATGAGCCAGTTAATTGCAGCAGGTGGGGGGATTGCCTTTGCAGGTGTCCAGCACTGCAAGGTCCGGCTTATGATGGGCAACCGCCTGACGGAGGATTATCTGAATAGACCAGGGTTGCTTGAGTGGTGTTAGCGGAGTCCTGGGGGACATTAATGTCAGCCTCCAGTTGACTGCAGAAAAGCAACAGCGAATTGATGTGGCTGGCGTGGCATTGCCTCATATTAGCCAAGAAGCACCCTCTCATACCTCAAACCATCAACCTGGATGGGCATCCCTACTGGTTCAATTTCTTTGGCTAGATTGTACTGTTATGATCCAGACCAGGAACCAAATGCAGAGGCAGAGTGCAATTCAATTGTAGGGTTTACTGATAGTAAAACAGTAAGATAGAGGGATGGAGCCCAGAGCAGAATGATATAGTTCAGTTCAGATGAAACAGGCAAGAGTGTGCAAGCATATCTGTGTTCGTCCAGTGGCTATTCCGGACAGCTTCCTGAAGAAGTGCACAATTTTCCAGAGTCAAACTGACAGATGACAGGACAGTGGAGTTTAGCAGTAATGCACTCCCAATCCTGATGACTATAAGGAAAGGGAAACATGAACAAGACACAGCTGGTGAGGAAAGCATGCAGGATATAAACTAATCCTAGGAAGCAATACTTCTATTAGATGTGCAAGCTGTTGGATGAGATGACACACAAGGGAAAAGCTTTGGAGTTTGTTGTTATTGACTGATCAAGGAAGAGAACTTCTGTCTATTACTACCAATAAAGGTTAAAAAATATTTTCAAAGATGATAAGCTTTACTAGGAATTACTGACTGGCTGCTTAAGTGTATATAATGAGTTACTGTTTAGCAACTTGCAGACTCTAAATAAGGGGGAAAAAAACCTGTCAACACACACGACGGAAGGGAACCATGAAAAGAACACAGCTGGTGAGGAAAGCATGCAGGACATAAACCAATCCAGAGAGAAAATACCTGTAAGAGACGTGCAAGCAGCTGGGTGGGAGGGACACAAAAGGAGTTCACACGAGGGTTGTGGCACTTTGGCAACCAAACAAATGGGGCTCTCCTGAAATGAAGAAGAAATCCCAGTGTCTTAGGTGAGAAATATAGATTTTTTTTTTCTAAACAGTTGTCAAAATATGCAGGAACCCTAAAGAAACGTAATTTTATCTATAATTGCTGTACCACGTCAGAGAAAAAAATTACAAACTGAATTTCAGCAGCCATTCTTATTTATTTTTTTTTTTACATTTTATGGGCGTAAATTGTTGAAACTAAATATCAGATACTGGACTTTGGTCAGTACTAACTGTTTAGTGGTAAAATTGCACTTCCTATGTTAAAAAAATCATTGAATCATATTCCTGTTTTTTCCAGTGTTTGAGATACTGGACTTCTCTTTACATATTATTAAAATTAATATTAGAAACTTAGATTCTTAAGCAGAAAATGTCAATTTCAGTGATTAAGAAGAATCTCATTCTCACAATTCTAAAAATCCTAATCAATTTCGGAATAAAAAAGATAAAATAAAATCTGAAAATGTCTGATTACAAGACCCAAATTAGTCGCTCAAGCACTTAATCAACATTCTGATGAATGTTGACATTTTGATTTGCTCTGCCAAATTGCCTGATCCTTCTCCTTCAATTGGTGGCAATATCAACAATGTACTACCTCGTCACAACTCCTTCTCCTTTAAAACTTTAATACCTGTTGAGGTTCAGAATGACATTAATTACTTAAAGTAAGTGGTATTCCTGAATTAGATGGCCTTTAAACCAAATATTTGAAATTGTCATCCCATAGGCTATGTGTCCTCCCTAATGTATCCTCTATGTGGTCTTTTTAACATGTCTTTGTCTTGAACCTGTGAGATACCTTCAATCATTTGTATGGAAAAAAACATTTTCAATATGGCTTTCAATCAAATCATTCCCCCAGCACAATCTAATAATGGGAGCAGTTTTCATGGATTTGATGAAGGCATTCAATTTTGTTGAAATACCAAGATAACTACAGATCACAAATGCTTTATTCACATAACAAAGAAAATGTGTCAAATACAAGAAAAAACAAATCACTTTACAACGATGAGGTGTGCCTCAAGGCCCTACTCTTGGTCCACTCATTTTTTTATATCTTTATTAATACCCTGCTCTCGATTTGTTCTGAATGTTGTATTCAGCTTAATTCAGATGATAGATATAATCACATCTTAAACTAACTTATTAGAGATTGAATCAGCTCTGCAAACTGATTTCAATACCATACAACACTGGTTTGCAGCCAATAAATGACTACTCAATAAAACTAAATCACACACTTTAACATTCGGCACTCCCCAGTGCATTATATCTAAATCCAAAGCATAATTATTCATGTGCAATTACCTGTCTTGATGGTACACCACTACCATTGGTTTGAACACACCAAATAACTGGGCTTACTCTTTGATTTTGAACTTTCATTAAAATCCCATATTGATAATATTATGAAAAAACAAAACTTTAGTAGCAGTGTCCTCTATGTTTCCAGAAATTCACTTACCTAAATTTAGTTCTGGAAGAAACTTGCATTATCACTTCTCTTACCATTGTCAGACCAATGGAATAACAATAATGGATTAAAACTAATCTTCTTCCTTTAAATATAGTTTATAGTAGACTTTGCAGATTTGTTCTTAGTTGTTCTTTTATAACTCATCATTAAAAAATGTTTGAAACTCTTGCCCTCTCCCTCTGGAAGAAGACAGTGGCATCGGCGACAGTTTATCGTTAAAGCTGGATGGTCATTCAATTCACAAAACTGACATAATTTAGTTCTTCTTGAAAAACAGGCATTATAATGTACATTTATTTTTGTAACATGCTGCAGAATTACAGCCCTTTTCAGTCATGATAACATATTTAGCAGGGGGGAATTCCATGGCAAATATTGTGTCCCTCAGTTCATATCATGCAGATGAACTGCAGGAGGAAGCGCTTGTGCGCATGCGTGAAGTTCGAAGCTGACTTGTGACCAGCCCTATTTCTGATCATTCGGCTTGATATGCAAAATGTAAGAACTATAGCCTTGAAATATTGTGGGACTGATGGATTAGCCGCAACAGACAGAGGTATTTTGGTTAAAATATAAATAACACTTTAATATCATCTACAACATGCTACGCTGTAATTTGGCATCTTTTTCAAAATTTTCTGTTGACTCAATTGAATATTGCATTGGTGTGGTTTGAATTTCGCTCCCAGAATGAAGAGCAACTTTGGGGAAGCCCCCATGTGCTCTATGAAGATGCCAGACGATATGGGTCACATTCTTTAGGCCGGTTGTTTTTCCACCCACATCAGTGAAAAACATTAAATTGTAATAAAAAGTGCAAATTTTGATCAAATTAGCCATGTAATATTAGGAGTCCTTAATTTGAATACTTAGAGATTTAATTATAGTGGTGCCAAGGAAAATTCTTTTTACGAATTAAATGATGAAAAAATAATCGCTTCTTGGCCTTTTGGTTAAGATCAAGTGCAGGTAGGATGCTCACCAAGAGAGGGCGTTATTCCTCTGGGCGGAGCTAATGATCAGCCCCTGGTGGAGGAAGCCAGACATGGGAAGGCGAGGGAGAGCAGAGACGGGAAAGCGAGGGAGAGCAGATACGGGAAGGTGAGGGAAAGCAAAGATGGGAAGGCGAGGGGGAGCAGAGACGGGAAGGTGAAGGAGAACGGGGATAGGAAGGCGAGAGTGAGCAGAGATAGGAAAGCGAAATAGAGCAGTGATGGGAATGCGACGGAGAGCGGAAATGGGAAGGCGAGGGAGAGCAAAGATGGGAATGCGAGGGACAGCATAGTTGGGAAGGTGGGAAAGCAAAGATTGGAAGGCGAGGGAAAACAGAGATGGGAAGGTGAGGGAGAGCAGATATTGGAAGGAGAGGGAGAACAGAGATTGGAAGGCGAGGGAGAGCAGAGATGGGAAGGTGAGGGAGAGCAGAGATTGGAAGGTGAGGGAGAGCAGATATGGAAGGTGAAGAAGAGCAGAAATGGGAAGGCGAGGGAGAGCAGAGATAAAAAGGTGATGGAAAGCAGAGATTGGAAGGCGAGGGAGAACAGAGATTGGAAGGTGAGGGAGAGCAGAGATTGGAAGGCAAGGGAGAACAGAGTTGGGAAGGCGAGGGAGAGCAGAGATTGGAAGGCGAGGAAGAGCAGAGATTGAAAGGCGAGGGAGAGCAGAGATGGGAAAGCGAGGGAGGGCAGAGATATGAAGGCGTGGGTGAGCAGAGATGGGAAGGCGAGGGAGGGCAGAGATTGGAAGGCAAGGGAGGGCAGAGATTTGATGGCGAGGGAGAACAGAGATTGGAAGGTGAGGGAGAGCAGAAATGGAAGGTGAAGAAGAGCAGAAATGGGAAGGAAAGGGAGAGCAGAGATGGGAAGGCAAGGGAGAGCAGAGATGGAAAGGCAAGGGAGAGCAGAGATGGAAAGGTGATGGAAAGCAGAGAATGGAAGGCGAGGGAGAACAGAGATTGGAAGGCGAGGGAGAGCAGAGATGGGAAAGCGAGGGAGGGCAGAGATATGAAGGCGTGGGAGAGCAAAGATGGGAAGGCAAGAGAGAGCAGAGATATGATGGCGAGGGAGAGCAGAGATTGGAAGGTAGGGGAGGGCACAGATATGATGACGAGGGGGAGCAGAGATGGGATGGCGAGGCAGAGCAGAGATGGGAAGGCGAGGGAAGGCAGAGATGAGAAGGCAAGGGAGAGCAGAGATGGGAAGGCGAGGCAAACCAGAAATGGGAAGGTAAGGGAGTGCAGAGATGAGAAGGTGAGGGAAAGCAGAGATTGCAAGGCAAGCGTGAGCAGAGATTGGAAGGTGAGGGAGAGCAGAAATGGGAAGGCCAGGGAGGGCAGAAATGAGATGGAGAGGGAGAGCATAGATGGGAAAACGAGGGAGAGCAGAGATGAGAAGGTGAAGCAAAGGAGAGATGAAAAGGCGAGGGAGGGCAGAGATGAGAAGGTGAAGCAGAGCAGAGATGAGAATGCGAGGGAGGGCAGAGATGAGATGGTGAAGCAGAGCAAAGATATAATGGCGAGGGAGGGCAGAGATGAGAAGGTGAGGGCAGAGATTGGAAGGCAAGGGAGGTCAGATATATGGTGGCGAGGGAGAACAGAGATGGGATGGCGAGGGAGGGCACAGATATGAAGGCGTAAGAAAGCCGAGATGTGATGGCGAGGGAGGGCAGAGTTTGGAAGGCAAGGGAAGGCAGAGATATAATGGCGAGGGAGCGCAGAGATTGCAAGGTGAGGGAGGGCAGAGATATGATGGTGTGGGAGAGCAGAGATGGGAAGGGGAAGCAGAACAGAGATGGGAAGGCGAGGAGGGCAGAGATTGGTGGGCGAGGGAGAACAGAGACGGGAAGGTGAGGGAGAGCAAAGATGATAGGGTGTGACAGTGCAGAGATGGGAAGGCGAGGGAGAGCAGAGATGGGAAGGCGAGGGAGGGCAGAGATTAGAAGGTAAGGGAGGGCAGAGATTGTAAGGCGAGGGAGATCAGATATTGGAAGGTGAGGGAGAGCAGAGATGGGAACGTGAGGGAGAGCAGAGATAGGAAGGTGAGGGAGAGGAGAGATCTGAAGGCAAGCGTGAGCAGAGATTGGAAAGTGAGGGAGAGTAGAAATGGGAAGGCGAGGGAGAGCAGAGATTGGAAGGCAAGGGAGAACAGTCATGGGAAGGTAAGGGAGACCAGAGATTGGAAGGCAAGCATGAGCAGATATTGGAAGGTGAGGGAGAGCAGATACTGGAAAGTGAGGTAGAGCAGAAATGGGAAGGCGAGGGAGAGAAGAGACTGGAAGGCAAGCGTGAGCAGAGATTTGAAGGTGAGGGAGAGCAGAAATGGGAAGGCGAGGGAGAGCAGAGATGTGAAGGCGAGGCAAACCAGAGATGGGAGGCTCAGGGAGTGTAGAGATGAGAAGGCAAGGGAGAGCAGAGATGGGAAGGGCGAAGGAGAGCAGAGATGGGAAGGCAAGGGAGAGCAGAGATTGAAGGGCGAAGGAGACATAGATAGTAAGGCGAGAGATAGCAGAGATTGGAAGGCGAGGGGGAGCAGAGATTGGAAGGAAGGAGAGCAGAGATTGGAAGGTGAGGGAGAGCAGAAATGGGAAGGTGAGGGAGAGCAGAAATGGGAAGGCGAGGGAGGGCAGAGATGGGAACGTGAGGAAGGGCAGAGATGAGAAGGCGAGGGAGAGCAGAGATGGGAAGGCAAAGGAGAGCAGAGATTGGAAGGCGAAGGAGGGCAGAGAAGGGAAGATGAGGAAGGGCAGAGATGAGAAGGCGAGGGAGAGCAGAGATGGGAAGGTGAGGGAGGGCAGAGATATGAAGGCGTGGGAGAGCGAAGATGGGAAGGCGAGGGAGGGCAAAGATTGGAAGGCAAGAGAGAGCAGAGATATGATGGCGAGGGAGAGCAGAGATTGGAAGGTAGGGGAGGGCACAGATATGATGGCGAGGGGGAGCAGAGATGGGATGGCGAGGGAAGGCAGAGATGAGAAGGCAAGGGAGAGCAGAGATGGGAAGGCGAAGGGGAGCAGAGATTGGAAGGAAGCGTGAGCAGAGATGGGAAGGTGAGGGAGAACAGATATTGGAAGTTTAGGGAGAGCAGAAATGGGAAGGCGAGGGAGAGCAGAGATTGGAAGGCAAGGGAGAGCTGAGATAGGAAGGCCAGGGAGGGCAGAAATGAGAAGGCTAGGAAGAGCATAGTTGGGATGGCGAGGGAGAGCAGAGATGGGAAGGAGAGGGAGGGCAGAGAAGGGAAGGTGAGGAAGGGCAGAGATGAGAAGGCGATGGAGTGCAGAGATGGGAAGGTGAGGGGGAGCAGAAATGGGAAGGCGAGGGAGAGCAGAGATGGGAAGGCTAGAGAGAGCAGAGATGAGAAAGCAAGGGAGAACAGTGATTGGAATGCGAGGGAGAGCAGAGATGGGAAGATGAGGGAGGGCAGAGATTGGATGGCAAGCAAGGTTAGATATATGATTGCGAGGGAGAGCAGAGATGGGAAGGCGAGGGAGAGCAGAGTTTGGAAGGCGAGGGAGGGCAGAGATGAGAAGGCTGAGGGAGCAGAGAGATGGGAAGGCGAGGGAGGGCAGAGATGGGAAGGCGAGGGAGGGCAGAGATGAGAAGGACGAGGGAGCACAGATTGGAAGGTGAGGGAGAGAGATAGGGAAGGCGAGGGAGAGCAGAGATTGGTGGGGCAGGGAGAACAGAGTTTCGAAGGCTATGGAGAGCAGAGACGGGAATGCGAGGGAGAGCAGAGATGAGAGGGTGTGACAGTGCAGAGATGGGAAGGCGAGTGCGAGCAGAAATGGGAAGGCGAGGGAGGGCAGAGATGAGAAGGTAGGCCGCGCAGAGATGGGAACGCGAAGGAGAGCAGTGATTGGAAGGCGAGGGCGAGCAGAGATTGGAGGGTGAGGGAGAACAGAGATGGGAAGGCGAGGGAGGACAGAGATATAAAGGCGATGGAGAACAAAGATGGGAAGACGAGGGAGGGGAGAGATGGGAAAGTCAAGGCAGAGCAAAGATCGGAAGGCAATGGAGAGCAGAGATGGGAAGGTGAGGGTGAGCAGAGATTGTAATACGAGGGAGAGCAGAGATGGGACGGTGATGGACAGCAGAAATGGGAAAGCCAGGGAGAGCAGAGATTGGAATGTGAGGGAGAGCAGAGATGAGAAGGAGAGAGAGGGCAGAGATTGGATGGCATGCACGGTCAGATATTATGGCGAGGGAGAGCAGAGATGGGAAGGCGAGGGAGAGCAGAGATTGGAAGGCGAGGGAGGGCAGAGATGGGAACGTGAGGAAGGGCAGAGATGAGAAGGCGAGGGAGTGCAGAGATGGGAAGGCAAAGGAGAGCAGAGATGGGAAGGTGAGGGGGAGCAAAGATTGGAAGGACGAGTGAGCAAAGATTGGAAGGTGAGGGAGAGAGATAGGAAGGCGAGGGAGAGCAGAGATTGGAAGGCGAGGGAGGGCAGAGAAGGGAAGGTGAGGAAGGGCAGAGATGAGAAGGCGATGGAGTGCAGAGATGGGAAGGTGACGGGGAGCAGAGATTGGAAGGAAGAGTGAGCAGAGATTGGAAGTTGAGGGAGAGAAGATATTGGAAGTTGAGGGAGAGGAGAAATGGGAAGGCCAGGGAGAGCAGAGTATGGAAGGCAAGGGAGAGCTGAGATAGGAAGGCCAGGGAGAGCAGAAATGAGAAGGCTAGGGAGAGCATAGTTGGGATGGCGAGGGAGGGCAGAGATTGGAAGGCAACGGAGGTCAGATATATGATGGCGAGGGAGAGCAGAGATGGGAAGGCGAGGGAGAGCAGAGATTGGAAGGCAAGGGAGGGCAGAGATATCATGGCGAGGGGGAGCAAGATGGGAAGGGGAGGCAGAGGAGAGATGGGAAGGCGAGGGAGGGCAGAGATGAGAAGGCGAGGGAGAGCAAAGATGGGAAGGCGAGGGAGAGCAGAGATGGGAAGGCGAGGGAGAGCAGAGATTGGTGGGCCAGGGAGAACAGAGTTTCAAAGGCTATGGTGAGCAGAGACGGGAATGCGAGGGAGAGCAGAGATGAGAGGGTGTGACAGTGCAGAGATGGGAAGGCGAGTGCGAGCAGAAATGGGAAGGCGAGGGAGGGCAGAGATGAGAAGGTGAAGCAAAGGAGAAATGTAAAGGCGATTGAGGGCAGAGATGAGAAGGTAGGCCGCGCAGAGATGGGAACGCGAAGGAGAGCAGTGATTGGAAGGCGAGGGCGAGCAGAGATTGGAGGGTGAGGGAGAACAGAGATGGGAAGGCGAGGGAGGACAGAGATATGAAGGTGATGGAGAACAAAGATGGGAAGACGAGGGAGGGGAGAGATGGGAAGTCAAGGCAAAGCAAAGATCGGAAGGCAATGGAGAGCAGAGATGGGAAGGTGAGGGTGAGCAGAGATTGTAATACGAGGGAGAGCAGAGATGGAACGGCGATGGACAGCAGAAATGGTAAAGCCAGGGAGAGCAGAGATTGGAATGTGAGGGAGAGCAGAGATGGGAAGGAGAGAGAGGGCAGAGATTGGATGGCATGCACGGTCAGATATATGATGGCGAGGGAAAGCAGAGATGGGAAGGCGAGGGAGAGCAGAGATTGGAAGGCGAGGCAGTGCAGAAATATGATGGTGAGGGAGACCAGAGATGCGAAGGCGAGGGAGAGCTGAGTTGGGAAGGCGAGGGAATGCAGAGATGAGAAGGTGAGGCTGAGAAGTGATGGGATGGCAATGGAGATCAGAGATGGGAAGGTGAGGGAGAACAGAGATTGTAATGCGAGGGAGAGCTGAGACGGGAGGGCGAGGGACAGCAGAAATGGTAAAGCCAGGGAGAGCAGAGATTGGAATGTGAGGGAGAGCAGAGATGGGAAGGCGAGGGAGGACAGAGATATGAAGGTGATGGAGAACAAAGATGGGAAGACGAGGGAGGGGAGAGATGGGAAGTCAAGGCAAAGCAAAGATCGGAAGGCAATGGAGAGCAGAGATGGGAAGGTGAGGGTGAGCAGAGATTGGAAGGAGGGAGAGCAGAGATGGGAAGGCGATGGACAGCAGAAATGGTAAAGCCAGGGAGAGCAGAGATTGGAATGTGAGGGAGAGCAGAGATGGGAAGGAGAGAGAGGGCAGAGATTGGATGGCATGCACGGTCAGATATATGATGGCGAGGGAAAGCAGAGATGGGAAGGCGAGGGAGAGCAGAGATTGGAAGGCGAGGCAGTGCAGAAATATGATGGTGAGGGAGACCAGAGATGCGAAGGCGAGGGAGAGCTGAGTTGGGAAGGCGAGGGAATGCAGAAATGAGAAGGTGAGGCTGAGAAGTGATGGGATGGCAATGGAGATCAGAGATGGGAAGGTGAGGGAGAACAGAGATTGTAATGCGAGGGAGAGCTGAGACGGGAGGGCGAGGGACAGCAGAGATGGGAAAGCGAGGAAGGGCAGAGATTGTATGGCAAGGGAGGTCAGATATATGATGGCGAGGGAGAGCAGAGATGGGAAGGCGAGGTAGAGCAGAGATTGGAAGGCGAGGGAGAGCAGAGATGGGAAGGCGAGGAAGGGCAGAGATTGGATGGCAAGGGAGGTCAGATACATGATGGCGAGGGAGAGCAGAGATGGGAATGCGAGGTAGAGCAGAGATTGGAACGCAAGGGAGGGCAGAGAAATGATGACGAAGGAGAGCAGAGATGGGAAGGTGAGGTAGGCCAGAGATATTAAGGCTTGGTAGATCTGAGATGGGAAGGCGAGGGAGGGCAGAGATTGGAAGGCATGGGAGGGCAGAGATATGATGGCGAGGGAGAGCAGAGATTGGAAGGCGAGGGAGGGCAGAGATATGATGGCGAGGGAGAGCTGAGATGGGAAGGCGATGCGGAGCAGAGTTGCGAAGGCGAGGTAGAGCAGGGATTGGAAGGCAAGGGAGGGCAGAGATATGATGGCGAGGGGGAGCAGAAATGGGAAGGCGAGGGGGAGCAGAGATGGGACGGTGAAGGAGGGCAGAGATATGAAGGCCTGGGGGTGCGGAGATGGGATGGCCAGGGAGGGCAGAGATTTGAAGGCAAGGGAAGGCAAAGATATGATGGCAAGGGAGAGCAGAGATTGGAAGGAGAGGGAGGGCAGAGATATGATTACGAGGGAGAGCAGAGATGGGAAGGGGAGGCAGAGCAGAGATGGGAAGGCGAGGTAGAGCAGAGATTGGAAGGCAAGGGTGGGCAGAGATATGATGGCGAGGGGCAGCAGAGATGGGAAAGCGAGGGAGGTGCAGAGATTGAAGGCGTGGGTGAGCAGAGATGGGACGGCGAGGGAGGGCAGTGATATGAAGGCCTGGGAGTGCGGACATGGGATGGCGAGGGAGGGCAGAGATGGGAAGGCAAGGGAAGGCAGAGATATGATGGTGAGGCAGAGCAGAGATTGGAAGGAGAGGGAGGGCAGAGATGGGATGGCGAGGGAGGGCAGAGATGAGAAGGCGAGGGAGAGCAGAGATGGGAAGGCGAGGGAGAGCAGAGATTGGTGGGCGAGGGAGAACAGAGTTTCGAAGGCAATGGTGAGCAGAGACAGGAAGTTGAGGGAGGGCAGAGATGAGAGGGTGTGACAGTCCAGAGATGGGAAGGCGAGTGCGAGCAGAAATGTGAAGGCGTGGGAGTGCAGAGATGAGAAGGTGAAGCAAAGGAGAAATGGAAAGGCGAGGGAGCGCAGAGATGAGAATGTGAGGCAGAGCAGAGATGGGAAGGCGAGGGAGGGCAGAGATATGAATGCGAGGGAGAGCAGAGATGGGAAGGCGAGGGAGTGCAGAGATTGGAGGGTGAGGGAGAACAGAAATGGGAAGGCGAGGGAGGGAAGAGATATGAAGGCGAGGGAGAGCAGAGATGGGATGGCGAGGGAGTGCAGAGATTGGAAGGCGAGGGAGGGCAGAGACATGATGGCGAGGGAGAGCAAAAATGGGAAGACGAGGTAGGGGAGAGATTGGAAGTCGAGGCAAAGCAGAGTTCGGAAGGCAATGGAGAGCTGAGATGGGAAGGTGAGGGTGAGCAGAGATTGTAATGCGAGGGAGAGCAGAGATCGGACGGCGATGGACAGCAGAGATGGGAAAGCCAGGGAAAGCAGAGATTGGAATGCGAGGGAGAGCAGAGATGGGAAGATGATGGACAGCAGAAATGGGAAAGCCAGGGAGAGCAGAGATGGGAAGGCGTGGGAGAGCAGAGATTGGAAGTCGAGGCAGGCCAGAGATATGATGGTGAGGGAGAGCTGAGATGCGAAGGCGAGGGAGAGCTGAGTTGGGAATGCGAGGGATAGCAGAAATGGAAAGACGAGGGAATGCAGAGATGAGAAGGTGAGGCAGAGCACAGATGGGATGGTAATGGAGAGCAGAGATGGGAAGGTGAGGGAGAACAGAGATTGGAATGCGAGGGAGAGCAGAGATGGGAAGGCGTGGGAGGGCAGAGATTGTATGGCAAGGGAGGTCAGATATATGATGCCGAGGGAGAGCAGAGATGGGAAGGCGAGGTAGAGCAGAGATTGGAATGCAGGGGAGGGCAGAGATATGATGGCGAGGAGAGCAGAGATGGCACGGTGAGGGAGGGCAGAGATATGATGGCGTGGGAAATCTGAGATGGGAAGGCGAGGGAGGGCAGAAATATGATGGCGAGGGAGAGCAGACATTGGAAGGCGATGGAGGGCAGAGATATGATGGCGAGGGAGAGTTGAGATGGGAAGGCGATGCAGAGCAGAGTTGCGAAGGCGAGGAAGAGCAGAGATTGGAAGGCAAGCATGAGCAGAGATTGGACGGTGAGGGAGAGCAGATGTTGGAAGGTGAGGGTGACTAGAAATGGGAAGGCGAGGGAGAGCAGAGATTGGATGGCAAGGGAGGGCAGAGATATGATGGCAAGGGAGAGCAGAGATTTTATGGCGTGGGAGAGCAGAAATGGGAAGGCGAGGCAGAGCAGAGATGAGATGGCGAGGGAGGGCAGAGATGTGAAGGCGAGGGAGAGCAGAGATGGGAAGGCGAGGGAGTGCAGAGATGGCAAGGCGAGGGAGAGCAGAGATTGCTGTGCGAGAAAGAACAGAGTTGGGAAGACGAGGGAGAGCAGTGACTGGAAGACGAGGGAGGGCAGAGGTGAGAAGGTGAGGCAGAGGAGAGATGGAAAGGCAAAGGAGGGCAGAGATATGAAGGCTTGGGAAAGCGGAGATTGGAAGGCGAGGGAGGGAAGAGATTGGAAGGTGAGGGAGAGCAGAGATATGGCGATGGAGGGCAGAGATATGTTGGCGAGGTAGAGCAGACATGGGAAGGCGAGGCAGAGCAGAGATGGGAAGGCGAGGGAGGGCAGGGATGGGAAGGCGAGGGATAGCAGAGATTTGTGGGCGAGGGAGAACAGAGTTGCGAAGGCGTGGGAAAGCAGAGACGGGAAGTTGAGGGAGAGCAGAGATGAGAAGGTGTGACAATGCAGAGATGGGAAGGCGAGGGAGAGCTGAGTTGGGAAGGCGAGTGAAAGCAGAGTCTGGAAGCTGAGGCAGAGCAGAGATGAGAAGGCGAGGGAGAACAGAGTTGGGCAGGTGAGGGTGAGCAGAGACGGGAAGGTGAGGGAGGGCAGAGATGAGAAGGTGAAGCAGAGCACAGATTGAAAGGCGAGGGAGGGCAGAAATGAGAAGGTGAGGCAGATCACAGATGGGAAAGCGAGGGAGAGCAGAGATGGGAAGGCGAGGGCGAGCAGAGATTGTAGGGTGAAGGAGAACAGAAATGGGAAGGCGAATGAGGGCAAAGATATGAATGCGAGGGTGAGCAGTGATTGGAGGGTGAGGGAGAAGAGAGATGGGAAGGCGAGGGAGGGCAGAGATGGGAAGGCGAGGGAGAGCAGAGATGGGAAGGCGAGGGAGGGCAGAGATGGGAAGGTTAGGGAGAGCAGAGATGGGAAGGTAATGGAGAGCAGAGATGGGAAGGTGAGGGAGAGCAGAGATTGTTATGCGAGGAAGAGCAGAGATGGGAAGGCGAGGGAGAGCAGAGATTGGAATGCGAGGGAGAGCAGATGGGAAGGCGAGGGAGGGCAGAGATTGGAAGGCAAGGGCGGTCAGATATGATGGCATGGGAGAGCAGAGATGGGAAGGCGAGGGAGAGCAGAGATGAGAAATCGAGGGAGAGCAGAGTTGGGAAGGCGAGGGAGGGCAGAGATGAGAAGGTGAGGCAGTGCAGTGATGGGAAGGTGAGTGCGAGCAGAGATTATAAGGCTAGGGAGAGCAGAGATTAGAGGGTGAGGGAGAACAGAGATGGGAAAGCGAGGGAGGGCAGAGATATGAATGCGAGCGAGGGCAGAGATGGGAAGGTGAGGGAGTGCAGAGATTGGAAGGTGAGGGAGAGCAGAGATGGGAAGGCTTGGTTGAGCAGAGATGGGAAGGCGAGGGAGGGCAGAGATATGAAGGCGAGGGAGAGCAGAGATGGGAAGTCGAGGGAGGGCAGAGTTTGGTACGCGAGGCAGAGCAGAGAATGGAAAGCAATGGAGAGCAAAGATTGGAATGCGAGGGAGAGCAGAGATGGGAAGGCAAGGGAGGCCAGAGATGGGAAGGCGAGGCAGGGCAGAGATGGGAAGGTGAGGCAGAGCAGAGATGGGAAGGTAATGGAGAGCAGAGATGGGAAGGTGAGGGAGAGCAGAGATTGTTATGCGAGGAAGAGCAGAGATGGGAGGGCGAGGGAGAGCAGAGATGGGAAAGCGAGGGAGAGCAGAGATTGGAATGCGAGGGAGAGCAGAGATGGGAAGGCGAGGGAGGCAGAGATTGGAAGGCAAGGGAGGCAGAGATATGATGGCGAGGGAGAGCAGAGATGGGAAGGCGAGGGAGAGCAGAGATGAGAAAGCGAGGGAGAGCAGAGATGGGAAGGCGAGGGAGGCCAGAGATTGAAGGCAAGGGAGGTCAGATATATGATGGCGAGGGAGAGAGAGGGAACGCCAGGAACCAGACGCGAGAACCAAGGGATCCAAAAAAATTGATGACTTTTATTTGAATGGGGGTGAACCTCAGAGAGCAGGAGGCAACTGATACAAAGGAATCAAAAATCAGAATTTAGGGGTAATCAGAGATTGGAAGGCAGCGGGAAACAGAAAACTTTTGGTCGGGCAAAAAGAGATTGAACACAGATTCAAACAAACCAAAGTCAGAGCCAAAATCAAAAATCAGGGAAGTTCCAGGGGGAGCAGAGAATCACAGAGAGTACAAGGCATAACCGATCGGAAAACAGGTAAACTCAGGGAAACGATTGGCAAAGGAGGGCAGAATGACTGCTTAAATACACAAACGGGAAGTCACAGTTACAATAGGAAACGGGTGAGTTGGATCAAACTGATTGAGGGGAATGAACAAGGGAAGTTCCTAACTACATGAAATTGCCGAAAGCCAAAACGGGACAGGGATTGAAGGCAAGACAGAGATTGACAGATATATGCCCAGTTAGGAGTTCTAACGCACAGATAATGAGATGCAGAACAGAGTCTCACAGGTGCGGAGGATGAGAAGCGCAGCAAAGTAGTTTGAGTAAAGACAAGGGAGGAGACTAGAATTGGGCGAGTGCAGAGAGGTCGGAAGGCAATTAGAAAGGCAGCTATATGATCCCTAGTGCTTGCTAGTAAGTTAGTACTATAAACAATGTTAGTTTAGGTTTAGTAGTTTTAACTAAAATAACAAACTGTTAGTAATGTTAGTAATGACAGAACAGCAAGGCTAAGGAAGCAAACGAGATTAGGAAGGAAATGTTTGGAAACAGAGAAAGCATGAAATCACCTGAAACTGAGATGACACAAGACTGGGGCAATGAGCTGTCACATGACATAAGACCAGACAGGGGAGACAAAGTGCAATGCATGGCAGGATACAAAAAACAATGACCGAATCAACAGAGGGAATGAACTATGGCAGAAATACAAAACAAAACAGAAACAAAATGCATCAAGACATAGAAAACATGAACAGAATATGGCAAAATCAGAACAGTAAAGCCTACGAAACGCCTTGATTGGACCTAGTAGGTCTAGGGTGAACAGCATGGAAGTCCGTAATCAGAGTCTTATCCAAAAATGTAGCGGGAGGGAAACCCAGAGACGGTGTTCAGGTCCAGAGATTGGAAGACTAGATACTGATATCTCGAGCCTCTGCGCCCGACAGTCCAGCAGAGAGCTTAACAGTGTAGGGGAAAGCCGAGATGCGAAGGGGTGGTGGGGGATCAGACCAGAAGACAGGGGGTGGGAAACAGCAGGTTTAATTTGAGACACATGGAATGTTGGGTGAATACGGACAGCATGGAAAGGAGCAGACGGAGACGTAACAGCAGACTAGAGACTTTCAATAGTAAACGGGCCAATAAACTTAGGAAAGAGTTTAGCCCCAGATGGGAAGGATGTCCTTGGAGGACAGCCACACGCTGCCCAGGTCGGCAGGATGGGGCGGCAGGCGAGCTTTGTCCGGCCAGGGCTTTCAGGCGAAACCGACCTGAGTAGCGCCCCGGTGAGAAGGTGAGGGAGAGCAGCGATTTAATGAACTCACGAAAGCAGAGGGGACAGCCACTTCCTCCTGGCAGGGAAACAAAGGGGGTTGATAGGGACATGCTTTAAAATGGGGATAGTCCGGATGCAGCGGAGGTGACTGTTAATGGCATATTCTGCCCAGGGAAGTTGGTGGCTCCAGGAGGAGGGAGATTAAGGCAAATGCATCTTAGGACAGTCTTATGCATTGATTGGCCCGCCGAGATGGCCGGTAGTCTGGGGGTGAAAACCGATGATAAACTGACTGATGTACCTAGAGAATCACAGAATGCCTTCCAGAATTTAGCTGTTAACTGGGGTCCGCGATATGATGTGATGTCTGTGGGGATACCGTGGGAATCTAATAACGTGTTGGATAATGAGGTTGGCGGTTTCTGGGCAGAAGGGAGTTTAGTGAGGGGAATGAAATGGACAGCTTTAAGGTGAATCTATCTACAATAGTGAGGATGGTAGTGAAGTGGTTGGATGGGGGAAGGCCAGTGATGAAGGCAAAGCAATGTGTGACCAGGGCGGGGGGAGGGGCAGGGGTTGTAATAAACCGAGGTGGGGGGTGATGATACCTTTTCCCTGGGCGCAGACCGAGCGGCAGCCACATACTTCTGGACGCCTTGATTAATACCAGGCCACCAGAAGTGACGAGTTATGAAATCAAGGGTGCGACGGATTCCTGGGTGACAAGAGACGTGAAGGCATGCCCCAGTCCAGGACTCCGGGGGCGAAAGTTGACTGGCACGAACAGGCAGTGATCAGGACAGGCACTGGGTGCAGCAGAGAGATTCTGGGCATTTCTCACCTCTGTCTCAATGTCCATTTCAATGGCGAACGAAAGTTTTTTAGGGAGGATGGTTTCTGGGCTGGGCAGAGATTCTCCACCTCAAGCAGCGGACAAGGCATCTGGTTTCACATTCTTGCTGCTGGGGCGATAGGCAAGGTGGAAATTAAAACGAGAGAAAAATAGCGCCCACCTGGCTTGTCGAGGGTTGAGTCTCTTGGCAGACTGGAGGTACCCAGGTTCTGTGGTCCGTGACAACGAGAAACGGAAGTTCGAGGGAGCCGCTGAGTCCACCTCCAATGCCACCTTGACCGCCAACAACCTCGGGTTGCCGAAGCCCGAGGGGCTCAGGCAGCAGAAAAGAAGTCACACGAGTGACCTTGCCATCCTCGGGCGATCTCTGGGAGAGGACAGCCCGGAAGGTGACGGGAGGCGCCAAGATGAGAAGGTAACTGGAGCTTGGGGGATCAGGAATGGTTAGGATAGGGCAGAGGAGAAGGTCTTGAGATCTTTAAAAGCTCTATCAGCTTCCCTAGACCAGAACTTGACTTTATTGGAGGTAAGAGCAGTAAGGGTGCAGCAACAGAACTGAAGGGTGAATAAATAGTCATAAAAATTAGCAAAACCCAAATGAAGGCAAAGATTGACTTCACGGTCCCGTGAGGTTTGGGAATCGGTAACAGCCTCGATCTTGACAGGGTCCATGGAATGGTGCCGGGGGAAATGATGATCCGGGAAGGAGGTGGTCTGGACAGAGAATTCACATTTTTCTGCCTTAACAAATAGGGAAGGCCAGCAGGGCAGAGACCTGGGAATGGTTAGGCAGAGCAGAGATGGGAAGGGAAAAAGATTAGGATATCATCAAGGTAGACAAAAACAAACTTGTTAATCATGTCACGAATTCATCATTTACTAGATTTTGGAAGACAGCTGGGGTGTTGGTAAGGCCGGCGGGAAGTACCAAATATTCCCAGTGTCCCGTGGGGAGTGTTAAAAGCTGTCTTCCACTATCCCTCGGATGCGGACAAGATGGTAGGCGCAGCAAATCCAGCTTGGTATAGATTTTCCGGAGGAGGTCAAAGGCAGTATTCATGAGGGGTAGAGGATATCTATTCTTGACCGTGATTTCAGTGAGTCCCCCGTAGTCAATAAAGGGTCGTAAGGATCCGTCCTTTTTGCCCACAAAAAAGAGGCCAGTACCAGCCGGAGATGAGGGGCGAATGATGCCAGCCGCGAGGGACTCACTCAGGTATTTCTCCATAGTTTCAGGGCAAGACAAGGAAAACAGACGACCTCTGGGGGGCATGGTGCCAGGCTTAAGGTCTATGGCACAGTCATAGGGTCTGAGTGGGTGCAAGCAGGTGGCCCGAGATTTGGAGAACACCTCCTTCAGGACATGGAATTCTGGGGGAACCTTCTCCAGGTTTGGAATCACTTCTGAAAGGGGAGCAGGGACATGATCTAGAGTGTCACTTAGGCAGGACTGAGCACAATTGGGACTCCAACCCTTATTCAGAGTTTTCCCCAGTCGACCTCAGGCAGATGTTTGGCCATCCAGGGGTGACCTAGGACGACTGGGGCATGAGGAGACTGGATGAGATAGAGCTTGATTGACTCTTGGTGGTTCCTTGAAATCCGCAGCTTGATAGGACCAATGACGTGGGTAATGTGACCAATGCTCTGGCCATTGAGAAGGTTAGCAACTCGATTGGGGAAGACTTTCTCAATGGGAATGCCCCAACTCTGGGCAACCTCCTGGTCAATGAAACTCTCTTCAGCACCAGAATCTATCAGCGCGGTGGTCTTTCTTCCTCCTCCACTCCACTTCAGGGAAACAGGAAAACAGGTGTGGTTTTTTGAGGAGTGATCAACAGGAATAACGCCCACTAACGCTCCTCTCCTTGTTAGTGGGCGTGGCCTTTTACTGGGCACCGTGAGATGAAGTGTCCAGCTTTGTCAAGAGTAAAAACAAACCCGATCTTTTCGCTTGCAGTCCTCCTCACTCGTGAGCTTGGTGCGACCCAACTGCATGGGCTCCGATTCGAGGGGAGGCTTGGATTTAACATCAGGCTGAGGTAGAGAAGGGCTCATCACCAGAGGTCTTGAGTTTCTGGCGCCGTAGGTGGACTGTCTTCGGTCCTCCAAGCGTGCATCAGTACGGATAGCCAGCTCAATAATCCGGTCCAGGTTTTCGGGCAGGTCACGTGAGAGAAGCTCATCCATTATCTGCTCAGATAGAACAGGGGAGACAAAGTGCAATGCATGGCAAGATACAAAACAATGACAGGAATCTAGCAGAGGGAATGAACTATGGCAGAAAAACAAACAAAAACAGACACAAAAACATGGCATGGATCAAGACATAAGCAAAACATGAAGAGAACATGGCAGAATCATAACAAGGAGAGCAGAGATGGGAAGGGGAGGGAGGGCAGAGATTGGAAGGCGAGGGAGGGCAGAGATATGATGGCAAGGGAGAGCAGAGTTGGGATGGCGATGGAGATCAGAAATGGAAAGGCGAGGGAATGCAGAAATGAGAAGGTGAGGCAGAGCAGAGATGGGAAGGTAATGGAGAGCAGAGATGGGAAGGCGAGGGAGGGCAGAGATGAGAAGGCGAGGGAGAGCAGAGATGGGAAGGCGAGGGAGAGCAGAGATGGGAAGGCGAGGGAGAGCAGAGATGGGAAGGCAAGGGAGGGCAGAGATGAGAAGGTGAAGCAGAGCAAAGATGGAAAGGCGAGGGAGGGCAGAGATGAGAAGGTGAGGCAGAGCAGAGATTGAAGGGTGAGGGAGAGCAGAGATGGGAAGGCGCGGTTGAGCAGAGATAGGAATGCGAGGGAGGGCAGAGATATGAATGCGAGGGTGAGCACAGATGGGAAGACGAGGGAGTGCAGAGATTGGAAGGCGAGGGACAGCAGAGATGGGAAGGCGCGGTTGAGCAGACATGGGAAGGCGAGGAAGGGCAGAGATATGAAGGCGGGGGAGAGCAGAGATGGGAAGGCGAGGGAGGTCAGAGATATGAATGCGATGGAGAGCAAAGATGGGAAGGTGAGGGAGGGCAGAGCATGGAAGGTGAGGGAAAGCAGAGATTGGAGGGCGAGGGAGAGCAGAGATTGGAGGGCGAGGGAGAGCAGAGAGAAGAAGATGTGGCAGTACAGAGATGTGAAGGCGAGGGAGAGCAGAGATGGGAAGGCGAGACAGGGCAGAAATGGGAAGGCGAGGCAGATCAGAGATGGGAAGGTAATGGAGAGCAGAGATGGGAAGGCGAGGGAGGTCAGAGATGAGAAGGCGAGGGAGAGCAGAGATGGGAAGGCGAGGGAGAGCAGAGATGGGAAGGCAAGGGAGGGCAGAGATGAGAAGGTGAAGCAGAGCAAAGATGGAAAGGCGAGGGAGGGCAGAGATGAGAAGGTGAGGCAGAGCAGAGATTGGAAGGGTGAGGGAGAGCAGAGATGGGAAGGCGCGGTTGAGCAGAGATAGGAATGCGAGGGTGAGCACAGATGGGAAGACGAGGGAGTGCAGAGATTGGAAGGCGAGGGACAGCAGAGGTGGGAAGGCGCGGATGAGCAGACATGGGAAGGCAGGAAGGGCAGAGATATGGGAAGGCGGGGAGAGCAGAGATGGGAAGGGGGAGGTCAGAGATATGAATGAAGAGCAAAGATGGGAAGGTGAGGGAGGGCAGAGAAGGTGAGGGAGAGCAGAGATTGGAGGGCGAGGGAGAGCAGAGATTGGAGGGCGAGGGAGAGCAGAGAGAAGAAGATGTGGCAGTACAGAGATGTGAAGGCGAGGGAGAGCAGAGAAGGGAAGGCGAGACAGGGCAGAAATGGGAAGGCGAGGCAGATCAGAGATGGGAAGACAATGGAAAGCAGAGATGGGAAGGTGAGGGAGAGCAGAGATTGTAATGGAGGGGAGGGCAGAGATATGAATGGATGGGAAGACGAGGGGAGTGCAGAGATTGGAATGCGAGGGACAGCAGAGATGGGAAGGCGCGGTTGAGCAGAGATGGGAAGGCGAGGAAGGGCAGAGATATGAAGGCGGGGGAGAGCAGAGATGGGAAGCGAGACAGGGCAGAAATGGGAAGGCGAGGCAGATCAGAGATGGGAAGACAATGGAAAGCAGAGATGGGAAAGTGAGGGACAGCAGAGATGGGAAAGCGAGGGAGAGCAGAGATTGGAATGCGAGGGAGAGCAGAGATGGGAAGGCGAGGGAGGGCAGACATTGGAAGGCAAGGGAGGTCAGATATATGATGGCGAGGGATAGCAGAGATGGGAAGGCAAGGGCGAGAAGAGATTGGAATGCGAGGGAGGGCAGTGATATGATGGCGAAGGAGAGCAGAGATGGGAAAGCGAGAGAGAGCAGAGATGGAATGGTGAGGGAATGCAGAGATGAGAAGGTGAGGCAGAGCAGTGAAGTGTTAGAAATCAGTGATTTGTATGTTTGTTTTTAGCTTGTTTTAGTTTCTGGTTTTAGTTTCTAGTTTTTAGTATGTTTTTGTTTTAGTATTGCTATTATTTATATATTTGTTATATTTATTCGTTAGAGCATGTGTGTTTCTGGATGATTGCTCTGTCTCTGGTCTTCAGTGTTTTCCTCCTGCTTCTGTCTCATGGCATCTTGTCTTTTTTCATCACAATTTCTTCCCTGTAATTTCGTTAGATTATCCGCACCTGAGAGTAGTTTAGCGAGGCAACGGGTGTTTAGTTAGATTAGAGTTAGAACTCCACCTGCTTCTCTCTCTCCTATCACCGTCCTTGCTTTTCTAGTTCCACCTCTCTACAGCTGTCCTGTGTTTAGCTGGGATTCCACTTAATTAGTTTGTGTTTAAAAAGACCCACTTTCCCGTAGTTTCTTGTCGACTGACCACAGCTCGCTCTTGGTCAGTCTCGCTTTCTGGGCGCTTATTTTCTCATTTCGATTGTTGAAAGCTCGCTTTGTGATTCTCCGTAAGTCTTGTATTTGATTGTTTGTATTATGCGTTGTGAGATTGCATTTGATTGATTAGTACTTAGTTCTCCTAATTCCCATTTTGTATCCATCTGTTTAGTATCTCCTGTGTTCTCCCTTATCCCATCCAACTCCCTTTTTTCCTTCCCTTCCATTCCCTTAGTTTCAACCCTTTTGTTACTGTCTTTGTGCGGATTGATTATTCTGGTTACTGGATCATTTTGCTTGTCCCCTGACTTCGATTCTGCCCATTCTGCATATCTCTGTTTGCCTGGCTATTGATCCATTTCTGTCTTGACCATGAGCTTGGTTAATCCCAATAAACGCCCTGCCGATGCTGAACTGCACTTGGAGTCTATGCCCGTTCCTTTCATGAAGGGTAGGCAATGGAGAGCAGAGATGGGAAGCCGAGGGAGGGCAGAGTTTGGAAGGCAAGGGACAGCAGATAGGAGAAGGTGAGGTAGAGCAGAGATGAGAAGGTGAGGGAGAGCAGAGATGGGAAGGTGAGGCAAAGTAGAGATTAGAAGGAGTGGCAGGGCAGAGATGGGAATTTGGGGGAGGGCAGAGATGAGAAGGTTTGGCAGAGCAGAGATGGAAAGACGAGGGAGGGCAGAGATGAGAAGGTGAGGCAGAGCAGAGATGGGAAGGCGAGGGAGAGCAAAGATTGGAGGGTGAGGGAGAACAGAGATGGGAAGGCGAGCGAGAGCAGAGATGAGAAGGCGAGGGAGGGCAGGGATATGAATGCGAGGGGGAGCAGAGATGGGAAGCCGCGGGAGAGCGGACATGGGAAGGCGAGAGAGGGCAGAGATATGGAGGCGATGGAGAGCAGAGATGGGAAGGAAAGCGAGGGCTGAGATTGGAAGGCGTTGGAGGGCAGAAATATGATGGCGAGGTAGAGCAAAGATGGGAAGGAGTGAGAGGGCAGAGATGAGAAGGTGAGGCAGAGCAGAGATGGGAAGGCGAGGCAGAGCAGAGATTGTAAGGCGAGGGAGAGCAGAGATGTGCAGGCAAAGGAGAGTAGTGATTGGAAGGCAAGGGAGAGCAGAGATGGGAAGGCGAGACAGGGCAGAAATGGGAAGGCGAGGCAGATCAGAGATTGGAAGACAATGGAAAGCAGAGATGGGAAGGTGAGGGAGAGCAAAGATTGTAATGCGAGGGAGGGCAGAGATATGAATGCGAGGGTGAGCACAGATGGGAAGACGAGGGAGTGCAGAGATTGGAAGGCGAGGGACAGCAGAGATGGGAAGGCGCGGTTGAGCAGAGATGGGAAGGCGAGGAAGGGCAGAGATATGAATGCGGGGGGAGCAGAGATGGGAAGGCGAGACAGGGCAGAAATGGGAAGGCGAGGCAGATCAGAGATGGGAAGACAATGGAAAGCAGACATGGGAAGGTGAGGGAGAGCAGAGATTGTAATGCGAGGGAGGGCAGAGATATGAATGCGAGGGTGAGCACAGATGGGAAGACGAGGGAGTGCAGAGATTGGAAGGCGAGGGACAGCAGAGATGGGAAGGCGCGGTTGAGCAGAGATGGGAAGGCGAGGAAGGGCAGAGATATGAAGGGGGGGAGCAGAGATGGGAAGGCGAGACAGGGCAGAAATGGGAAGGCGAGGCAGATCAGAGATGGGAAGACAATGGAAAGCAGAGATGGGAAGGTGAGGGAGAGCAGAGATTGTAATGCGAGGGAGAGCAGAGATGGGAGGGCGAGGGACAGCAGAGATGGGAAAGCGAGGGAGAGCAGAGATTGGAATGCAAGGGAGAGCAGAGATGGGAAGGCGAGGGAGGGCAGAGATTGGAAGGCGTTGGAGGGCAGAAATATGATGGCGAGGTAGAGCAAAGATGGGAAGGAGTGAGAAGGCAGAGATGAGAAGGTGAGGCAGAGCAGAGATTGTAATGCGAGGGAAAGCAGAGATGTGCAGGCGAAGGAGAGTAGTGATTGGAAGGCGAGGGAGAGCAGAGATGGGAAGGCGAGACAGGGCAGAAATGGGAAGGCGAGGCAGATCAGAGATGGGAAGACAATGGAAAGCAGGGATGGGAAGGTGAGGGAGAGCAGAGATTGTAATGCGAGGGAGGGCAGAGATATGAATGCGAGGGTGAGCACAGATGGGAAGACGAGGGAGTGCAGTGATTGGAAGGCGAGGGACAGCAGAGATGGAAAGGCCTTGTTGAGCAGAGATGGGAAGGCGAGGAAGGGCAGAGATATGAAGGCGGGGGGGACCAGAGATGGGAAGGCGAGACAGGGCAGAAATGGGAAGGCGAGGCAGATCAGAGATGGGAAGACAATAGAAAGCAGAGATGGGAAGGTGAGGGAGAGCAGAGATTGTAATGCGAGGGAGAGCAGAGATGGGAGGGCGAGGGACAGCAGAGATGGGAAAGCGAGGGAGAGCAGAGATTGGAATGCGAGGGAGAGCAGAGATGGGAAGGCGAGGGAGGGCAGACATTGGAAGGCAAGGGAGGTCAGATATATGATGGCGAGGGAGAGCAGAGATGGGAAGGCAAGGGCGAGAAGAGATTGGAATGCGAGGGAGAGCAGAGATGGGAAGGCGAGGGAGAGCAGAAATGGAATGGTGAGGGAATGCAGAGATGAGAAGGTGAGGCAGAGCAGTGAAGGGAAGGCAATGGAGAGCTGAGATGGGAAGCCGAGGGAGGGCAGAGATTGGAAGGCAAGAGACAGCAGAGAGGAGAAGGCGAGGGAGAGCAGAGAGAAGAAGATGTGGCAGAACAGAGATGTGAAGGCGAGGGAGAGCAGAGATGGGAAGGTGAGGGTGGGCAGAGATGAGAAGGTTAGGCAGAGCAGAGATGGGAAGGCGAGAGAGGGCAGAGATATGAATGCGATGGAGAGCAAAGATGGGAAGGTGAGGGTGGGCAGAGCATGGAAGGTGAGGGAGAGCAGAGATTTGAATGCGAGGGAGGTCAGATATATCATGGCTAGGGAGAGCAGAGATGGGAAGGCGAGGGAGAGCAGAGATAATAAGGCAAGGGAGGGCAGAGATATGATGGGAGGGAGAGCAGAGATGGGAAGACCAGAGAGGGCAGAGATATTAAGGCGTTGGAGTTCAGAAATGGGAAGGCCAGGGAGGGCAGTGATATGAAGGCATGTGAAAGCGGAGATGGGAAGGCCAGGGAGGGCAGAGATTGGAAGGCAAGGTTGGGCAGAGATATGATGGCAAGGGAGAGCAGAGATTGGTGGGCGAGGCAAAGCAGAGATGGGAAGACGAGGGAGAGCAGAAATATGATGGCAAGGGAGGGCAGAGATGAGAGGGTGAGGCAGAGCAGAGATGTAAAGGCGATGGAGAGCAGCGATGGGAAGGCGAGGGAGGGCAGAGATATGAAGGCATGGGAGAGCTGAGATGGGAAGGCGAGGGAGGGCTGAGCTATGATGGCGAGGGAGAGCAGAGATTGGACAGCGAGGGGGAGTGGAGATTGGACAGCGAGGGAGGGCAGAGATATTATGGCGAGGGAGAGCAGAGATGGGAAGGCGAGCGAAAGCCGAGATTGGTGGGCGAGGGAGAACAGAGTTGGTAAGGCTAGGGAGAGAGGAGACTGGAAGGTGAGGGCGAGCAGAGATGGGAAGGCAAAGGAGGGCAGAGATGAGAAGGTGTTGCAGTGGAGAGATCGGAAGGCGAGGGAGAGCAGAGATGGGAAGGTGAGGGACGGCAGAGATCAGAAGGTTAGGCAGAGCAGAAATGGAAAGGCGAGCCAGGTCAGAGATGGGAAGGCGAGGGAGGGCAGAGATATGAATGCGAGGGAGAGCAGAGATGGGAAGGCGAGGGAGTGCAGAGGTTGGAAGGCGAGGGAGGGCAGAGATATAATGGCGAGGGAGCGCAGAGATGGGAAGGCGAGGGAGAGCAGATAAGGGAAGGTGAGGGATTGCAGAGATTGGAAGGCTGAGGGAGAGCAGAGATGGGAAGCCGAAGGAGGGCAGAGATATGAAGGCGTGGGAGAGCAGAGATGGGATGGCGGATTGCAGAGGGAGGGCAGAGATATGATGGCGGGGGAGAGCAGAGATGGGATGGCGAGAGAGGGCAGAGATATGATGGCGGGGGAGAGCAGAGATTGGACAGCGAGGGAGAGCAGAGATTGGACAGCGAGGGAGGGCAGAGATATAATGGCGAGGGAGCGCAGAGATGGGAAGGCGAGGCAGAGCAGAGATGGGAAGGCGAGGGAGAGCAGAGATGAGAAGGCAAGGGAGGGCAGAGATTGGAAGGCAAGGGAGGGCATAGATATGATGGCGAGGGAGAGTCGTTATGGGAAGGCGAGGGAGAACAGAGATGGAAAGGCATGGGAGAGCAGAGATTGGAGTGCGAGGGCGAACAGAGATGCGAAGGCAATGGAGAGCAGAGATGGGAAGGTGAGGGAGAGCAGAGATTGTAATGCGAGGTATATCAGAGAAGGGAGGGCCCGGGACAGCAGAGATGGGAAAGCGAGGGTGAGCAGAGATTGGTGGGTGAGGCAAAGCAGAGATGGTAAGGCGAGGGAGAGCAGAGATGTGATGGCGAGGGAGGGCAGAGATGAGAGGGTGAGGCAGAGCAGAGATGGAAATGCGAGGGAGAGCAGCGATGGGAAGGCGAGGGATAGCAGAGATTCGAGCGTGAGGGAGAACCGAGATTGGGAGGCGAGGGAGAGCAGAGATGAGAAGGCGAGGTAAGGCAGAGATATGAATGCGAGGGAGAGCAGAGATGGGGGGGAGGAGAGAGAGATGGGGAAGGCGAGGGATTGCAGCAGATAAGGGAAGCAGAGATGGGAAGCCGAGGGATTGCAGAGTTTGATGGGAAGGCGAGAGGAGAGAGAGAGATGGGAAGCCGAGGGCCAAGGGTTAGCAGAGTTGGGAAGGCGAGGGAGATCAGAGACGGGAAGGTGAGGGAGAGCAGAGATTGGAGGGCGAGGGCGAACAGAGATGCGAAGTCAAGGGAGAGCAGAGATGGGAAGGTGAGGGTGAGCAGAGATGCTAAAGAGAGGGAGAGCAGAGATTCGGAAGGCGAGGGAGAGCAGAGATTGGAGGGCGCGAGGGAACAGAGATGCGATGGCAAGGGTTAGCAGAGTTGGGAAGGTGAGGGTGAGCAGAGATGGGAAGGCAATGGAGAGCAGAGATGTGATGGTGAGGGAGAGCAGAGGTTCTAATGCGAAGCAGAGCACTTATGTGAGGGCGAGGGAGCAGAGATGGGAAGGTGAGGGAGAGCAGAGATGGGAAGGCAATGGAGAGCAGAGATGTGAAGGCAAGGGAGAGCAGAGATTGGATGGCGAGGGAGGGCAGAGATTGGAAGACGAGGGAGGGCAGAGATATGATGGCGAGGGAGTGCAAAGGTCTGAAGGCGAGGGAGGGCAGATATTTGAAGGCGAGGCAATGTAGAGATGGGAAGCCGAGGGAGAGCCCAGATGAGAATGCGAGGGCGAGCAGAGATGGAAAGGCGAAGCAGAGCAGAGATTATAAGGCGAGGGAGAGCAGAGATGTGCAAGCGAGGGAGAGCAGTTATGGGAAGGCGAGGGAGAGCAGAGATGGGAAGGCAAGGGAGAGCAGACATTGGAGTGCGAGGGTGAACAGAGATGCGAAGGCAAGGGAGAGCAGAGATGGGAAGGTGAGGGAGAGCAGAGATTGTAATGCGAGGTAGATCAGAGATGAGAGGGCCAGGGACAGCAGAGATGTGAATGCGAGGGAGAGCAGAGATGGGTGGGCGAGGCAAAGCAGAGATGGGAAGGTGAGGGAGAGCAGAAAAATGATGGCAAGGGAGGGCAGAGATGAGAGGGTGAGGCAGAGCAGAGATGTAAAGGCGATGGAGATCAGCGATGGGAAGGCGAGGGAGGGCAGAGATATGAAGGCGTGGGAGAGCAGAGATGGGAAGGCGAGGGAGGGCTGAGATATGATGGCGAGGGTGAACAGAGTTGGTAAGTCTAGGGAGAGAGGAGACGGGAAGGTGAGGGCGAGCAGAGATGGGAAGGCAAAGGAGGGCAGAGATGAGAAGGTGTTGCAAATGGAGAGATCGGAAGGCGAGGGAGAGCAGAGATGGGAAGGCAAGGGACGGCAGAGATCAGAAGGTTAGGCAGAGCAGAAATGGAAAGGCGAGCCAGGTCAGAGATGGGAAGGCGAGGGAGGGCAGAGATATGAATGCGAGGGAGAGCAGAGATGGGAAGGCGAGGGAGTGCAGAGGTTGGAAGGCGAGGGAGAGCATGTTGTGAATTAAGGATTTTATGTTTGATGTTGTATGTTTTGCTTAGATTTATTAGTTTCATTGTGTTTAGTTAATGTTTTCTAGTGTGACTGTTCATGTTTTATGAATGCTTGTCTCTTGTCTTCCTTGTACTGAGCTCCCTTTTGTGTTTCCCAAGTGTGGTGTCTTGTCTTGTTTCCATTCACAATCTCTTCCCCTGTTTTTTCTGGTTGGGTACTTCCTGCTTCCTTCTTCCTGTGCTTGTTAACTGTCTGCACCTGAGAATATTTTAGCTGAGGCACGGGTGATTAGAAATGGGTAGGACTACACATTAGAGCAGAGTAGTTAGGCACGGTGATTAGTTAGTTTGAAGAAGCAGGGCACACCTACTTCCCCCAATCTGTCCTATCACCATCCTTTGCTGTTCTAGGTTCCGCCTCCTCCAGCTGTCCTTTTTACTTGGGCTAAACACTCTGATTAGTTTGTTTATAAAGACCCCACTTTTCCTCTTGTCAGTGTCGATTTGTTTCGCCCTTTGCTCAGTCTTGGTCGCCTCGCTCTGCCTTTCTTTCTAGTGAGCTTCTGATTGTTGTAAGATTTGTCTCATGTGATTCATTGTTACCAGTTGATATTTTGTATTTGGCGCCGAGTGATTGTGAATTTTGATTGCTAGTCTTTCGTTTTCCCATATTCCCTTGCATTCCCTTCGTTTAGTTAATTTCTCCCTTTCCCCTATCCAATTACCCTTTCCCCTTTTCCCCTATTTCCCTTAGTTTAGATCCCCCTTTGTTTCTGTATTTTGTGCTGACGGATTTTCTGGTTAATAGATCCCTTGCCTGTCCCTGGTTTACGATTCTGATTACCTGTGATATTCCTGATTCTGGCTTCTGACTTGTTTCTGTTTTTTCTGACCATGAGCATTGAACATTCCCAGTCTAATAAAAGACGCTCTTCTGAGCTTGATCCGCGATTGGAGTCCTCGTATGTTCATTACAGTGCAGAGATGGGAAGGCGAGGGAGTGCAGAGATGGGAAGGCAAGGGAGGGCAGAGATATGAAGGCGAGGGAGAGCAGAGATGAGAAGGTGAGGCAGAGCAGAGATGGGAAGCTGAGGGAGAGCAGCGATGGGAAGGCGAGGGAGAGCAGAGCTTGGAGCGTGAGGGAGAACCGAGATGGGGAGGCGAGGGAGAGCAGAGATGAGAAGGCGACGTAAGGCAGATATATGAATGCGAGGGAGAGCAGAGATGGGAAGGCGAGGGAGGGCAGATAAGGGAAGGCGAGGGATTGCAGAGATTGGAAGCCGAGGGAGAGCAGAGATGGGAAGCCGAAGGAGGGCAGAGATATGAAGGCGTGGGAGAGCAGAGATGGGATGGCGAGGGAGGGCTGAGATATGATGGCGGGGGAGTGCAGAGATTGGACAGCGAGGGAGAGCAGAGATTGGACAGCGAGGGAGGGCAGAGATATTATGGCGAGGGAGCGCAGAGATGGGAATGCAAGGGAGGGCAGAGATGAGAAGGCGAGGGAGGGCAGACATTGGAAGGCAAGGGAGGGCAGAGATATGATGGCGAGGGAGTGCAGAGATGGGAAGGCGAGGGAGGGCAGAGATTGGAAGGCAAGGGAGGGCAGAGATTTGATGGCGAGGGAAAGCAGAGATTGGACAGCGATGGAGGGCAGAGATATTATGGCGAGGGAGAGCAGAGATGGGAAGGCGAGGTAAGAGCAGAGATGGGAAGGCGAGGGAGGGCAGAGATTGGACGGCGTGAGCGAACAGAGATGGGAAGGCAAGGGAGAGCAGAGTTGGGAAGGCGAGGGACAGCAGAGATGGGAAAGCGAGGGTGAGCAGAGATTGGAATGCGAAGCAGAGCAGAGATGGGAAGGCAAGGGACAGCAGAAATTCGAAGGCGAGGCAGGGCATAGCGTGGAAGGTGAGGGAGAGCAGAGATTGGAAGGCGAGGGAGAGCAGAGATGGAAAGGCGAGGGTGAGCAGAGATGGGAAGGCAAGGGACAGCAAAAATTCGAAGGCGAGGCAGGGCATTGCGTGGAAGGTGAGGGAGAGCAGAGATGGGAAGGCGAGGCAGAGCAGAGATGGGAATGCGAGGGTGAGCAGAGATGGGAAGGCAAGGGAGTGCTGAGATTGGAAGGTGAGTGAGGGCAGAGATATGATGACGGCGGAGAGCAGAGATGGGAAGGCAAGGGATGCAGAGATGGGAAGACGAGGCAGAGCAGAGATTGGAAGGCAAGAGATAGCAGAGATTGGAAGGTGAGGTAGAGCAGCCTGTTCGGATTTCGTTGCTGTGAGGAGACCTCTTTGAAGCGGAGCCATGGACCTGGAGCAGTCAACGTTGAGACTGAATGGGGACTGGCTCGACACGGTACTCCCCCAGGAGAAATATTCTATGCCTTTTGGATGCTGGACTTATGTATTGGATTTCGGACTAGAGTTTTGTTCTGGATTGGATTTGGTGATTTAGATAATGTTTATTGTTAATGTGTTTGTGATTTGTATTTATTGTTGAAGTGCATTTGTGTTGAGGATGTATAATAAAAATTTATAAATGATGAACTAATGAAAGACTGTACAGCTTTAAATGTATACATTTTACTTATTCTCAATATCTAAAGTAATTTGCGGTACCTTTTTGTCTAATGACCAACAGAGCCTCTCCATACAGCTCTTTTTTCTGTTTATGCTGTCTCTGAGTCAGTGGATAAAAAAAGTCTTCATGCTTATAGCACTGTCTAATAGGAATAATCTGCCTTTTGAATGTTTGGTCCGTGACTTTCATTTGTTCAAAAATGCTCTGTCTTCTTATGAAAGAGTCATTTGTACATTTTCATAACAACACCTGTATTATTATTATAAAGTATTGCATCAGTATTACATCAGTATTATCACTGTATTACTTGATGCTTTCGCTGACATGAACATTATTTCCTCTTTATATCCATGAATGAATGGCCCATTTTCATGCTCTGCTCCATTTTTCTGATTTTGTACGTTTGTTTTGTTGTTTGTGTTTTTCTTATTATGTTATTATTCTATTATTGGTCGTTTTCTTCTTTGCTTGGTTTGGTTTTGTTTTGTTTTTTGTCATCCACAGAGGTGCAATTTGAAGTTAAATACCCGCCAGTCAATATCATGGATTTCAACATTTCCATGCTTCTGTCATAATTTGTAATACTCCTCCGCGTGTGGTGCACTCTTCTTCTTATGAATCTGCAGCTCAATGGCACAAACAATGCAGGCAGCAGGGAGAAAACTATGTTCTCTGATTGGAAATGCATTCTCCACAGATAAATTAGGGAATATTTTTTTCCGCAAACCTTGCAGCATGGAAATGACACTCATATTTTTGTTTTGCACGAAACAAGAGTTTCAAAACTATTGGAGCCTGTTAGCAGTGTGAGATTATCCAACGCTGATTGGCTGTGTGGATATATCCAGTAAAAACTAGCTTGGCATTTATTGCGCTTTGGAATGAAAGCTGATGTTCATGGATGCTAAACTTTGGGATATACTGTGTAACGTGTTGCTAAGGGCTGAGCTTGGCATAACTACCGGCTTGCTACTGATGATCTTCTTGCAGTGGTGGTCCAAAAAATTTTGAAAGTGGCATTTATTTCATTTTGCAATGAAACTCCTCACATTTCTGTCAATATTATGGAAAATATCCTTCCTCTTGCCTTCTCATTGAGGATATTCTTGTGAAATATGGTGATCTATCAAATGTTAAAGTATGCTACTTTGGTTAGCTAGACATTCTCACTGACATGACTTAACTGGCTCTTGGCTGTGCTGTAGCGCTGTTCGTTGGTGTTCATTCTGCTTGAGTTGAGACAGAGGAAGACGTGCGGGATCGAATCTGAAGTTTTACTCTTGTTTAAACGGAGTTATTTGAAACTAATTTGTGTGTTCAGGCTCAAACAGTATTAGAGATTAGACAATTTGCTCCCGAGGTATAACCTTTGTCGCATTAGGGGCAGGGAGAATCTTCCTCCATCATCTTTTTTTTTCCCCTTTTTCCCCTTAACAACTCGGTGAGCAAACAGCCAAATTAAGTCGCTAATCTGGTCAAACAAAGGCGACGGGGTTTTTGGGGGTTTTTTTGAGGGGTTTCAGTCTCCGGGAGCAAAGTAAGGTAAAGTAAAATAAATTTAAACGCTAAATTTAAAGAATAAACTAAACGCCAAAAGTAATTGTCTAACTTAGTGAATTGTGTGATATACAAAGTAAGTCAGAGTTGTTTTCAAGGACTGAGGTACACTGTCGCCTGTTTTTTTTGTAGCTGATTTAGCTAACGAACTATTGTAAGCTCTCAACGCCAGGAATATATCAAATTACCGGATATCTAACTATCTGGCTTGGTTTCATACTTGGTCGCTTGCCTTTCATACAGTCTTCTAGCCAATAAATATTGACGCTCACGGGGTTTTTAGTCCCCTTCGTTCTCTATCCTGACCGCATTACCGCATAAACGCATTTCCAAGCTTGAATATTAACGCTAACCGGGTTTTTGTCTTTTTCGCATTTTATTATCATCGAAGGGCTCTTCTGATTAAACACATTGCAAATTACGTTATCTTTGTATTCTCCTCGGTTGCGCTGCCTTGATCAGCTGATTAAAGTTTAACTGCTTGTTTGAGTGCTCAGCGACAGCTTGTTGGGGAGATACTGTGTGTAGTTCGCTCACCTAAGTAAACGACTTGTTTATTCGGTCCGTTTAATTAAAGGAACCGAGGCTTAACTCTTATCTCGGTTACTCTTGGTTGTATTTGTGGCTGGCTAGCTAGATAGTTACTGTTTGCTTTTTTGGCTGGGGATCTGAGATTTAGTATTCAGTCAATAGGACAGCAGTCACTTTTAGTCGTCCGCTCGTTACCCTTGAATTTAAACGAAAGCTTTTACCGAGTGCTCCGCCTCCTCCCTCCTCCAGTTTCTCCTGGGCGTAGTATAGCCAGTCTTTATCTGGGTTCTCAGCTAAGCCCTGTGAGACTTTTTGGGTTAGTATATTAATAGTAGCGGGTCTAGATAAATTCAAGTTGGCTTATTAGGACTGCTTATTATCGATAGAGTTTCTCAATTTGGTATTTCATTTCTGTTCACTAAAAACTAAGCCCCTGTTGAAAGAGGCTTATTATCCATTCACATAGTTTCCCCACGGTTTCTATTGTGACTGCTGCTTAGGGCTTCTCAGGTTAATTAATTAATAAATTGTGGTTCCTGAGCTTCTGTCTCGGCATTAGTAATTTTCTTTGTTATCTAGGGTGAGCGAGGTCATTAGGTAGGGGGTTCAAAATGTGGCCAAAACTATGTGACGGTTGCAGGATGATCGCACTTTTGGAAAGAGATTTCAGGGTGGGTTTGTCTGTCACCGGTGCCAGCTAATTGAGCATCTGGAGAGCAAGATCCTTGTTCTTCAGGGCCAGTTAATGCACGACATAGTTCATAATCAGTAGAGTTCCTAGAGGAACTAAGTAGTATGTCGTTTAGAGAAATGGTCTGTACGCCAAAGCAGGGTGGTGTGGGGACCCCAGAGCAGGCAGGAGAGAAAGTTGGGTGACGGTAGGACGTCAAGCGCAGGAAAGGGCGTGCACACCGTGACAGCGACAGCTCCTCCAGTGGTTGAGGTGTCCAACCGATTCCGGCCCTTGCAGGAACTCGATTGGCCCCTGACCCTGAGAGTGAGGGGACTAATGAGCAGCAGGGCACCCTGTTGGCCTCTACCCCTCAGAAAAGAGAGTTATTGATAGTGGGGGACTCAACACTTAGAGGAATAGACAGTTTAGTCTGTTCGCGGCGACAAGGAGTCTCGTCACAGACGTGTGTTGCCTGCCTGGTGCCCAGGTAGGAGACCTCCTGAGCGCTTCGGACAAGCTCCTGGCCAGAGCGGGAGGGGATCCAGTTGTCATGGTCCATGTTGGGACTAATGACATAGGTAAGGGTAGGTTTGAGGTTCTGCAAAGCAAATTTGTTGAATTAGCTGAAAAGCTTAGGAGCAGATCCTCCACGGTAGTGTTCTCCGATTCTACCGGTACCACGTGCAAGCAGAGGGAAGCAGAATTTTATCTGGAGGTTTAACACGTGGCTCTGAACCTGGTGTAGGAAAGAGGGGTATAGGTTTATGGGGCACTGGAACTACTTCTGGGACAGGGTGACCTGTTCAAGCGGATGGGCTACACCTGAACCGGAGGGGTACCTTTGCACTGGGTCAGCGTATGTTGAGGGTAGCAGAGAGTTATTTAAACTAGGGACTTGGGGGGCAGGGAGGTTAGAGAGTGTTACACAGAGGAAATGCAGACTGCCCTGATGGAAGCTGACAGCATTACATGCACTATTGATGATATATTTTTAAAGCAAAAAAAGCATGGTGAGGGGCTTTGAGCAGCAGGCGATGGGAAATCGAAGGGGAAGAGCGTTCATGATAACCTGAAATGTTTTTATCTAAATGCAAGAAGCATTAAAAATAAATTTCAAGAACTTGAGGCCGTTATGATTAGTGAAGGCTATGACATAGTTGGGATTACAGAGACATGGCTTAGTGAAGAGGATGGAGATGAATATAATGTAGAAGGTTATAAGCTCTTTAGGAAGGATAGATGTAATAGGCGAGGAGGGGTGTAGCACTCTATGTGAACGAAAAACATAAATGTGCAGGAAATTCCTGAAATTGAATATTCCATGCCTTGTGAAGATACCTGGGTCAGGCTCACTGGCAAACACGAGACTGGTTTAAACATAGGTGTATGCTATCGACCACCAGCTTTGGACAGTACAGCCAATGAAATGCTCTTTAAGAGGATTACGCAAGCTTGTAGAGGAGGAGGGACTATTATTATGGGAGACTTAAATTATCCTGGTATTGATTGGGAAATTGTGAAAGGACAGGGTAGGGGGAGGAAGAATTTCTAGATGTCATAAATGATAATTTTTTGGTGCAGTATGTTAATAAACCTACAAGAGAGAAGGCAATTTTAGATTTGCTGCTCTGTAATGACCCAGATAGAATTAGCAATGTTGAGGTACTGGAGCCACTTGGGACAAGTGATCACTCTACTATTAATTTTGAGGTTTCATGGGAAGTTTAAAACAAAAATTTTTAATTTTAGGCGAGCAAACTTTGACAGGATGCGGTCATATCTAAGTGAAACAAAATGGGAGACACTCCTGGACTGTGAGTCTGTAAATGAGATGTGGGAAAGATTTAAGGGGTTTTACTTGATTCACAATGTAAATTCATTCCAAAGGTGTCCAAAAGTAAGCTGAAAAAGCAGAATCCTCAGTGGATGACAGCAGCTATTCGTAGGAGTTTGAGGGAAAAGAGGAATCTTTATAAGATGTACATAGAGGATAACAATGAGATTACTAAGGCCGAATTCTGTAAAATGCGGGCTGTGGTCAAAAAAGAGCTGAGGAATGCTAGAAGACTGTATGAAAGACAAATTGAAAAAAAAAAAAAAACTAACCCTAAGCGCTTCTTTCAGTACTGTAGCAGAAAAAGGAAAGTCAAAGAGCAGGTTAAGTGCATAAAGAATAAAAATGGATCGCTGCTATATGATAATAAGGATATTATGGACACCTTAAACGGTTACTTTGTTGGAGAATTTTTCCTTAGAGCGGTCTTTATTCGCCAGAGGGCTTGTCCAATGCTCAAGATTATTTAGCGGAAATTGAGGTTAGGGATAACGTCAGATTAGACAAGTTGCATCAACTAAAGGCAGATAAGGCGGCGGGTCCTGATGGCTTATATCCTAGAGTGCTCAGGGAAGTTAGTGAGATCATCTTTAAGCCGCTATCTGCCATCTTTAGACGGTCTTTAGAAACTGGAGAAATACCAAATGATTGGAAACAGGGCAATATAATACCAATATATAAAAAAAGGGGACCGTACTGAGCCAGGTAATTACAGGCCAGTCAGTTTAACTTGCATTATGCAAAATATTGGAATCTATCATAAAAGATGAGCTGGACTTATTTCTTGAACGTAACAATATCTTGAGGGATAGCCAACATGGTTTTCGAAAGAAGGTCATGCCTGACAAACCTTCTGGAATTTTTTTTTGAAGAGGCCACCAAGACTTATGACCAGAGCAGGGCTTATGACATCATATATTTGGATTTTCAGAAAGCATTTGACACAGTACCGCATAAGAGACTAATTTTTAAAATGAGCTCCATTGGAGTTACAGGTGGTATTCTGAAGTGGATTCATAACTGGTTGCAGGACAGAACACAAAGAGTGGTGGTCAGTGGTATATCATCTGAGCTAGGTTGGGTGGGGAGTGGCGTCCCCCAGGGATCGGTGTTGGGACCCCTGCTGTTCCTCATCTACATTAATGACCTTGATAGGAATATTGAGAGCAGATTAGTGAAATTTGCAGATGATACTAAATTGGGGGGCTTGGCAAATAGTTTAGAGTCCACTAAAGTGATTCAGGATGATTTGGATAGAATTCAGAATTGGGCAGAAATGTGGCAAATGAAATTTAATGTAGCGAAATGTAAAGTAGTACATGTAGGTAATAAAAACATTAGACGGGATTACTTCATGGGAGGTTTTAAACTGGAATGTGCTCCACAAGAGAAAGATCTGGGAGTGATTGTTGACCAAACCCTCACAGGCTCTAGCCATTGTGCTGTAGCTGTTAAAAAAAAGCCAATCGGATGCTGGGATACATTGCCAAAAGTATTGAGTTCAAATCCAAGGAGGTGATGCTTCTTTTGTACAACACATTCGTCAGACCACATCTAGAGTATTTTGTACAGTTCTGGGGGACCATACTTTAAGAAAGACATAGAGGCTTTAGAGAAAGTTCAGAGAAGAGCCACGGCTAATTCCGGGTATTAAAGATGAAAGCTATGAGAAAAGGCTGAAGATCCTTAATCTCTTTAGTCTTAGGAAAAGGAGACTAAGGGGTGATTTGATTGAGGTCTTTAAATATGTTAAAGGGATTAACAAAGTGAATTATGTAGGATTCCTTCAACCAAGTGTTGTTAGCAGAACTCGGGGTCACAAATGGAAGCTGACTAAAGGTAAATTTAGCACTGATATTCGGAAATATTTCTTCACCCAAAGAGTAATTTCAGTGTGGAACAGCTTGCCTGACCATATTGTTGAGGCAGAGACCTTGGGAGTTTTCAAGAGCAGACTTGACTTAAAGCTAGATACCGTTGAGTCATTGAGTATCTGAAGTGATATATTCACGATGGTACAAAGAAACTGGCAAGCCTAGTTGGGCTGAACGGCCTGTTCTCGCCATTCATGTTATGTTATGTTATGTTATGTTAACTGAAAAGGCAGACATCAAAGAACAAAGAGGTTTAGGATGAGAAGAGAAAGTAGAAAAGGAGGCAAGGGTAAAACTGCCTAAATTAGATTTGTATTTTTATCTTCTCATGTGATGAGCAGCAGTGAAACAGCTGATGAACAACGGATGGCAAACACCTGTTGGTAAGGTAATGTTTACTTCAGCCATCCAGGGTGCTAGCTAGCTAGCTGCTGAGAGCAAGAGAGTGTTTTTTTTTTTTTTTTTTAGATGCGGCTGGTTTATTATTCTCAGCTCAACCATTTTACCTACTCAAGACAGTCAGCAGCTTTAACGTTAGATACCGAGCTAGCACCCAGTTTTTGTACAAAATTTAAGTGGACAGACCCCCCAAAAAATGCTGGGTAGGCCTGGCTACTCATAATAATGAATGGCAAGGCTAGAGGAGGACATCAGTGATCTAAAAGGAGGGGAGATTGCTGGAGCATGTTTGGCAGGCGGGTGAAATTTGAAGACAGCTCAACTTGCTGCCATTTACAAAAGAAAAGTGCCTTAGGACGGTGATGTTCGCTTGAATCACTGAAAGTAATGGCATTATGAAACTCCTTGATGATAATTTCTTTACCTTGGTGTGTCGTGCAAGTTTGAACAAAAAAAATCATAAACCCAGTGGTGTGTTTCACAATAAAAACTGCGCATTACAGCTGTTTACAAGTTAGTGAGTAAAGTGGCGCAATGAGTGCAGAAATTGGACTTCATATGAGAGTAGAAAAGTGATGTCGCCAAAAGTGTCGTATGTCATCATATTCCTGAGTAAGAGACAAGTGCAATACAGCAAGTATTGCATTTGAATGTTCGACAAGGCACAAGGCTTTGGCATATGATTTTCTATGTGAATCTGTGTGTATTCCTCAGCACAGACAGCAGTGTTCCCATTATCAAAACTCCCTCAGACCCCTGGTAAGACCTTGAATTGTGTGTATCCAGTGCCGTTAAGGGCCTTGAAAAGCTTACCACTGCATGGAAATAGCGTCCATTTTGCGAAAGAACACTCATCACCCATCATCTAAGTGAGTATCAATATACCGGTGGAATTTTCATAAATTAATTGAGCTGAATTCTATTCCTGGAGCTGTTTGTAAGACGCCTTTATTGAAAGTGTGATGTTATGTCATTGTACAGTGCATGCCAGCAACCTTTTCATGGATAGAAAAGGGCTACAGGTCATTTAAACTCCAATGGTAAAAGCCAATCTGTTATTATTGTTATATAATGAACATGGAGGGCAGTCAAGATGATTTTTGTAAATATTCATGTTGAAAAAATGACTGCTGTACACCAGCATACCGTAATGCAGTATAAAGTGCATTTAATCCCCCAGTTTGGTAAGTTTTTGAACATAAATAAGGGAGCTTGAAGCATCGAGTGACAATATGGCCTTAAATATACTCCACAGGAAAATAAGCTAATGCCATGAAATTTGAGGCTAAAAAGTCTTCCATTACATCAGTTTTCTGCACAAAAGGTCAATGGTTAAGGAAATGAAAGGCTCGAGCAAAGCCCCTTTGTCCTGGAGGTGATTGCGCATTATGCAGTACAAACAAAAAAAACTAAAATGTTGTTAAAAATATTGTCAGTTGGATTCACACAACGGAGTAAATTAACCTGCAATTAATTTGATTTATTGATTTCGCAAGAAATCCACAAAATTTATTAAAAATTACAGATTTCCGTTTTGTGGAACCAGTGACAAAAGTGAATTCAACATTTCATTTTTTTGAGATTGAGTTTGCTGGTCAGAGAGTGTGTAAAATACCCTGGGAAATGTACGATATAATTTAATTTACAAAATAAAAAAAAAAAAAAAAAAAAAAACACAATGCGCTCAGGGCTCAGACGTGGTCAGAAACAAATGTACCCCAGTTATGAATCTGATGGCAAATCTTTGTACTGCAGGACTGAGTCATAATTCAAAAATAAATGTATTTTCCGCGAACTTTTAAAAACGTAGCTTAATTAAAACACATTTTCTTCCATTTCAATTATTCTAAAAAATAAAATAAGTAAAAGTAGTTTCCCCCCAAATGGTAGATTTTGCCAAGCAATAAAAAGGAAAAAAAAAAGAAGTTAAAAAGAAATATATATCCTATACAACACATCGGAAGAGCAGTCTCAATTTGGTTTGCCAAAAGTTTTCGTTGGCTACTTGAAGTGTGTTTTAAGTTCACAATATCCTCCGATGTGTCTTCAGGTGTTATAATGTGGCACCAAACAATATCGTTATCGTGGATTGCATGGAGGAGCTCTGAAAACATGCATTTCTTTGGTCTACATTAATTTAATTAATGTGTTTTGGGCGGGAACACAAGTTCTTACATTATTCAATAAATAATAAGTAATATGATGCCACCTAAACGTACATATGTGAAGCTGCAATGTTCAGGTTTTATGGCATAAGATATGCCGGTGCCACTACTCTATATAATATTTAAATAACGTTGTAACATTAAGAAGTGATGACTGAAGAAAGATTGGAAAGGCAGATATCTCCTGAGGCTGATTTTTATTCCGATACTGTTTTGAATTGATACATAATCTGTTATTCTCATTTTTGAGACAAGCTGGTAAAGAATTTCATTATTAGTCGTATTGTAAACAATGAATACCAACATCTTTTGGTAATTTTTGTCTTGGAAATTTAGGTTGGATAAACACAAAGTTATCAAATTATAAAAGGTACTACTTATTGCTCTGAGACAAAAATAACGCGCAAATCACTGGCGCAAACCATAAAATAAATAGCCTTCAACAATTTCATATCGAATTACTTGTGCAAATTGATTTTACAATGCATCAGTCAATAATCCAAATAAATACAGAATAAATGAAGTGAACCATCGAGTGCACTCAGACATTTATCTTTCTTAAATATCACAGAAAATAACCTTCTTCGACATTTTCTATGCATGTGTGTCCTAAAATCCCTCAGCAAGAAACCGGTATTCTTCTTCACCTAATAACTTGCAAAATTTCTCCATGAAAATTCGACACTTTTAATTTAGGTTTAAAGTTATTCTTTTGAAAATGAGAGAAAAAAAGACTTTAATCCAAACAAAAAATAGATCTTTAAATATAACTTATATTCAAGTAATCGGCTTCGGAGAACCGGAGGCAGACTCCTCACACGATTTTATGTCTGTTGTAATATGGTATGACTTCATTTCCTATGGGAGGCACTTAGCTAGGATGATTAAGTTTTTAGGGTTGGAATATATTTTAAAGAATGTTTTTTTTTTTTTTTTTTACTTTGAAGTATCTTAATGGTTGAAAATTTTTTTTAGTGCTTTGTGCGTTTAGATATTATTATTTATTATTATTATTATAAAGCCCCCCCTCATACACACACACACACACACACACACACACCTAGTAGTCAAAGTTGGCAATCGAATGCCCCCATACACACTACTAGTGCCCGTCAGCCAGATACTTTCTCAAAAATTGGCTGCCTAGGAGTAGGATTCAGAGACGCGGTTAAAACCAAGTTACTGCTAAAGGGGAATTTTGTTTTGAAAATATCCGTGTAGCCAACATCTAGCTTAAGATCAGCTTCTCCTGTCTGCGAAACTGGTACATCATCTCCCGAGTGAGGAATGTTAATTTTTCAAATGAACTTTTAAGTCTAGAATATATTCATTGTTTAATTTTCTAGTTTAGCCACCCCTCGGCTTTTCTGTTGACCAGCCAGCATGAAAAAACGGTGAAGGCCTACACGCGTCTCACAAATGCAGAATGGATTAAATTACTCAAATTAGAATAGCAACATTGCTACAACCAAGCAATGAAGTCTAAATTGGGCGAGGTTAACATTCACCGTGGTTCTTACTATCAAAATAGAATTTTTGAAAGGAGGGCCCCGTCGTTTATCCTTGTAGGCTAGTCAATAAAAAATTGAGCGGTATTTGATAAATTGTCTCAGGCACCAAACGACTGAATGGAATCAAACTATGCAGCCTACGCATGATCACGGGACTCATACTTTTCGATATATGAACTTGGGCGGGAATTCGTCGAGGTGCTCCAAGGCTCTGGACAAAATGGATTACAGGTCAAAGGAGGTGTGACCAATTTCGAGGAAACTGAATATGGTTATCTTAGATGGCAGGCTTACAGGCCTACCGTATTTTTAAGTCCATTCAACTGGCCGAAGTGCTGTTTCGTGAACCATTGAGCTCTTAGTTGTTGAATAGGCCCAATGACTGTTAGATACATTCATAAATACAATGTAAAAATTCCGCAAACCTACAATCGCACTCTTTTAGAAGCAATTATCTAAAAGAAGAAGAAAAAACAAAAACAAAAACAAAACAAAAACCACAGTTCACAGGTTGTGAACCTTCTCAGCTGCCCTGCGCATAGCATCGAGAATATGGGGAAGGGATCAAACAAGCAGTTTCAGAAATGTTATGTGCGGGGGGGGCGGGGATTGTACCAACAAACTGCCTTTACACCCTTAAATTGGCATCAAAACCTTTCCCTTTTCAATATTATTCATCATCATCCCCCTGTCTTCAAATGCATCGCATATTCCTCTTGCTTTAAACTAACTTGGATCAATCTGCTGGACGCGTTTCTGTATAGCAACAACAGCAACAACAACAACAACAAAATAATAATAATAATAATAATAATAATAATAATAGTGTTTTTATGCAATGAAGAATAGCACTTGTTTCACGACTTAGGAGTCTTGAGGTATGACTTATGAGTCTACCATTTCTCATAAAAATGTGCTTTTGTTTAATTCGTTTGTCTGAACATTTGAGGATGACTGTACGGTCCGCCAAATACTACTACTGCTACTACTACTACTACTACTAATAATAATAATAATAATAGCCTAATAATAATAATATCGATAATAAGGACCACAATAATTGGCCACATGGAATGTTTGCTAATCTTAGGAACAGACTATAGAGAAAAGCTTCAGTCTGTGTCATTCTGGGACTCTTAGACCCAAGGTATGGTGTCGCAACTTCTCAGTAATCATTGGCTCGCAAACACACTTGACTTCGAATGTTCTCGATGAGTGTGGATAACTTCATAATCATTTTACGCCAGCGGCCAAGCGAGTGAGTGCTTGCGGATGTTGAAAATAACTTGACGTTACTCAAAAACAGGCTTAATAGTCTGAAGGATGACAGCGATGTGTACAAAAATCTGCAAACTTTTTCTTGTAATTCCTTCCTCTATTCAAGCTATTACACATCAGCACTTGTATTTTGCGAAAATTTGAGCAACTTGAGTTTGCATTTTACTTCAAATAGCCTATCATTTCAGATATTGTATTTATCTGGCAAACTTTATGTTAATCAACTATGAATTAAAATTATCTGACTAAAATGCTTATACGTTAAAAATGCTGCCGAAATGTTAGCAAATGTCGGTATTTCACATGCACGTTACATCAGGGCTTATAGGAATCTTCCGGTCGTAATAACCGATGCCGTAAGAATCAATCTCCATAAGCACGAAACTGGTTTAGCCTATTTGACTGATCACTCAACCAAATGTCAAAAATTTTGACTTCGACTCGATAGTATCCAAACGGTGCGCAAACTGACAGTAAAAATATTCGCTGATGGGACAGAATCATAAGGACGCAAACAAATACTAATCGGCAAATTACCCGGAAACGGTAAATGAACATTATCCGGCCCATAGGTGTCCGCTCAGTGTTATGCTCACTTCATCCGAGTCGCGTCTAGGAACAAAATAACTCTCAGAACTCTTAGAACACGTCGCCACAGTCACTGAGTTCCTTTGCATCGGTCACTATACTTGGATCATAATATGACACAAATCACGAGTCGTCTCCATCCCGCCTCTCAAAAGCGGCATATAAACCCGATCTCCTGTGAGGAATGTGCGTTGGAAACAACAGCCCCTTTGCGCACCACCGGCTAAAGCTCCTGATGGCCATCTTTTTTTTTGGGGGGGGGGAATACAGACCCACACTCCATACTCACGCCAATATCGTAAAGGTCGGGGTGGGGGGTGGGTTTGGGGGTGTTGGTGTTTGTTGTGAGTGGGGGTTGGGGTAGAACTGTCGGGTCGGGGGCGCGCTGTCTGGGGAAGGAACCTCGAACTTGACCTTCACACTTGATCTCGTTCGGTTGTCGCTGTACCTGAAGTGTCTTATTTTTACATTATTTTTGTTGTAGCTTACACGCGATTGGTTTCGCATATTTAATAAGTTTCAGATTGAATGTTTAATGACAAATTGTTTGAAACTTTCATCCACCTTCGTGATACTTTATGATGCTACGCTTTTCAATATAAAATTCTCAAATATTTGCCATCTTTGAACAAATAGGGGTTGTGCAAGTTTTCTCAATGATATAAATGTGGAGTAGGCCTATGCAGGCCTAAATGGCACGCATCAATGTGTTGCTTGTGTACGTAGCTATATTTACACGTAGGCTATGTTTTATCTTTAAGCAGTGTCAACATGAAGTTAAGAACTGTGTACAATTCCTCAGCTACGTCTCTGGTATAGCAGCAACACGGTCAACCACAGTGTATATATGGGCCAGTAATGTAATCAGGGCCGCTTCTGCTGTTCGTCCGACTTCAATCTATCCCTGAGGAAATTCAGTTTACACTCTGCAAGTTTAAGTCGGAGTGGACAGACGCGCAATTCGCGAAGAGAAGTGCAAGGTAAACTCAACGGCACTTTGTTTCAAAGGCACTCTCAGTTGTTTCTATTATTATTATTATTATTATTATTATTATTATTATTATTATTATTATTGTTATTATTATCTCTCTTTTACGCACACACGCACACGCAAGCTAAATGTAATTGGATTTAATTTAACACCATCATTTAGTGCAAGGACACGCTTAGCGCATTCTGGTGAAATACTTAGCCAAAGTTCTCATCCTTATTTTGAATTGGTTGCGCTTTGGTTTAAAAAAATGATTTTACAGTCTTATGGCAGGAATGACCCGAGAAGATAATTTAAAATGCACGCATGCAATTTTAATACAAATGAGTCACATGGCTGCATTGGTTAACAGCTCCGAATTCCCAGTGTAATGCGCCCACCAGAAATAAAAAAATCCATTTTAAATAATTTTATGGCTCTTTCCCGGAAACGAAATAGTTTGCAAACCAACGGTTGACATTGAACTTGAGCGAGACACTATTTTACAAGGGTCTGATGTCTAGCTGCGAGCAAGGGAGAGGGCTCGGGAATGTCCGTTTGTCCGTAGCTGCTCATTTAAATATCCTTGATGCGGCCTCAATAATATCTAAATTGAAGCAAATTATTTGCAGTACAAATGTTTTTGCATATTAATGACTCTAATCATGAATATACTCTCTTTATACCACTCAGCGGTCGCTGATGTTGCTTAAACATAAATTGTATAGGCCTACATTAATCTGCAAAAAAAAGGTATAGGACAATGTGAGAGAATCTACACTCTGTGGGCAGATTATGTTAAACGTGTAGGTTTTTGGGGTTAATTATCGTTATCACGCTTCCCTTTGTCGTCAAATGTTGTCATCTGATGGTGGTGAACTACTCCTGCGAGATCATTATTTTCCATGACAGGCCTCCAAAAAAAGTGAAAAGGAAAAAATGAAAAAGTGCGAAAGTGCCAATTAGAAAGTACTTCTGTTCATGGCACCGTCAGATCCTTTCAAAATCTGGTTATTTATTGTTTTGTAGCCGCTCAAAAGATGTTTTACTGAATAAAGTTAGGACATCTTACACCAATTGTATTTGCATTAGCACGAGATTACACAGGCGCAGCGTCTTAATAAATTACTCTAGAGCGTGAGGAAATAATTTGTATAAGATAATTTAGGAGTCCCGACACCTTTTTCTCACTTATCTGAGGAAGAATTATATTTGTATTGCTCCAGGTGAACATATAATTAGGCTAGATGTTGACCTACGGCTTATTTTCAGCTGGAAAATCGTCGTTTATTTGTGACAAAATCTTTTTAAATTTGAAGCGCACTGATTATTTTGCGTGAATCATTAGGCCTATGCACTGTCACATAAAAATAAATATTAAAGTATAGCTTATGCTTCACTTTTTGAGTGAATTGAACAACCACAAGAACAAAGCAAAAACAACTTCTACTTACCGTTCTACTAGCCTACTGCTGCTACAACCACTATACTACTATAGTAAAGTAGCATACTGTAATTCTCCTACTACTATAATAATAATAATAATAATAATAATAACCGTAATAAATAACAATATGTATTTGGGAATAGGAGGGAAAAAAGACATTTTCCTGAACGTGCTTGGATAGTCTTAAACCTTTGTGCAAATATCATTGTTCTCGAAAGAAATATTAATTCAATGAGGCGCACTTTTCCCAGCGTAGAGGAAGTCCCAAGTATAAATATAGGCCTACCGACTGTTTTTTTCTCCAAGTAATAATCGTCGACTCGGTGCTGAAAAGGTATAGTATACTTCAAAGATTTTTAGAATACAAAGGTGGTTATAATAATAATAATAATAATAATAGTAATAGTTGTAACCGTGCTTCTGGTAATGATACAATAAAATCAGTGTTGTGGGTAAAATCAGGTAAAATACTGCTGGAGTTGCTTTAACGCTGGCCATTGGACTGTATCATAATAATAATAATAATAATAATAATAATAATAATAATAATACACTTCGATCCCAAGTTTTAATCATTTGTCTAAAAAAAATCTATTATCCGAATTGATTGCAGGAAATGTGACGTCTATCTTAAACGAAAATTAAAAGAAAAAAATAATCATAAACAAAAAGTCGAATCGTTAAAAATGCATTTTGTTTTCCTACGGTGTCAAAAACTGAATAATTATATCGAAATTATGCCAACAGGCCAAATGAAATATTCCCCGAGGTGTCTTCATATCCCCGAATACAGACGGCCGCTTGCTGGAAACGATAAAATTCCCGCACTCGCAGTGGTCATTGATGTCTGAACATGAAATCTAGTGGCCCAATGAAAGAAAACAAATTAAAGGGAGTTTTCCTTTATTATTAAATCAAGAGCAATTTAAAAGGCTGTTTACCCACAGTTTATCACTGAGATTGATTGTGCTCTGTGAATATTATATAGCAGAGGTGCAGAATCATATCCAGTGTGGTGGTCAGTATTTGTTTTAGCCCAGCGCAAAGACATCTGATTATACAAATCAAAGTATTGATTGAAGAATGATTAGTTAATGAGTACACTTAGGCGTAGTGCAGTGCTAAACAAAGAACCAACACTCATTGACCCTTTTCGGACACGATTTGTTTCTTCAAGGGGGTGTTTGTGCACATACATAAGTAGGTATTTTCCTCTGAACTGTGTCACAATACCCAACTGTTTCTCAGAAAGGTATTTTAACTAAACGAGCAATGCCGCATCCGATCTTCGCCCCGCCTTTAGCTTATCTATCGATAAAATATGTGCATTTCGGGTAGATGCTTTTTTAAAAAAGCGGGTCTTTAATAACGGGCATTTCCCATCCCTGAGATATTTTCCAGCACTTGCAGGACTAAGTTTGTTTTGAAAAGATGAAACTCGACGTGTGGTTTTTGGTCTGCAGTTTTTAATATGCGAATCTCACGAGAAGAAATTCTGCACAATTGTTTTTACGCTATTATCTGGCTTATTTGTGGAGTAAGATGGAGTTAGTACCGTGAGCGCATAGGTGATCAGAGATCCTACCAAACAAATACCCTTATCCGGCACTCTCCGTCCGGGAGCAACGTCAACATTACAGTCTGCGGTGAATAGCGCATCCTTACTCGCTGGCGTGAATACTCCAAAGGTCAAAAAAAAAAAAAAAAAAAAAAAATATATATATATATATATATATATATATATCCCCGGATATATACATTTTCCAATCCAATCACCTTCACTCTAATATGCTCACACTCCTCCCACCTTCTGACCGAAGAATGAGGTCACAGGAATTCAGAAATATATAACGAGGCCACCTGATGAAGAGCCTTGAAAGTGATTTATAATATTTAAAATCGACCCGATACCTGTTTGTCACCGTTATACAGGAGAAAGGGAGGAGGGGTGGGTGGATGGGTGAGGGGGGATTAGGGATTGGAGCGTGGCATGTGAACCACGCCAAGGCTATCCTCTCACTACCCAACCTTACCTAAACCTTTCAGTTATAAGGATGATTGATGATATCAAAGTAGCTATGCTCTAAAGGAAGGTCAATCAGCGACGAAACATTGCATTCCCGAGCTTCTGCATGCATATATGGATTGAAAATTTCAGGGGTAGTGCCTCTGTAGTGCTTATGACCCCATTGGAAAACTAGTCAAACAAAAACCAGACAAGACAGCATTGCCATGAAGCAATTGGAAAGGAAAATCTGAGCCACATGATTTGTGGATAGCTGAAAGCTGCAACAAATTATAAAATTACTGGCCATGTTACAGATCACGTGGATGTACAGTGCCCACCAGAATTATTGGCACCCTTTAGTAAAAGTGAACAAAACGAGACGTGAAAAAAATGACCTTATTGTTTGTCCTCATGATTTTCAATTTGGGATATTCCAAAAAGACCTTTATTTTAAATAAACCTAACTGAAAGACATTAAATATTTATAAACAGAAAAAAACTTCTCAAAAATATGTGTGCCACAATTATTGGAAACCCTTCATTTAATATTTTTTGCAGCCTTCCTTTGCCATGGCAACAGCTCTGAGTCTCTACTATAATGCTGGATGAGGTTGGAAAACACATGGCACAGGACCTGAGACCATTCCTCCATACTGAATTTCTCCAGGAAATTCTCCACAACCCTCTTATCTTACTGTTTCCCTCTCCCATCCAGCAACCTGTGTCTCTTTCAGAAGTATTGTCTCTTTAATTTAGTATTTTGCGTGCTTTCCCCTTCCGGGTGTCATCCATTTGTGAGCCCCACTCCCCTGTGTTTCTGCGCTGCATATAATCTTACTTTGAAATGAACTGTGCTCTTGTTATTCTGGTCTTCATCTCACCTTGTATTCCTCTCAATAAACACCTTCATGGGATATTACTCTGACTGTTCATCTGGCTCCTTGTGTGAATTGTAACAATACAATCAAGCCTAGGAACGGGACCAGCAGAGATACCTGGCCCGGTTCACACCCTGAGCTACAGGTGTGTGTGGATAGGTCAGCAGGAGGAAAAGCTTGACCAGCCTCTGCAATCAACTTCTGGCAAATTTAAATATTTCCCAGGACTCCGCCATGGCTGGTTTCTTCTTTGTGGTTGAGAAAGACAGAAGGCGAGGTCCGAACTCAATCGCAAAAAATGACTCGGTTCAAGGGTTTTATTGAAGATCTTGGTCATACAATCCTGTTCAGTAACACACAGTAGGATTGCCGTAGTAAAGGGTGATCCAACTCGGAAGCCAAAAACAGTCCAATGATCATTAACCAATCAGTAGGCATGCCAGGTTTGAGGGGCATGCAAAATCAGTTGAAGAAGAGGCAAGCAAACATCATACATGAGGAATCAATAAAACACTGAGGACTGGGCAGAGTTGTGATTGAAAGACAAAAAAAAAGGTGTCCAAAGATCTCATGAGAAACTAGGAATGCTTATAAGTAGGTGCACATAAATACTAGGCAAACAAACACCCAGTGATGCACAGACAGATAGGGGAAGATAAAAGGAGAGAAGAGGCTGATTGAGATAAGGAACAGGTGAGTGTGAATGACGAAAGAGTGCAGGGAGGTGCGGCTACTAACTCAGACATGAGGAGCGGTAATAGAGAAACAGACATGGGAGGGCAAGTGCATGAGTGTGAGGAATGGAAACAGACAGCATGCAAAGAGTGACAGAGGAGAGAAAGCACAGCAACTAATACATGGAATCAATAAATAAACACAGTGAATACATAAACATTTATGAAAAATAATGAAGATATGAAAATACAAGATATGCAAACTAACTCAGACCCTGACACATTTACAGATGGCTAAAGCTGTATTTAGCTAATATCTAAATAAAGATTTATTATTATAGCTTTATAATATTTGAAGATCCCTGTAATGTTTTCAGTTAGAAATGTTTGACGTCATTTTTCAATGTCCTAGTTATATTCAGCACTGTGCTATCTTCCAAGTGACCTCCTTGATATGCCGAGTCATATAGCCATAAGTAAAGGGTATTTAAAAAAAAAAAACATGATGTTAAGTAGATAACTTACATTTCAAGTGGAAAATCAATTACCTGAACTAGCATCGATCCATCTGAGACAGAACAACCAGGGAAATATTCCCAAAAGAATTCCAGAAATGCATCAGATGAAAAACCATGACAAAAACCATGACAAAAAATCATGACTAAAACTCAACTTTGTCCATGCAAAAGCAAAGGCGAATAATTCAGCTAACAAGACTGAAAAACGTTCCAAAAGAAAGACACAGTCCCCCCCCCCAAAAAAAAAAAAAAAGTATATTCTGATGCATGGGTGGCAACTCCAAGAGATGTAAATGCACCATGATTTCCAAAAAAAAAAAAAAACAAAAAAAAAAAATTCCAGATGCAAATATTGATTGGTCTGAGAGCAATCTGGCTGTGATCCGGCTGTATGACAAGTGATTAAAAGGACTGACACATGTTACCATGCAACGGTGCAAATGGAAAACATTTCATCTACTGTGGATAAACTGGGATTTATTGGAGTCCCTATGAGTCAAGCAACGACAGCAAGTAAGCCATGGCCCTTCACAAAAATCATAAGTTATTTTCAATGACCTTTCAAGCAAGGAAATGTAGACCAATGAAGCTCCAAGATAAGGGAAACTGGGTTTATAGAATGTGCAGAGTTGATACGTAATCTTTAGAGCGAATAAATAAGAAATTCAAATTTTTTCCACTAAGCCCAATTTCTTAATTATTTTCTTTAAAAGTTTTGTGGATTATGATGACCCTGGACCGTTTACCAGTGCATGTATTCAGAAACAGCATTGACCTGCAAAAAATATAAGTGAGTGAGAACCACTGTTGAAATGTTTTGATGAAGGTGTCAACTTGATATTTTGACTATAACAATGACTTGGTTATCAAGAAAGGTTGTCTCAAAAGGATTTTGAATGATAACATTGATATGTTTTGGAAATTATATTTAATAAATTATTAAATTTACTGACTTATGTACATAACATAGTGCCAGCGTGACCGCTGGGCGATGTTCAGATGTATTTCCATTTACCAGCAAGAGAACTAAAATCAAGCTGATTTGGGACATATTTAAAGGAATAATCAAGAAGCAACCCAGAGGTACCAGTAGAGGGTAGGTCTCCCGTGATCTGGAAAAACCTAGTAAGTTTATCAGTGGCAAAGATCTCGCAAGTGAACAAAAATTTTAGGTTCTGGACTTTTCCTAACAGAAAAAGATAGGATAAAAACTTGATTTTGAAAGTTCAAATGACACTAATAGCTAGTGTTTAAAGATTTTCACCACTCTTAATTCCTGCAAATGAAGGTTAAACTCAGTTTCTACCAAAAGTGACACACACACTAGGTTTTTCCAGATCACAGGAGATTTTATTAGGTAACAGTAGAGGGATGGTTATTAGGTAACAGTAGAGGGAAGGTTGTGGCCCGATACAGAAGAGGGGCCACCCAGCTAAGTTGGTAATGACTGGAGCGGGGAGGAGCGTGTCCGTGTCCAGGCCTGTGGTCATCCCAGGGCAGAAACCAGGGGGCACATCCCCTTAGCAGAAGCAGGACTGCTTGACAGTTGAACCCAGGGTTAGAGCAGGAATACAGCCCCAATCCTGGTGACCAGTATGGCTTGGGAGGAGTGCCCAATAAACTGACTCAGAAAAACAGGCAAGAAGAGAGGATTAAAGTAGACATGTATTCATTTGAAACTTTATAAAAATTGTCGTATTTAGTATCATCCGACAGGGCATGCAATATTTTCTCTAACTATCAACATTTTCCACCAGGAGAGGATAGTGGAAGAGAGTAACCATGGATGTACAATGGGCTTTCAGCAACCCCCAATATTGCCCTTGAGCGGCACTGTGAATCGGGCCAAGAGCTGTGACGTCACTCGTTGGAGCAGTTGTGACACATAGGCTATCATATGTGTATTTTACATTGCAACACGTCAGAATTTTTGCTTGACTTAGACATCAGAGTAGAAGAGACTGATTCCAGCGTAAGTGTAACAGCTAGCGACAGTGATGATGACGATTGAGAGGCAGGAGAGATGGTAAATGTGGAAGAAATCAGCAACGATACGGATGCTGAACGCCAACAGCTACCGCAAGCGTACCAGCGTGAACCGGAGCCTCGAGCACAGATGAGTGAGCGGGATGGAAGTTTTGTGGTGTTTTCCCAAAAGCAAAGTTGCAAATTTACTTAGTTTGAACCATTGTCTTTATATGATCGAACTAGCTATGTAAGTTGCTAACGTGGTGAGCAACTATGCTATTGGGAAAGCTACCCCTGAGGGAGAGTGGAGGTAACCCCACATGTGTAGAATTTTACTGTCAAGCACCCAGCTGGCTAACAGGAGGCCCTTGATTGACGAACTATAATCACAAACCAGCAGTCCCTCCCAATTTATTTCCCTGCAGCACGAAGCCAAATGTGTGCTGCTCTGAAAAGACTACCGCGCATTGGCGTGACCCGGGCTCCAACCTGGGCCGTGGTGCTCACTACTACTCCACAAAGCGGCACCATAGCCGGATGAGCTGACCCAGTAACCGAACAATAGCATACTTTTTGATGATCATAAATCTAATCCGCTAAGAAATACAAAACAATACGAGACCAAGAAATGCACAAATGACAACAGGCAGAGGATGATCGATGCACTGGACTTCCTTACCATGTGTCCCTATTTCCCACAAATAATGCCATCAGAAAGGGACTATTTTCGCTGGGTTTTTTGGGGATGTGTATGCGTTGAAATTGTGTTCAAAATGCCTCCTTTATTCTCTTCCTATTTGAGTGAATGTCCAGAAAGTGTTTTATTCATCTTCTCCATGACATTAGCTTGCTGTAGAGGTATAATTTGCCCTTTTTTTGATCTCTCAATACATGTTTGCTTTATCAAAAAAGCAGCACAATCCTGGAGATCGATGAAGACTTGGGAGAGACTCCTAATAAACTGACTCATAAAACTGGCAGAAACAAAAGATTACCAAGGATGCGGACACGATCCTGGAGCCTGATATAAACACTTTGGGAGCTTGTTCCTATTAATAAGATTCTGAAGAGTAATTACACTTTTTTACCACTAATTTACCAAAACACATAGGAAGAGCTTAGCTTATTGCTATAAGCCACAAACGGACATGCAGTCTTAGTAGGGTATGAACCTTAACAATACAGCAATCCTTCTGAAATCACAATGAACTCATATAGACAAGACATTCAGAAAGGAGGAAAGGAATACAAATGATAAAACCTGGAAGCAAGGGAGGAGATGGGCAATAAATCAATTAAAGGATGCAAGATCACAAAACAGTATGCAGACTACTCCCTAACCATTCCATATGGTTTGAAGTTCATTCAAAAGAGATTCTTTTGATGTTCCAACAGATTTGCTCAATCGGATTGAGGTCTGGATTTTGAACAGGCCAAGTCATAACTTTTATGTCAGTAGATGTTTCTTTCTGACTGAATTCATACTTGCATGACATAGAAGCGTGTTTAGGGTCATTATCTTGTTGAACATAAAATCCCCGACCAATCAGTCTCTTTCCAGATGGCAATGCCTGCCTCACAACGATGCTGTAATTATTCTTTTTATCCATAATTCTGTCAATTTTTATGAGATCACTGGCTTCTTTCAAGCAAACTGAACCTGAAACCATAACATGACCACCTCCATATTTTACTGAAGGGGTTAAACAATCATTTTTGAAACATTCTCCAACTCTACAGCACACATAAGTTCTGCACATGGGTGAGAAAATTTCAAACCTTGATTCATCGGTCCAATGGACTTGTTTCTAGTCCGTTGGTGCCCAATCCTTGAATTTCTTAGCAAACTACCAATCAGATCATTTTTACACAGGCGTCTGGAAATAGTAAATCTTAGGACCTTCATCTCTGTTATACTGTCAACCCCCAATTACTTTTAACTTGTCATACAAAAAAAACAAACATCAGAGACACTTAACTTCCATTTTGCACCTCTATTGCCACTTGTTTTCAGCAAACTGGTTTCTTTGAAATGCTTGATGGAGTTTCTTACAGTGCCATGGCAGGCAGCATTTAACGTCTTCCGCATCATGTAAGGCCACAATGCAGCAACATATAATCTCAGGGAGCTCATTTAGTCTTGCCATTGTGTTTAACACTGGCACTAATGTACTGGAACGACTGAGTATCAGAGCTAATTTTTTTTTGCATCAATTACCATGGAATGTGTTTTCAAACATGCATTCAGAATATGCAAAAGTTTAAAAAAAAAAAATTACACCTTTTGATTGTTATAAAAATTATTGTTTTCAGTGTTTAATGTTATTGTTAATTGCCCATTTTTTTTTTACCTCAACATACTTATGGGAATGATTTTTTTTTTGTTATTGTTCTCATTGCCAACAATACTATTTTTCAATACATTTACACCAGAAAAATTATACAGAAGTAATATTGGGGACCCCTTTTAGATGAAAGTGGTGGCGTATAATCATGAATGCACACTACTGTGAGCCTTGAGTTAGATTTGCATTAGCCTTGAGCAAAACTCTGTGCTAACAGGAGCATATGATTGCCACAATGATTAAACCGGCTTGCACCGAAGTTACAAGGTATTGCAGGAGTATCAGAATTAAGGTTGATAAGGTGCCAAAAGGTGCCTGTGTAAGTTTCGAAAGCCATCTTATTTTCCCGGCCCAGTAGGTCGCTAGCTTGCTATAACATTCGACCTTCCACAAGACGCTGCCAGAAAATTCTGTCCCGGGGCTGCTTTAATGGGGCATTGAATGGCATATCTTTTTCTGATACAGCATTATTTTAATTATACTGGGAAGCCAGCTAAATCTAAATCTAATGCCCACTACAGCTAGCAAGGCAAAAGATCATTTCGCATAAATATGATGATTATGTCTGAAGATTTTCCTGCTTGCTCGCTAGATGGCAAAATTATTGTTATAGGTTATGTTATCGTATAGTCGACAAAAACATACATTCTGTATACACTATATGGAGAAAAGTATTGGGACACCTGGTCATTACACTTACAAGAACATTTATGACATCCCATTCTAAATTCATAGGTATTAATATGGAGTTTGTCCCCCCTTTGCAGCTATAACAGCTTCTACTCTTCTGGTAGGCCTTCCATAAGATTTTTGTATGTGTTTGTGGACATTTTTAACCATTTATCCAGAAGACCATATGTGAGGTCAGGAGCTGATGTTGGATGAGAAGACCTGGCTCTCTGTTCTCTTTCATCTGAAAGATGTTCAGTGGGTTTGAGTTCAGAGCTCTGTGCAGGCCAGTCAAGTGCTTCCAAACCAAACTCACCAAATCATTTCTTTCTGGCCGTTGCTTTCTCCAATGGGCACAGTCGTGCTGCAACCGAGAAGGACCTTCCCCAAACTGTTCCCACCAAGTTGGAAGCAAAGAATTGACCAAAATGTCTTGGTATGGCGAGGCAATAAGATTTACTTTAATTGGAACTAAGGGGCCTTGCTCAAACCCTGAAAAACAACCCCATACCATTATCCCTCCTGTTCCTAACCTGACAGTTGGCCCAATGCAGTCATACAGGTAAAGTTCTTCTGGCATCTATGAAACCAGGACATATCCATCAGGCTGCCAGACACAGAGGCGTGATTCATCACTCCTCAGAACACATCTCCACTGCACCACAGTCCAGTGCTGGCTGCTTTACACCCCTCTATCCAGTGCTTGGCATTGTGCTTGCTGATGTAAGGTTTGCATGCAGCTGCTCGGCCATGGAAGCCTGTTTCATGAAGACCCCAGCGCAGAGTTTTTGTGTTGATGTTAATGCCAAAGGAAGTTTGGAACTCAGCAGTTATTGAGTCAACACAGTCTGTGCAACTATTACGCACTGTGCCCCTCAGCACTTGGTGACCCTAATCTGTGACTCTGTGGCTGAACTCCTGCTGTTCTTAAAAGCTCCCTCTTCTCCATATTATTGCATACAGTTAAATTTGGAATATCTAGCAGGGAAGAAATTTCTCAAATTGACTTCTTTCAAAGGTGGCATCCAATTATAGTATGATGCTTGAATTCACCAAGCTCTTTAGAACGACTCATTCTTTCATAAATGTTTGTAAATGCAGACTCTATGGCTATGTGCTTGACTTTATACACCTGTGACAATTGGTCCGAATGAAACACCCAAATTCAATCATCAAGGAGTGTGTCCAATGTGTGTCCATAATTAATCCACAAAATTCTTCATCAAACCCCATAAAACATTGGTGCAGAACTGTGTCTCTTATACATTTTATGAGCCACCAGATGTCATCACTCCCCAAAAAAAAAAAAAAATCATTAGACAAAATCTTCAGTTTGAATAAAGTGATTCATCACTTTAAATAAATAACTTTTTATTAAATAAACTTTCCTGCATGATTGTAACTCATAATTTTCATGCAGGCAGTAGGTTTACACATTAAAGCCATAAAATTATGATTTGCCTAATAATCTTGCCCTTCAGAATTATCATCAGCGATATTGAACTGGTCACAAGTCAACATTTTCTTTGACATTTTCCCGCAGTGGTTGTTGCCATGAAAGTGACATCGTGATTGAGTGCAGAATGCAGATACATACTGTATGTGATCTTTTTCGTATGAGCTTAAGCAATTTATTATGTGACTGATAGAGCTGAGATAATGAAATAGCTGAAATTTTTGTTGCTGTGGTAATATAAATGTAATTTATGGTGCTTTTAAATGGCCGTTATATACTGCTCTATTAATGCACGTGTGCGCATGAGGCAAGCAGGAAAGCGAATAGTTTTTGACTGCTGGGCAAAATTTGGTTTTTAAAATGCCAATTGTCAACAAATATGGATTGAAGCTAAATACTGCTCAAAAACATTAAATAGTCCTCATAGTCTAACACTGAGTCAGGTAAACTTCAGGGATATCAGTCTGTCCATTTAGGAAGCACGAGTGATTGAGACATATTTTCACCGGCTTTGGTGCGAATGAAACTGACAACAGGTGCGACGGGGAGGCAAAAGCAAGACAAGCCCAAGAAGGGAACGGTTGTGCATGTGCTGGCCACAGACAATCGCTCTCTCCTTATCCCTCCTGACAGATTATTCTCTGGTTTTGTGTTCTGCTCGTGTCTGTGTCACAGCCAGAAGCAGGAGGTAGTACCTGCAGCTCAATCAGGTTGCACAGGTAGTCCAGCTCCCCCAGGATGGCACACCCATGGGTGCGTTTGCAAGAAGGTTTGCTGTGTCTCCCAGCACAGTCTCAAGAACAGGAAGGAGATACCAGGAGACCGGCCGTTACAAGAGGAGAGCTGGACAGGGCCACAGAAGGGCATCAGCCCAGCAGCTGGACCAGTATCTGCTCCTTATGGAGAAGGAATAGGAGGAGCACTGCCAGAACCCTACAGAATGATCTCCAGCCCACTACTGGTGCGCATGTTTCTGACCAAACTGTCAGAAACCGACTCCATTAGAGAGGCATGATGACATCCTCTAGTGGGCCTTGTGCTCGCAGCCCAGCTCCATGCAGCTCGATTGGCATTCGCCAGAGAACACCAGAGTGGGCAGGTCCGCCAGTGGTGTCCCGCTCTCTTCACAGATGAGAGCAGGTTCACACTAAGCACATGAGACAGACGTGAAACAGTCTGGAGATGCCATGGTGAACTTTATGCTGCCTGTAACATCGTCTAGAATGACTGATTTGGCCATGGGTCAGAGATGGTCTGGGGAGGCATATCCTTGGAGGGTCACACAGACTTACATGTCATAGTCAACAGTGCCCTAACTGTTGGGTACTGGGATGAAATCCTTAGAGCGATGGTCAGACCTTATGCTGGTGCAGCGGGTCCTGGGTTCCCCCTGGTGCAGGACAGTGCCCGGCCTCATGTGGTCACAGAGTGTAGGCAGTTCCTGGATGATGAAAGGATCGAAGCCATTAACTGGCCTTCTGGTTCCCCTGACTTAAATCCAATTGAGCACCTGTGGGACGTTATGTAGCAGTGCATCTGATGCCGACAAGTACTGCCACAAACTGTGCAGCAGCTCACTGATGCCCTGATCCAGGTCTGGGAGGAGATTCCCCAGGACACCATCCGCTGACTCATCAGGAGCTGCCCAGATGGCATTGGGAGTGCGTACAGGCACACGGGCCATACACACTACTGAGTCATATTATGAGTTGCTGAGATACAATTTACGCAAGACGGATAAGCCTGTGATTTCAATTTTTTACTTTCATTTTCGAGGTGATTTTGAATCCAGCCCTCAATGGGTTGATGATTTTGGTTTCAATTGACCAGTTACATGATTTTGTTCTCAACACATTATACAATGTACATCAGTAAAGATTTTGAACTAGGATAATTCAGTCATCAAGATCTGACATGTGATTTACCTGTTGCCTGAATTTTTTTTTTGAGTGGTTTATTTTGTTTGACAAAAATGTGTCATAAATTTTCGAATTTATAACATGTATTTTATTCAATCAAGTCAAAATTTTGGAATTTGTACTTTACATCTCTCTGAAGTTATTGTCATGGATCGGAAAAATCCTACGCAGCCACCTCTGGAATCTAATTATACAAAAGGTATTATACTAATTTTCACAACCGTCTTGTGAATGCCTACAGTGTCTCCTCCCATTGAGCAACTTGCGCGTCTATCCGAAGCAAAGGGCATAGGTTTGCATGCGGACAGTAGGGACATGTCCCTACCAATAATTGTCTCTACCAATATTTCAGCGAACCCATTCTTAACATCTTTCCAGATTAGCCATATTAGACCCAGTTGTGGAGGCTATGTCTCCAAGACAACCAATTTACGCATTCTAGCATTTGATTGGTTGAAAGGGAGGGGCTATCTGACGGCTAAAAGTCAAGTGTAAATGGGGCGCCCCGGTGGCTCATCGGTCTAAGCGCGCGTACCATAAAGGCTGTGTCCTTACCGCAGCGACCTGGGCTTGATTCCAGCTCAGGTCATTTGCTGCATGTCTTCCCCCATTCTTCTCCCCAACCCTCCTGTCTCTCTACACTGTACAACTGTCAAATAAAGGAAAAATTCCCAAAAAAAGAATCTTTAAAAAAAAAAAGTCAGGTGTAAATGTTGATGCATGCAGTCACAGATGAGACAAGAGGGCAGCAGATGTGCTGACAAAGCAGCAGTGAGTTTTTATATATATATATATATATATATATGCTGTCAGTCCCTACCCCATACCTTCAGCACAGGCAAATATTTTTGTCTTTCCTTTGCTCATTGGCTTGCATTGCTTGACACACACATGATTTTGCCCATGCCATAGGCGTAGATTTTGGTAGGGCTTGCACACATGGCAAGAATATCCCGACCAACTTTCGATAAATGGGGAAAACAGGAGAAACGCGACATTGTAAATGTGACATTCCCCAGTCCAATGTAATGTTAGTGCATCCATGGTTGGCAGGTTAATCCAATTCATAAACCGTCAATGGTTTAATCTAAAGTGTTCATCTAGGCTGTAGTCACGCAACTATTGTTTCAAGCAAACAGTACAGCGCACAGAATAAACAAGATTACAAACTGGCTCTCTAGCTAATGTAGCTATATCCACGCAATTAGTTACACTATCCCCTCCACCAGAAATAAGCAGGTTTTTGTGAGTGCCCGGAGGTTATTTGATGCGGCCCATGAAGGCTGCGGAAAATGAACAAATTTCAAACATTTGCTGATATTGAAAAACCTGCCATCTACTGATGGATACGCCGAGGGTGCAGTTCCATCTGAGCCCACATGTGCTAAGTAGGACCATATAATGATTGTAATAGTCGTTAATGGGTCATTCCATATGAAATCAACCAGGGCTCCCATGGGCATGGTCATGGATTTTCTTCAAACATTGACCGAATTTTGCTTCGGTGGCCAAATGAAGACATACCAAGTTTTAGCTCAATCGGCCCTCTGGTTTTGATTTGGGGGGAAGAAAAGTGGGCATGGTACCCCAGTTGGTTAACAGGCTGGAACTCTGGAAATAATTCACCCCTTAAGCCCTGAGCCTCTGGCTTGAAAATGACATGCCCAGAATGAAATTACTATATCTCTGCAATGAATTGGTCGATCTGAATAATCTTGGTATCATAATAAAGGTAACACCTTGGGGATTTTTGTCATGGTGCAAAAATCAGTGTATATGTCACTGAGTCAGAGTAAATGAGGATGGAACACTGCATAAATGAAACATATTTTTTGCACCAAACAAAGTTTTACTTTTATCTGTCTTCAAATTATTCAGTTGCAGTCTGAAGCCCCTAAAAAATTACAGCACAGAATCTCACCATTATTTGTGAGAAAGTTCATTCTAACCAAGTAAATCAGAGCAAATTTAGAGAGGTTTTACTGTAGTTCGGGAATGTCTAGGTGGCCTCTCCAAGCTGACAGTGTGCCGTTTCAAATTTTCAGTTACCAAACTGTATAACTCATTTAATTTCACTTATATGTCACTACAGGCATATATTCCATCCAAATACAACCAATTTTAAATTTTTTAGAATTAAAATTTTTTTTATTACTATAATTATTTCTGCCAGTCCGATACAATTTCCCATTCAAAGATAATACATACAAAGAAAATGAAGTTTGACTCTACTGGAGCAGATTTATTTAAAAAAGCAAATAAATGAAATTATAAATAAAAAGGTTAAGCCAAAAAATGGAAAAAATAAAGTAAAAAGAATAAAAACCCCGGCAATTATTCATGTAGCTAGGTAAAATGCTTAAGACGGAGTATGACTTATGCAGGAATTGTACCCTGATCACCTGAGATGCAGCGCTGCATCCTCACCACAAGGCTGCATCAGCTGTCTACTACTCAGAAGTCAAAGAAAACACATCACTCACCTCGCTTGTGCTGTTGAGCTCGCAGTATCCATGCCGAATGGCACAGAGATTCTGTCAGAAAACGACTTTGAAAACAACTGTTGAATATTTTATGGATAATTATACTGGAAAAACCACAAACAAACCAGTTAAGCGTTTATACTGTTGCGCTATTTTAGTACATGCAAATGCCCCATGGACTCAGCTTGACGCTCTGGGAACGGAAGGCTCTGGCTCAGGCTAGGTTTGTGCAATTAAGGTGTTTTAGGGCTCGTTGGAAACGTCAGAGCCCATAGAATCAAATGGCTACCAGCAAAGTCTTACGGACAGCATCACAAGCCGATCACAGAGAGGAAAATACATTGCAGGCAAGCTGAATGCTGAGGAGCTGAGATCTTTGATGCAATGCCCCGGAAAAAAACATGCTTGGAGACTGGAAGATCTAGTTTGTTTTTAACACAAACACATCGGGCTAACAATAGCAAGCGTAGATTTACCCTTGAACAGTTTTTTATTACAAAATATCAAAGGTAAGAAGAAGTTTTTGCTTATCTCTGTAGACTGTAAGGTGTATGCCTGCTGTTCTTTGAGTGTGGTGTCGGTTTAAAATGACAAGGCTCACATCGTTAGATTCTGTGGACTTTCCTCTTTCATTTGAGATAGTGTTTGTATGCATAGCACAAATTTCGTAGAATTGCTAGTGACACAGCACTGATATGATTTTATCCAATGTTTTGCTATATGGTTATTTACTTGTTTGGTGCTTGAATTGTGTTCGGTTGAGGTAAAAATGGTCAACACAAGCTTTTTGCTGAGTTTCTTCACGTAAAGTGCATAAGCTGCATGACAATGTTGCAATTTGGGAACATACTGTATTTATTATGCGTAACGACCACCCCCGGTACAGGGGGGAGTTTGGGTTTAAGGGGTTAAACCAACGCCATGATTTTTCCAAGACTTGTTCTCTATGCAATGTACTACCCTTTATTGCCAATCATTGTAGTCTTAACCCTTTTATTGTGGTTTTACAGGCTCTGAAAAATGCTACTATTATAAACTGGTATCAAAACATACACATTTAAGGGTGCCATGCACTCCCATCTGATGACATTGTCCCCAAGAGAGTGAGAGGCAATTTCCTGGCCTAAGGCTATGACTCCCAGCTGGTGTGCCATCCCGGCATCTCTCGCACTCTCACCCTTGTTTGTTAATTTTTTGGTGGCCAACCATTTGCCAAGATACCCAGGAATTTGTTGCAGCCTGTACAATGTGCCCCCGTTCAAAATCAAGTAACCAACGACCTTCTGACCTATTACAGCCCTTGGAGGTTCCCGACCAATCATGGGCCTGCATGGCTATGGATTTTGTCATGGGACTGCCTCCCTCTGATTGGCTCATGGCCATCATTACCATCATTGACCAGTTCTCAAAAGCGGCCCACTTCGTACCATTGGCGAAGCTACCCACAGCCAAGGAGACTACTGAGCATCTCCTGCATCATTTGCTGCACCTTCACACAGTATGCCTCAAGAGGTGGTCTCTTACTGTGGTCCCAAATTTTCCAGTCATGTCTGGAAGGCCTTCTGTGCCCTGGTGGGTGTCACCGCTCACCTCTCCTCAGGGTGCCACCTAGAAACCAAGGGTCAGGTGGAGAGGCTGAACCAGGAGCTGAATAAGACTCAACGCTGCATGACAGAGGGTAACCCTGCCAGATGGTCTTGTCTGTTAACTTGGGTGGAGTTAGCTCACAAATCATTACCGGTGGTTGACTTGGGCATGTCTCATTTTCAGTGTTGTCTGGGTTATCAACTGCATTTATTCCAGTTTGAGGAGAGAGAAGTGGTAGTTCTAGTTCATTGTGCCCACCAAGGCTGGAGAAAAGCCCGTGCTTTACTACTCCGGAACATATCCACCTTCCAGATGCAAGAGAATTGTTACCGCCAACCAGCTCCTGCCTTCCAAATGGGACAGAATGTTTGACTTGTCATGAAGGATATTTCGCCTCGGGCGATGTCAAAGAAGCTCATCCCCTGTCCATTAGCCCATTCGCCATTTCAGTAATACAGCCCTCATCTGCTGTCAGGCTCCCCCTTCCCCTTTCCCTTCATAATTCACCCCGTGTTTCATGTCTCGAGAATTAAACTCATGTCTTTATCCTCCTACAGCCCTTCCTCCCGCTTCCCACCTCGCCCCAGGCCCATCAATGGTGGCCCTGTCTATACCTTGCGCCGCATCCTGGACATCCAGCATAGGGGTGTGGCTGCCAATTTTTGGTGCACTGGGAGCAGTATGAGCACTCATAAGTCCTGGAGTGAAACATCTCAGACCCCTCCCTGGCTCATGATTCCCCGCACTGACACCCTGGGTCCACCATTGGGTCACCAGGTGGCGCCCATTGGGGGGGTACTGTCACAACCCTCAAGTGCATTCCTTCCATGTCTCCTCCCATTCAACAACTAGCATATCTATTGCCGCTTTTCCATTGCAGTTTTAGCACTATTCGCCGGTTTCGGTCATTTTCCATTACAATTGAGTACCACCTCAACATGGGTGGGGTCATCATAGCAAGTATCACTCCCTGGGGCCATCCTTAAAAACATCTCTGTTGGGCGTAACCCGACCCTGTTTTGAGAATCGGGGTCGGTCGGTCATTTTTTTTTTTTTTTTTTTTTAAATACCATGTCTTTTCTATTAATGCTTACAGTGATTGCCTGCCGGGTCTTGGAAGCAAGCTATTACCATTCAATAAAATTGTGTGAATGTCTTTTGTTAGTTTGCTGTTTATTCGTGTCACACATCAGATATCCAGCATAATAAGACAAAACCAATTTCAGAGAGGTTTTTAAACTCCAGAAAAAAATTTTTTCGGTTGGCGGCAATTTGATGGGTCGGTCGGGTTACGCCCATCAGACATATTTTTAAGAATGGCCTGGCTAATCAGTGGCCTGCAGTCTGTTGACATCACATTTTCGGCTTGACTCAGCTCGCTTGGGACCCCGGCCGAGTAGGTACTAAAAAAGTACCTGGTACCAGGTACAACGTACTATCACCTAATGGGAAACCCTAAAAACCGAGTAGAGTCGAGTCGAGTAGAGCCGAGTCGGTGCTAGTGGAGCAGGCCTATATGAGAATTATTGTCTCCTTTGATTGGTTTGCATGCTCCCTGATCCCAGTTGTGTATGATCTCATTGTTACACTACCTCACGTGTGTATGACATATTTATACCCCCTCGTTTGAGCTTGCAAGTTGCTGGATTGTAATTTGCTACATGCACTTTAGCCCAAGTCAGTATTGACTAATCAAACTGTCTGTCTTTTGAAAGTAAAACATAATCTTTAGTGATGCTAAAATATGGAAGTACTCTTCCTTGTGATCTTTTAAGCAATGGGATGAGTAATCGGTAAGAGAAAATATTGGATTTCTGCACCTCAGACCTGAGGCAGCAGAGCGGCCCCAGACCATCACCACCATGTTTGACAATTGGTATTATGTTCTTCTTGTGGAATGCTGTGTGAGCTTCAAGGTATTTCCATCTGAAATCACTGCGGGCCTCCTGAATGACAACTTCAGATTTTTCTTCAAATTTACAGAACATTATGTTCTTGTACCCAGTATATTATATGAAAATTTTTAGAAACATATCTTCATTAGTTTTTGAGATATTGAGATTCCAAATGGCCTCCAATTTTGGGTGAAAACAAGTTTTATTACACAGTACACTAACTTCAATAAGTCACATCCTTTGAACTATCAATGATAGGTATATGAATTTTGCAGGATTGATTCTTTGGTATGAAATGTCTCCAAGTACCAGTCACAGAGTCACAGAGCCTTTTCAGACTGATACATATCACTGACTCACCTGTTTCTCACCTGTTCTTGATTTTTTTTTTCTCAATTATGGCATCATTTATTGCTTTTCTTCCCCACGTCACATTGCCAGGCAGGTTCTATTTAATTGGGCTGACAGTAATCATGCCTGGATGGGTTAAGTGATATTAAGTCCAATAATCTATTAGATTTGTTGAATTGGTTGAGTTAGTAAATAAGGGAGCAATAATTATTACTTTTCATATAGGACCATGTAGGGTTGGATAGCTTTTTCCCTACAATAAAAGATGTCATCATTTAAAAATTGCAATATGAGTTTACTTGGGTTATCTTTGTCTCATATTAAAATCAGCTTGATGATCTGAAACATGTGACAGATGTGAAAATTATGCAAAAATATGAGAAATCATAGAGGGGGCAGACACTGTTTCACAGCTCTGTTAAACATCATAATCATTTCTCTTGTCTGTGTTTTTATGTATGACTATTAGTGTTTGCCTTTTAACAGTTGAAACTTTTTTTTAAGTGCCAAGGTCATTTTAATATTGTAAGAGAAACATCTAAAGCAATTTGAATAAAACATGTATTTGGAGGTAACTCCCGCCTGCATATCAGCATCTAACGCGCACTTAGCCCTTTACGAGTGGAATGTAGTGATCGTTAATCTGCAAGTCTACGATCGATTTAAATTAAGATGCGACCGAAAAAATACTTAGTCTATGCGTAACTTCAGAATAAACTTAGCCTTAAATTTCTATGTTCACTCCTGTTCTGTGCTAAATATGCGTGTCCAGATTTACTTCCTGTGCTGAGTTCTCTCATGCAAATTTGTACATTGCTTTTTGAAATAAACATGGTTAGGTCTGGAGAAAATTATCTCATGCTAATGTCACAATACCTACTGCAACAACAAGAATTACTATGGCAACTGCTCATTCTTCTGCTAGGCCCGCTACAATTACACACTGACTACTGCATCACTACTACAACTGCTACAACTACAATTACTACTACTACTAGTACTACTACTACTACTACTACTACTAATAATAATAATAATAATAATAATAATAATAATAATAATGTATTTGAAACATATTTGGAATTAGTTGTAATAGTACACAAGTCGCTGTGCTCGCTGTAGTAACTGTATAACTATTGATAGCTGACATAGTACCAGATGTAGCAGTCATCTAAGATACAACTTTGGAATGTTTCAGGGGTATTTATTGTTGGTAAATCTCCAAACAGCTGTTTCTCATTGCTATAGCAAGCACAGACCGTGTTTTCCTCAAAACTATCAGTTCTACACAGTGAAAAATGTTGCACAAGCAGATCTCTGAACGCCTGTTTGTTCCTCCCTGCTGAAACTGCCTCATGCTTCGCTCCACCCACATATCTGTGCCTCACTGCTTAAACCTGCACCAGCACTGTTCAGCATGTCTGTCTGCTGTACACAGCACAAATGACTACAAACTGCACGGTACTCCACGGTACTAAATTATGTACAAGTACTACTTTTTATGACTATCTGTTCTACACTGCTAAAACATGCTCAAGCTGAGCTCTAGCTCATAATTCAAGAGAGTTATTTGCTACAGAACTAAAAACCTCTGCAAGCTGTTCTTTAGATTGTTTGTTCAAGACAGCTAAAACCTGCATAAACTATTCTTCACCTAGAAGCAACTGCTACATCCAGCACTAACTGTTGTATATTATATGGCTCTTCACTGCCAAAACCTGCACATGCTGTGATCCACCTTTTCCAATGCCCCAGGCTTCAAGCAGCCATCTTGAACTTGAACTATGATGAGTTTCAAAGCTTGCTTTGTCTGTCGTGTTGGCAGATTCTCAAAACAGTTTGGTATAGATTGTTCTAATTGCATACTGACATGCAAAGACAGTAGATATTGAACTGCAGAGATGCATCAAAAACCATTACTCCCCCCCCCCCCAAACACACACACACACACACACACACACACACACACACATGTGCATACCACACCTGTTCATTGTACGCATGTAGGTGCATTTGTATTTTCTTTTGTATGTGTTTAAATGCATAAAAAAATGTGTGCATGTAAGGGTTTGGGTGAATCCATCTGAGTACTTGCACATGAGTATGTGTGTATGTGCTCATCTGGGAAGGAGTATGCTCATATTATTGTACAAACATCCATGCATTCACGTGCTTGTGCAGACAGGTACTCATATGGAGTGTATATACAGATACACATAAACTCACCAGTTCTCAAATACATACATGCACAATTACACGTAAGCACGCAGACAGACACATGCTCACGAAGGTGAATGTGTACAGAGCGGTACAGTGTACCTGAGCTAAAGAAAAAATTAGATGAAAGCAGCACAGACTGACACTCGGAACTCGACGGAGCTGGGGTGCGTTTCCCAAATAGTTCGTCCATTCACAGTCAATGGGGCCAACTATGTAAGTTAGCGCCTGTGATTTCGGGAAACGCACCCCTGATTGACAGGTTCATTGAATTTTGTAGCTATTTACTTAAAATTCACGGTAAACACGAACACGGGTTGATTCGCATCCACATTTTCATTTCGCATTTGGCAAAAAAAAAAATGCTATCAGGTGACATTTTGCTGCAAAAATAATGATGGTCGATATAAAAAGACATGGTAATCATTAATTAATAAAGGAATTGTTTTTAGCGAGAGATAGAGGTTGTGCGTGATGTTCGTATGATTGAACTTCCGCACCATGTCTTGCTGGCTATGTCCCGTTATATTTGAGTCAGGTCAAACCAGAATATTTATTTACTTGGGACCATAAAATCAAATCACTTTTGCCAACATTGCCCGGCGGACAATGAGTGACTATGGGACTGTGTATGTTCTCTTTACCAAATCAATAAATAAATTGGTGAAAAGAGGAATTAAAAATTGCACTTGGAAAAACGAAATAGGGCCATCGCAATAGATTGATTTCATGGCCGCAGTTATAGTGCTTGAGTTCTTTTAGCCAAGCTAAACTTGAATTCGTTTGGCTGTGCACGTTTATCGGTGAAAATGTGGACAAAAAGGCTACATATATAATGAAGAATGAATCGCCTGATCTATCAAGTAATTTGATAGAAAAATAAAAATATAATTGGCACTGCTGCAGAAAATATCTATACCGGCGAAAACAGCCATTCTAGTGAGGCTGTCGCTTCAAAAGCAACGTTAACGAAGTGAGTAGTAAATGTCACTCCCTATCCCCGAATCAAAATACTCAAGCAAGAATTATCAGGAAGATGATATTACTTTGCTCGCAATATAAGAGGCATAAAATATTTGGCACTCCAAATATATCAGCGTTGAGCAAAAGTCTTGGGCACCTTACATTTTTAAAAATTTAAATCTGCCTTTAAATGTTTACTTTTTGCTTTCCACATTTCTGAATGTGTCGCCGAAGATAAAAAGTACATTGGAAATTCTAAATGCTAATTTCAAAAATAGATTCATAAATTAATGTTTGTATTTCAATTAAAAACGTTGATACAGATAATATAGTCTTGACAGAGCTCTGATGTCAACATGGCTGTCCGCAATTATTTGGAGGGACAGACGCAAGTAAGACAGTCAGTCTGCAGAAGAACGATGGCAAGTTTTCCACTCTGCTTGGAACAAGCAAAAAGCCAATCACCTTCTAAAACTGTAGCACAACAGGACAGTGTCCCTAATTTTTAGGCAACGCGTGGTCACATCAAATATTGGTTTGATTTCATTTTTAACAGTTTACAGCTCTGTATGGTACATTTCGGTTATTAGAAATTTCATTATTTTTGCAAGCATATTTTCTCCACGAAATTGCCTGAAAAGTGCCCAAAACTTTTGCACAATACTGTACATGTGGCTTTTAGACGTAAATTGTCTGCTCTGCTAATCAATGTAGAATGAAAACGAATTAATTCTTGTTTTGCTTTTACAAAGACAAAATATTCAATGAATAACAAGTACTTACGGCTACAGGACCAGGGCTCTCGTGGAACTGATGATTCAGCATTATTAATCAGCAGTATTCGCGAGTTTTTAGTATCAATGGGCAATGAGGCGAAAATGTACGAATGTAATGTTGGTAACTTTATGACTTTTCGTCGACAGCTTTCCCACCCTGACATCATGAACGAATTCGCACATCAATAAGACAGATACCACCTGATTCGTTCATTACGGTAAAAGTGAAACACATATTATAGGCTTTTTTCGGCCCGGTTTAATTCCATGTTTAATAGGATCAAACGAAATGAAACTCACAATTTCACACTATTAGGCCAAGAGTTTCTGTGACCAATTCTTATTTTGTTACAATACTGTAAAACTCTATGAGATATAACCACAAACTATGTAATTCATATTGTACACTCACACTCATAATTAATAATGTTTTCTGTGATCAAAAAGTAGAGTGAAAGGCGCTCAAGCCCATTTAACGAGGTAACAGTATTACCATTGGTACCTTGCTAACGCTGAATCATTTTGTAATATCTGGTACCTCTCCTAACAATCACGCTCGCCGGCGCGAGCGTGAAGTTCATTCTTGGCAGTCTAGACTCTGTAACGACCCTGTTTGTCGGCGTTTTTTACCTTGACCTTGGACTTCCGGAAACTTCCATTTGTAAAGACCGTACATATTTGTTGACTGTTTCAGCCGACAGATCTGTTTCTGCCCCCTTTCCCCAACAGTTGCAACAGTGCCTGGGGAATTTGCAGCAATTTTTAACCCGGGTTTTATAAAAAATACATGCATATATATTTCTTGCAATTGAGACTCACTGGCTTAATGATTTGTTTCCAGTGGTTTCCGCGCAGCGTTGCAGACTTGCCTGCTCAGATTTGTATTATTGTTGTTGTGCCAGAATTATCCATTAATTCCTGAATTTCACTAGAAAATATTTAATGGTTATATGCTCTGAGGCATTCAGATATCCAGAGTGCACGAGCGCTTTCAATTCTTGTTTTTGGATGGTGGAGGAAGAATCGACTTGTTTACCGTCAGACGAACATTTAACAATCGCACTTTGTCCCTATTCTTGTGAAAGACGGTTCTTACCATTGTGATATTTCTAGTTGCTTATAAAACACAATTCATTCAAAGATAACAAAGCAAAAACTATAATATGATCCCTACCACAGAAAGGCATGCCAATACGAAAACAAAACGTATATGCATTTCTTTAAACTTTAAATTACGCAATAGCATGTCACTGTCCACCTTTCCCCACAGGTGTTGACCCCTGTGAAATAAACTGAATAAAATATTGCCCATAATATGCGTTTAAGGTGCTGTATCCGCAAATGATTCCAATGTAGCCTCGACCAACATGAAACATTTGAATTGCATCTCGTGGCCATCTATCAAGAGATTATCCCGGATGTTCGAAACGATGCCATATGCACCCCTGAGCTTGTGGACTGTTGGGCGACGTAAAATGCAAGTACAGGCTCCTCATATAAAGTTAACATTCTTGAAGATTAGAATCATCTTAAATGGACAAATTGCTAATGCGTTCTACAAAAAGGATGCGGCAGAGTTGTATATTTCGAAAATTTTCGAAATATGATACACTTCCAAAGGTTGAAATTCTTGCGGCCTATCATCACTGTGGAAAACATAAGACAAACAACATCACGAAGATGGAAGTACAATCCTCATCAATATAGATCTCCTTGCCATTATCCTCATCAATAGATTTTCTTGTCATTAATTAGAGAAAACATCACAGAGCAGAAAGTAGGCTAACTAAAATATAGCATAAAAAAATAATACACAGAGGTGTGATGTTGCTTCACATATATGTGTTTAATTCTACAAATTAAAAACAAACCAAACAATCTAAATTTAGTAGTGTGTACACTATAAAGGTCGGATCATGTTCACGTCAACAGGCGAGGCAATAGGCTTTAACTTTCGTATTTTCAGCCGAAGTTTTCAAGATTTGAGAAACAACTAAACAAATGTGAGAGTTGTACATCCTATTGTACATACAATTTACTTTTATATGGTCGAAAAAATATGATAATCTGAATTAAACAATACATAAAATTATATTTTATATATTTATTGTAAAATATCATTATATTGTCATCAATGGGAAAGCATCGCAATCAAATCTCATACCTGTGGTGAACCTGAAAGGGTGAGAATAATGTGTGGGTCTATGACGTAAATTTGCATCAAGACGACCTAGCAGACCAGCTCCATCTGAGGTGTGTCACATAATTCCCCAAACACATCAGTGCCCAGGAACACAATTTATTTTTGTCGATAATTATCCACATCCGTAAATCAAAAATACATATATAAATAAATTAAAATGTAAAAAATAAATAATGGAATGCTCTTTAATTAATTACAAAAACAGTAGCAGCATCAGCGGCACTGAAGGGACCAAAGTGAATGGTTTGCTTCAAGACAAAAATTCCCAGGGTTGGAAAAATGTTGAGACCACCTTCTTCGACCCCAATCCACCCCCATCGCCCCCCTTACACTAAGTTTTTGAGTTTCCCCCTTAAGAATTCTGGTATAAAGTTACTTCAGCCAATAAGAAGACCTGCCAGTCTTCAAATAGTGATCAAAAAAGTGGGTAAGCGGCTATTTAAAGGGATGAACCGCCTAGCTACACCCTACTCAGTCCGCAGTCCCCACACCCCCACCTAAACTCTCGGGCCTCGTTAGCATATCACGTGCCCCAGAGCCTGATGAACTGGGCGCCCCAGCCGCGCTTGCGCATGCGCTCGCGTAAAAAAATGCACTTGGAAATGAGGCGTCTGTCCTGGAGTAGTCGACTTTTAAAAAGCATCGGGAAGCCCTGATATGACGACTTCGTTGGTCCTGCATTCTCGCTGGGCGGACTCCTTGAGGTACATGTATGAAAAAAACCCGAATGAAAATAACCAGAATAAAACTCAAGCCATGGAAGGACTAAGCGGGAACTGTCCGGCTGCCCATTGCAGGGACCTTATATCACACCCTGCGCTAGGGCGGCATTCTGGCGGTATAGCTACACACCAGGGTTCCGTGTACTCGGATATATCCTCTTCGGACGCCGGTCGACAGTGCTCTGCTCCTCAGACATCTTCGAGCACTTCCCTTGGCTACGGTTATCCGTTTGGAAGCCCCTATTACGGGTGCAGGTTATCTCATTCCCACAACGTAAACTTGCAGCAGAAACCCTGTTCTTACCACCCAGCAGAAAAATACGCCGAGCCCAGCAGCGCGTTGCCAACAGAAGAACTCTCCAGCAGAGCGAAAGAGTTTGCCTTCTACCCCAGTTTCGCCAGTTCATACCAGGCTGTCCCGAGTTATCTAGACGTGTCCGTCGTTCCAAGTATTAGCGCACACCCAGAACCACGGCACGACGCCTTGATTCCAATGGAAGGCTACCAGCATTGGGCTCTTTCTAACGGTTGGGATGGGCAGGTGTACTGCTCGAAGGAACAGACGCAGTCAACTCATCTCTGGAAATCTCCGTTCCCAGGTACGAACATCGGCATGCTGTGTAGGAGGGTTGTTGTTGTTGTTGTTGTTGACTTAATTCGAGTGTCTGCTGTCAACCATTTCAGTGTTGGAGTGAAGAAGGAGAAAAACAGCCGAGCGTTCGGTGGGACATTAAATCACGACGTGCTACGGTGCACAGAGCCTATGTAAACAATCAGCTGAAAACTTCGCTAAAAGGAAGCTTCCCCAAATCGACAAATATGTGATACAGGGTACACAATTGGAGATAAATTGGCTGTTAGTTTAAGGTTTGTTCATGAACAACCGAGACACACTTAGTTTCATTGCTTTTGCAATCCACTTTAGTTCTTAAACCATTACAATATTCGGAAGCCCCTCAAACACAATGTCATTATCCATGCAGGCGCACAGATGTGTTCTATATTTAATGATTTTAAACAATGAAAGACGCACATACTGAGAATAAAATTTTAATTTGGCCGACAAATTCACATTTCGTTTATTTAATCTTTATTGTGTATATAGGAGTATTTGAGGCACAAAAAACAAGTGACCGAATTAATTGATTGAAGTGATTGCATAACCATCTCATCATATCTATCGCCAGGGCAAGCGTTCTACTGGGAACAGGCTCCAAGAACCAATTGGGGCGAGCAACCCTTGAAACACAAAACGATATCCCAGGCCAGAGGACTGCAAAAATAGGCTACTGATTCTTTGAGGAACACGTTTACTTCAAAAATTGTCTCGGTGGTGTGTTCGTCGCCGCTTAAACGGAGCTTTCTGGAAGACTGTTTCAGGGAAAGTCAACATTGCTTTCGTTGTTGGATAAAATAGCGGGTTCTGTTTGCCCAGAAACTATAAATCTTGGCTGTCTTTGTCAGTGGCCACCGAGGGCTGTGCACCGAAATGCCTGACAAATGCAAAGCCCACGTTAGTCTGAATTCGTTTTCATAAAGTGTTTATCAAATTTACCAAGACCATTTAGGCTACATGAAGTAGCAACCTGATTTTTTCATGCAGATCAGTCGGTCGATGAAGTAGGCCTACAATTCGATCAGAGTGTTGTTTCATGAGAGAGGTGATATCGTGAAGAGCAGTTCTTATGCCATGGCAGCACTTCGTTTTATTGTTTACCAAATGACTTGCTAAGTAAAGCTATTTCAGGACCATCGTTAATTAAGGATTATGGTACCTGTTTATTTTCAGTTGTAGGTTTGACAGAATTACATTTTCATTCGCACTGAAGACTCAGCTCGGGCCAGTAGCAACCCAAACATTCACCCCCCACCCCCTCTCCAATTCCACTGAGGATATACGTGCTCGCGTGCATAAGAACGCGCTCGCACACGCGCGCGCAACCGCCCGCACAGCCTACACACATGAGACATCTACACTGGTGTGGAGACCTTGAGACCTTAGCCACTGCATCTGGGGTACACTTGGCGTCTCTTTATTGCTTACGCAATTTAAAATTAAGTGAAGATTATTTGTTAAATTTTAACCTCTTAAGGTTTTATCAATGAAATTGCGATGATAACTCGAATAAATTGTGTTCCAGAGTTATATTTGAAATAATGTATAATTCCGTGAGATACACCCCGTCAAAATAAGTAAGGCTTGGGTGGATAAAATTTGTTATTATTATTCAAAGAGAGGGATTGTTGACAGTATAACGTCCAAATCAAAATCACAAATGAAAGAAATGACTTGTGTATAGAGTTTTTCCACGTTTGGCCGTAGGCTATGATTGACAGCAGGCTAATATTTTACCTAGGCCAACTATTTTATATGTTATCATCTTAAACGAAAGGTCAATTAATTTGCTTACTTTTGGTTTCTTCGGTCGACGTGGAGGTGGAGCTTTGAATGAGTGTGTTCTCACCGTCACACGTGCACCCAACGAATGATTCATCCTCAGCCATCCTTGCAAATTCTGATATTTATTAAGCTCAGTGGTTAAAATTATGCTAGTTGGTTCCAGACGTAAACCTCCTGCACTATCGGACTGGAAAAAGTGCTAATTTTCTACACCCCTCATTTTCTTTTGTCAGTCTGTATTTGGTGCACTTAGAATGTTAAACTTGTTCGTAAGTCGTGGAGTAAACTACATGTGACCATTTCAGCAGCATCGGCTCTCTTTTGTAACGCCAAGTAAAAGTACATTTAATAATTTCCTGATTATAATGACAAGGATTTGTCCGGACCGAGAGGACTATCTGAACTTAGATTGCATCACATATTGCATTCAGAATACAGAGCCTGCCCAGTGCCCATGCACCCAGCCAATCAATACCTACCTTAAGAACCAGCTTTGATGTGCAGAACCTACATTCCAGGGGCTCGTCACTACAGAAATACGATTTCGCATCAGACGGACAGCTGGGGCAGTATTTCAACCCTGAATGGTGTTTTGAGGTACCGAGGTCTTCATCACAACCTGTCCTAATGCATTGACACTAGTGGAGATTGAAATGCATAGGGCCATACCTAATACACCCAGCCGAGCGTGTGGGTCAGTTAAAATTCACCGCTCCCTTCATGCCTATCAAAGGGACAAAATAAAAAAAGAAAGATGTGTACCTATTCGCAGCTTAGAGTTTCTGGTCTATATCATGCTGACAGTGAAAGAAAATCGCCAGAGACAATTTTATTCATCTTATATATAATGAAAACGGATCAAGTCCTGAATATCTAAATAATGACGTTAAATCCGCAAAAGGACACAATTAATGACATGAAGGGTTCTGGATGGGAATTTAGCACTCAAAACGTGTAATTACACATAAGTAATAAAAAGATTTTTCTCACGCTGCACGCTTTCTTACTGTGTTTTCACAGTGTTCCCACAGACCACCTTATGGAATGTGAGAATGACATGTATGCAAATGTATTCAATACCTCAAATTAATATGATTTGACTGTTATATCTGTCGCTGCTGAACAAAATATATGTTTAATATGTTTATGCTGACATGATTTTGCTTTTGGGATCCCGCGGCTCAGAACGTATGCATGACGCCGCTGTCCGTTAGTGAACTTTAACTAGTGAAGCCGTCTGCAAGTTCAAAACTAAGGAAAATAAACAAGCGAATAGCAACCCAAGAACCAACTGACTAACAATTTAAACGTACGACCAAACAAATAAACATGCAAGAAATAAATGCATGGGTAAAAAGATAAGATACATCGTCATGTTGCAAATTAATCTGCCCAGAAAAAAAAAAGTGAATTGCACATTATAAAAAGCTTCATCAAGCGAATATAAAATTTATGTCCTCGTCTGCCATTCCTTTGGTTCTCTTCTATTTTTCAGGTACCAATACTGATGCCTATTTTTCCCGCAAATGACATCTGCAATATGAAAAATTACTGATGCTGAACACAGATATGGCGCAAAAGGCTGCAGTTTACATAAATGTATGCATACATTAATTATAATAAGGCTGTTGGCTGTGAATGCAACCACTTCTGTCTCGTTAAACAGTAATTATCTGACCCATCAGCAGATTTAGTACACCTCAAACAACTCACTGAAGCGAGTCTCTATTCATATCCCTGGCTTTGAGAGAAAGTATGCTACGGCAAATGAAACCGACCTTTTCTCTTGAGCATAGGTGTATGCAATACCCAACCCAGTAATTCGCAGCAAGACACTCGCATTTCTCAAGGTTGTGCTTGTTCGTGAATACATTTTGCTACACGGCTGGAGTCATGGCTGCGCGTCAGAAAAAATAAATAAATAAAAATACTACGCACGGAGATTAATTACACACAATCCGTGCTGCATGAACATTGCGCAGCTTTGCATCTCTTGAAGTTTATATATGGGAAGGTTTTGGCGATATATTCATCTTCTTAGAGGTAGCACAGGCGATAGCACGGGCGATAGCACGCGGCTCAGATAGCTTTTCCAGGAAAGTTTTCTAAACTTTGTTACATCAGAAATCAACTGCTCTCTTACGTGCATGTGCTCGCGCGTCTGTGCGTGCTTCCAAGACACAGACGGTCAGCGTTAATGTTCAAGCAGTGCAGCAAAATCATGATAATTACAGAAATTCCCAGAGTCCAACAACTTAAGCACCCAGAGTATGTGCATCCTCAGTTCCCATCACTGTTCTGCAGCATGAAGCACAACCTGCCTCCTGAAAGCAGCGGTTATCCTCACAGCCCTCCAGCATAACCCTGCTGTCCACTTGCTGCTGAGTGAAAGCGCGTAAATATTCTACTAAATTCTTATTGATATTTTGGAATAGTCAATACTTCTGTCTGTTTTTAGATTCTTGGTGCTTTCTGGTAGATGTCTAATGACTGAGCTGTCAGAAGACTAATATTTAAATATTTTATCCGTCTCTGAGGGTTGTGAATGAATGCGGTAATAGGCCTACACTTCCTCTGCCGAGGGCTAAAATGAGCAATGCGTCAATATCTCCACGAAATTGCACTGAAAAGTCATTTTAATGAAGCACCAGGTTTAAGTGGCTGGTCAACATGGATAACTTCCAAATTTGCGAATGATAGATCATTTGAAGAGCAAGTCAGGAATCAGACCACAGGAATTCACTATGAGACATTGCACGTTGCCTGTAGTATTCCACAACATTGTTTGTTGCTACAGATGGATATAAGAAACAATTGGCTAACAACTCACACTGCAAATAAAATGCGTCTGTGTTGTTCTTCCTTTCTCTACGATTTAATCGCAAGAATCAAATTGTCCTTTACACTGTATTTGTGGTTGAAATTTGTTCCCAGTGTACTCGCCTGAAATAAATCACAAGATTCAGACATAAATTGTCTTAGAAAGTTCAACCTTCGTCTTTTTGTGCAGAACTGTACAATGCGACAGTTCATGCAAATGTAGGCTACTTGACGCAACGTTGGTAGCCTATAATAGAATTTCATCGTTGGTATTCAAATTATCATCAGTAAGCTAATTATTGTGGCCGGAATTGTGTACAGTTTCACTTTGGACGAAATAAGAATGAGTTTGAAGGATGCAAAAATAAAATATTGCCTCCACATTGCATGACAATGAAGATATTATAGTTTGTTATTTGAGAACTAAAGCTAGAGTATCTTTCACTCTTTTAAATAGAATAATTTCTACCTGAAAAAAGCAACATTCATGTACATAACCATCAAATGCTTGACTGTAATGTGTCATTGCTGCACCAAGGCTACTGTATCTTTTAGAGACGCGCGACTGAAGTGTTTCTGTTTGAATACTTAGTGATATTTCACACGCTGCTTTCTGTCATTCGCTTTGTCTCTTTCCCTTCGCAGATGTAGTCCCTCTACAGCCTGAGGTCAGTAGCTACCGACGCGGACGGAAGAAGCGAGTCCCGTACACGAAGGTCCAGCTGAAGGAGCTTGAGAAAGAGTATGCAGCCAGCAAGTTCATCACCAAAGACAAGCGTAGACGCATCTCCGCAGCAACCAACCTTTCAGAGCGTCAGGTCACCATATGGTTCCAGAACCGGCGCGTGAAGGAGAAGAAATTTGTCAGCAAATCCAAGACCAGTGCCCATATGCATACCACCTGATACCTTCGAGTCCAGTTTTCTCTCGCTCTCACTCTCACCCCAGATAGCTAAGACGAAGCTCTGCATTTATAAGGTGTATAAGGTTTCAAAATCACGCACGAACAGCATTTCGCTATGATATATTCAGACTTGCTTTTCACTTTAAGATGTACATGAACCAGCCCAACAGTACTCGCGGCCTGCACCTCTGCTCATAGACAAATATTATAAAACTGTGAAAAATATTAAGAAATCCGCTTAACATTGTCTTTTCTATGAATGTGTAAATAAATATATAAATAATATTTAAAATAATCTCTCTATCCTAACGGACACATTGTTTTCCTGTTCGAATTTCACATGCAGCATTGCGATCTGTCTTCTCGCTGGTGCAAAAGCTTAAAAAGATTTAAGAAATTAAACAAGACAGGGCGGATGGGAAAGCCTCTCTGAAATATAATCGAAACACCGGTTAGGAGCAGTGCCGATACTCAAATTTAAAAATACTCGAAGTATTTCACTCATTCTTGGACACGATATGGACTTCAGATGAGAACATTTCAAGCGGAAACCGGGTTCAAATAATATCAATGTTTCAAAATCTGACATTTCTGAATTTTTTTAATGCTTCTATAAATGGGATGTGAAACGTCATTGGTAAAATGTAGAGTGCGATGCATTTGTTATTTAATTAGAATTTATTCCTCGGAAAGGATGTACTTTATAACGTACAATAATTCAGTACTTTTGAACAGAAGGGTGTCTCTGCTTCGCAACTGGAAAGTTTGCGAGCAGGTAAGTATTACAGGTTCATGCACAATCCTTTTTATTCGTCTTTGGATTTTATTTGTATACACCCTTCAAAAATTTGAGCTGTTTACGCGCCTTGTGAGCGGTACACCCCCTTGTGCAGTCTGTGAACTGTATTGTGCTGTTTGGTTAATACGTGCTGAATGGGAACGTGTTTGTATAAATAAACAATGCTGATGATGACCGTATACTAACACAAGTCATTTTTCTTTATTTGGAACTGGAGCCGATGGTGTCTTGTTGAATGTGTCTACTTAGGTGAATTCCACTATGCTTAACTATATATATATATATATATATATATATATATATACACACACACACACACACACATCATTCCCCCCCTTGGACAATCACAAATATGAAAATGAATTCATCACCAAGCTGATGTACGCAATCGGTCGGTGTTTCGGGCTATATTTGTCTGACACCACTGGTTAGAGAAAAGTGGAAATGCAAACTTAAGCAAGTAGGCTACAATTACCCGAAAAAATAAACACATTCACGAAACTCAACCCGACCAACTCTTAAATAACGGGTTTCTGTTTCCGAGGTGTGGCATATTGACGAACAATTTCTCCATCTTACAACTATAGCCAATATCAAGTGACTTCGAGACGGTTTACATGAGCGAGTGGATGCACCAACAAATTTAGGAGCATTTTTGAAATGGCAAACGACATAATTAGCCTACTGCATTGCGCGACGATGACCAATGTTTGAAAAGGATTGAGACAATGCTGTTGTATCAAAGAGGTTCCGGATCGTATTGGGTCTCGACGCTGCAGGATGGTAAGCGATGTTTCTGCCACAAGAAAAATAATCATAATTTGAAATGAACACATATTTACTGCGAATTATGGGATTTTTTTCAACGATGGTAAGAATGAATGGTAAGATTAAAAAGGGTTTAAATGGAGAGGAACATGCTATTAAACACGATACAGCCTACATTCCACGAATGTCAATATTTATATATATGAATAGGCCTCCGTGTTAAAAGTGGGCACATAACATGGAATAGCTAAGTACCCAGTGCAATACCTCATTTAATGATGAAAAATGTGAAAGTGAGAAGTCTCAAAAGCCATATTTCAAAAAACAAAAACGGCAACGCAGAATAATAATGATGATGATAAAGAATCTTGTTTATCTGATGCAGGCTATTCGACTCCATTGACCTTCACAAGAACACCCCACAGATTGTTTGGGAATCTACGCTGGAATGCGTGCGCGCTCACACTTACGCGCCCGCACACACTCAATAATAAATGATTCCTTACGTATTTTTTCATATATTTTGTCATTAAATGGCCACCAATTCTCATTATTGCAAAACGGAAAAAGTTTTTCAATTAAAATTCGTAATGTACTCGAGGCTCTGCTCAATATTGCATTTCAGTAAATATTACTTCTGTTTTTGCCAATGCACGTATTGAAGTTGGTGTGCCCTCACAGACAATTCGATGTTCAATCAGAAACGAATAGGAAACAAACAACGTATCAGAAATCAGAAACAAACAGCGTATTCTGAGTTAATATTCCATTACTGACGAAGCCTGGCGCAAACTTGGCCAGACACGACATCGAAATTACTTTATTTTTTACTCTAGAATTTAGTCATTATCTTATGACAACTCATCATTTTTATTTTTATTTTTTATTTTGTTAGCCTATTCATATCCAGCGCCCAGATTGATTAAGATGTTAGAAATTCTTACTGGTAATAACTCTGAATCCCATCAAAAAATGTGTGTGCGTGTATGTGTGTGTGTGCATGATAGACAGTCAATGTGTTTGTGTGTGTGTGTGTGTGTGTGTGTGTCTGTGCGCGCGCGCGCTTGTGTCTATGTGTGAAAAACAGCAGAAAACGCGCTGTCCAATAAACTCCTTTCATAATAATTGTTATGCAAGTCATTTCATGTTCCAAGATTCCAAGTAAATAAACCAAAGTTTAGAAATGCAAGCAGATCTATCTTTTTATCGGGGTTGAATTCTACGGCTTATGTTTAAAATTAAATTTGTTAATTTCATAATACAATTGATAATTGCACGCTAATACGCAAGATTGAATAAAAAGCATATTTGTCAGACTTCAGGACTCATTTGTCACTCGGTGTCACATTCTGTGAGATGCATCATCCATTCTAGTCCAGGTTCGCGATGAAGGCAAACATACAGAAAATAATAATGATAATAAAATAAATGGGAGACGGACTTTGTCCACATCGGTGAACGTCACTCGTTGTCAGACATGAGTTTCCAATCTCAAAAATGGTAGTTCCGCTCCAAACGAGAAGACGGAAATGGGAAATATAATCGCTTAAATCGGTTACATAAAAAGAGGAACATTTAACAATTTTCATGGAAGTGTGGCTTCTGTCGCCATTTTTAAATTGATACAAAGTTTTATGATACTTTTTAAGAAGACAATGCGCAATTAACCGCAGTCTAGCTTGCTTGACGCACGATTTACGTACTCATAAGTCATTACATGGGTGTTTAAAGAGGCCTTTTCTAAACGTCTTGAGTTGTGAAACTGCATGTGATCGTTTATGGTAAACGCCACAGCCAACTGTATTTAGCCCTAAAACACATTTCCAGTAGCCTATGTACGCAGCAGAGATACTCTTAAAATAATTAAAAACAAAATTGTACCGAACACGGTGCAAAGGTAGCATTGTGGACTTTGCGCGGCCACAGTTTCCGGAGTGGAATAATTTAGGCCTCAAAATTCGGTACTACGTCTATAACATGTTAATAGACACTCATCACTGAAATGTAATTTGCCAAAGCTTCACGTTCGGGATCAGAGAGTAAAATTTTGAGTCACTCCATCGCTCCTTGTGCGTTTTCTCAATTTAAATCGTTTTCAGAGAACACTATACTATGAGTTTAATTCATCACGAGCCTCATGAGGAAAAATAGCATATGTAACTGCTTTCCTCTATCAGGAAAACATTTCAATAGTTTCTCACCTTGGTTTTCAGAGTGCTATACTCGGCTTTCAAGTCAATATGAAGCATGCAAAGGCATGTTTAACTGTTAACTAAAATTGTGACAGTTTGCATATCCTACTTTTTCTTACTACAGTTCTTCGCTTCAGTGTGCGCGTCCATGTATAAGTTATTATGGAGAATGCTACAGATTTAAAAGCAATACATTCATATGGTAGAAGACCGGTGATGTATACAATTAGATAAATGTCTGCTCATGCTAACATTCCATATTTTATCGTAAACATTGCAGTTCATGATATTTGAATTGAACTTTTCATGATTTTAAAACCCTCTGATTCGTTTCCCCAGAACAGATGGTATGTATTGCTAAATGAGCTACAATAATCATGTTATGAGAGACAGACTTTTCTCCAGGAAGACACAAATGTTCTGTCTATGTTGGTGATGTGAAGGAAACTCCTGACTCTGTGTGAGTATCCGGGTGTTTCGTATCCTGACGTCACATCTGGGTTACCCTTGGCCTTGACTATGCAGTCACTTTGACCTTGACATCACAACAACTTGTGCATAATAAAGAGAAGGCAAGAGGGGTGGGGGTAATGCTCATGGTTTGTTTGCAGGCAAACAAGGTGTCATTTTGAAGTCTAGACAGCTCCACTTAATAGTATGCTGTAAATGCTTGAAAGAGCGGAAGTGCGCAGATACCCTCTGACCTTAAAATATTTTACAAATCCAGTCGGTTTCGCTTTGATAATCGCACGCAGTTCTGTCGTTCCTAATTTTTATTTTATTTATTTCACCGAACAATGTGGTAGTTCCCTAAAGCGCTCCTCGTCCACGATTTTTTCTTTTGAAGTTCAATGGTATCTGCAGCACTTTGTCGAAGCTGTGTGGGAAAGCCAGGTAGAGAACGTTTAATAGCTGACATGTAAACACAACTTCGACTTCAGCACCAAAAGAAGATTAACGCGCCTCCTAAACATTACTGTCTTATCCCGCGCTTTTAGATCAACCGTTCATTGGCCTTGAAGTGGAACGGACACCGCACGAAAGGTCAGAACCTCAAGGTATGACGATTTTCTTAATACAATGTGAGTGTCAGACATGATGGAGCACTCAATAATAGCAAAACATAGGATATTTTTGTTTCAGATGCTAATATCACGGTGATATGGGGGCCTTTTTTATTTTTTTTTTTTTAGAAATTTAAACAAAGATGTTCTCCCCGTGTAAACTTAGTTGACACTCGAGCATTGCTAAATCTCGGGAACTGGAACGACTCTAGACGTTTCCACAAACAGGTTATTTTGGTCAATGCAGTTTTTTTATATAGGTTTAACTTAAATAAATAAATAAATAAATAAATAAATTAAAAAACTTCCTATCAACGTCAAAACTGTTTTGAACCACAACCGGTAAAGTTCACGGGTGATCCTATACTCACAATCAGAAGAACATAACCAAATACAATTAAATTTCTATCAATTTAAAAAATTAAATCGAACAGCCTATTTGCAGTAATTCTCATATATATATAATTTTTTTGACGTTTTCCACAACCCAGAGAATCTGGAGAGAACAGTCGTTATGCTACTTTACTGCTTTATTAATTTAAGTAGGTTAATAGTGTCATCAGACCACATCAGACCAGGCAAACAACAACCACAAACATATATCCATACAAACAAATAAACATACACAAACTGATCAAATGCTTACATATATACACGCAGCACACACTTGCACGGAAATACACTTAAACACACATACACAGGTATGAACAACACACAGATACTTCGCACACGTTTAGACACAGCACATACACAAAGAGATTAAACACACACGCACGCACGCACACATACACGCACTCACACACACACACACACACACACACACACACACACACACACACACACACACTATTTCTTGATTTAGATAGATACTGTACACATGTTTAGAAATCAGCACGTCTCTTAACACTGATTCCCTTGTGAAATAGAAATCTCTCTAGGTTCATATTTTGAATTTCTATGTCATATCTTGAAATTGGACAAAATCAGCCAATCATTGAATCCAAAAGAGGTCAAGTAACTAAATTTCATGTAACGAAGTGCTGTCGGCACCTTCAAACAACTCCATCGTAAAGCAATGTACTTCAATGCAGTCCACATCAAGTTTAGCAGGGAATGTAAAAATTGAATAAAATCCAAAATGAACAGGGGAAAATAGACCTGTCGCCAGCCTTATTAAATGAGAAGTCTGTTTGTTGACTGATTTGAAAATCAATTGTCTAGTCGAGGCTTGTTTAGAACACTGAAACACTTAAAGTACACAATATAGACTTGAAAATCATTGACAGATCCAGAATTTTATAATATTTATATGCAGTTATTACTTCTTTTTCTACATCATTTCGTTTAGAGTTAACTATATTGGATCCATGGTGCGGTATTATGGTATGCTTTCGCTAAGCGTGATTACAGGGACCACCTTAAATGAAACATTCATATATTTAAGGTTAGTTCCCTATTTTCGTTTTTTGTAAATGAGACAAAGTCTGAAACCCGTCGTTTCGCTCCTTTGAATTTGACTCTGACCCTCTATAATAGCAACATATTCCCAGGGCGATTTCACGTGAGCCTAAAAGTTTAATTAAAAGCTCGAACAGCTAATAATGCTCTTTTTCGTATTAATTTTGCACAATACACCCCTTTGTTTTTTCCTCACATCAATATCGAGTATTTTCCAAATTAAATACTTCTGAATTTATTTCAGTTATAGTGTTTGGGTGAAAATCTCATGATGTAATCAAGGAAATCAATCGGAGGCGGATGTTTTATGCGAGGTCATGTGATCGGCAGAGGGAAGAGTAGGCGAGTGTAAGACCAAAGCAGAGACAGGCTGCTGATAACCTCTGGTGGCTACAGGATGGAAATATCAGGAAGTGGGAGAGGAAGAGAGAACAACCACCTGACTTTCCATAGAATAGTTCCGCGAGAGCTATGCAAAATTGTAATAAGAACTTGTCGAATTGTTCCACATAAATCAGCTATTTTATACATTTAGTCGATGGATAGTAATCTTGTGTTATTCCAATTGTCATTATACTGCTATGAGCTGGCACTTGTAGTAAGTATTTCCAATGCTCCAAAGCTCGTGTCTTCATGCTCATGTTGTGGCTCTCAAACATTCTCCTTGATATCAATGCATCACAATTAGTAACGGCATGCAGTAATTTCAATGGCTTAGCAGATTTTTACTATGTACAGACTTGATTTTAATGGCCTTAGATAACTGTTACGCCTGACTTTTTATTTTTAGTTCCAATGACGCGCGATATGCACTTACTGTGCATTGCTTTGGATAAAAGTGTCCGTCAAAGAAGTGCAATGTTTTGCAATGCAATGATATTATGCAATGATAAATATATCTAAATCACTATAATGATTTCATATCACATGAAACCGCAGAACATACCCGAGGCTAATAATTTGTTTTTGATTATGGGCCTACAACCAATTTTTTTTTGTATGTTTATCTAATATCTATTTGCCAAAGGATTGATGCTTGCAGAGTTTTAATCATATAATTTTCCGTAGTTTAAAAAAACAACAAAAAAGTAAGTAAATAAGTAAGTGAGTGAGTAAGTAAGTAAGTAAATGAATGAATAAATAAATACATAAATAACATGAAAAATCTCGAACAATATTACTTTCTAATAAATAAAAATTATGAACAAATTGCGTCTATTTATTGTTAAAATTCAAACGGTTAATCGGAGTCGGCCAGCACAATTTCCTATGTGAAATACCGAAATTAAGAGCGATCACATTTTTTTATAGCCTTGTTGCCTAAATCATGACTAAATCATATGATTTTAAATGTATGCTCGTGTTTTTTTTTTGTTTTGTTTTTTTTTTCAAGGTGGTTCTATCTTAATTCAGTTGCCCCACTGTATAAGGCTGCATACGTAATGCAACTGTGCATAATATTTCACGTTTCGAGTATAAAAAACAGTCATTCCTGCTTGCCAGTCTAATTTCAAATCTGAACACATTCTTGATTTAATTTTGCTGCCAGTATTCAGATTTTGGCGAAGAATCGGCCGGAGCCATATACCGAAATTCTTCAGCAACACACGACTATTGAAAGGACAGGTTGTCGTTAGTTTCACAGGGGAAAAATATGATATTTGAACTGTTTGTGCGACATTCAGTGAAAACTTTAACACATTTATCGTGAATGCACGATAAACCGTCTAGCACTCTATTTTCTGTCTTACTGTCTGAGCGACTATAAATATCAAATCGACGAATAAGTACAGGATTTGTCCATCGAAGATAGGCCACATAAAAAAGAACCATACATTTGTGAACGTGTGATTGCTATCACGGACTATTGCGGAATAAAACATTTAGTTCTGTTGATTTCAATTAGGCTGAAGACCTACTCAAAAATTACATTAAAGTATGCATGCTGAATTAAACCACAAAGATTACACCAGGGAATGAACAATAATGCGTAATATGTCACCATTTTCACTGCACGGTTTTAAAATAACGCATTATTTTTTTCAGGCAGATGGGCCTATTGCTTTTCAATGAAAACATGGTTTCAGTTAGTCTGGGCCTTGTTTATTACACCATTTTGCTTCAATAAGAACAGTTTCTAATGTTTTGCCCTTAACAGTATAATAGCACATGAGCGGGAATCTTTGAGCGGGAATCTTACGCATAAATACGTAAACCCCAGATCCCTTAATCATTTTCATAACAAATATGGTGGATTTTATTGGAATATTAAAAAAAAAAAAAAAAAAAACAAAACTTAAAGCGCTTGTTTCTTTCTAATATGCTATAACTGTGTTTCTATTTCAACATAACTTGAAAGATACTTGAGAGCACAACACTTACCACATGTTTTTCATCTTTGGCGGTCAAGTTCAAAGTTTTGTTTTGTTCGTCTCTTTGCGCGGGCATACACGCACTCACATGCGCCCTACGCGCACACACAAACACCGGAAACAATACAACAACCCCCTCCTCTGAGAGCACATGGTACATTTCTGCCGTCTAAATCAAGAGTCGATGCGGCCTTAACCCCAGAGTTACAAAAAGTTACGTTACCGAAGAGATAATGTAACTAATAATGCGCGCCCGTTAAATTCACAGTTCTATTGGGAAAAAAAAGTTTAAACAGTTTTTATTCAAAAAGTGACGGCAGCTTGCTTTTCAATAAGTCCAGAACACGTAGAATTGGAGCAAAACGGCTTCACTGTTGAGCAATCATCCAAGATTAGGTCTTTGTCCTGACACGCCAAGTTCACACACACACACACACACACACACACACACACAAACGCACGCACACACGGTGGTGAAAAATATATACTACAATAACAATTATATATATATATATATATATATATATATATATATATATAGAATGATAGAAAGATAGATTGATTGAGGGGTTTCTTTTTCCTCAGAGCTGAGTGGCTCGTTTGTTGACTCTTTCTGCGCAGAGCCGCAGTATCTAAGACCGTAATTTCGACGAGATGCAGACATTTAAGCACTCGACTGTGACCTTGAACTGCAATGCGCCAAATGGTGTGGAAACGTCTTAGCCGAAAAGTGAACCTTCACAGTATTTTTCAGTTTCCTCTTTAAGTATTCTGTGTTTATTTTATTTATTATTTTTTAATTGCTCACACATTTTTTAATCGCCGATCGCAGTGTTTCTGAAGAAGTATGTATGTATTTTGGACATCAAAGAAGCACTGCCATTCGCATTTTGTGGCGCGTGATGGTAACAACAACGTGGCCTACTCGGGGCAAATCTTTAATCTTGTCTGTCAGTTCATTCTAAAAACACTTGCTAATTTAGTTGAGTTTATTTTCAAATGCAGCTGTAATTTTCCCCATTATACTTCTAGGTAATTGTCTTGAGAACAAGCTAAGAAGTTGTAAAATGACACCAGCATCATGATACAGCCCCGATTCATGTTGCATAGAGCATAAGTTGGGATTTAGTGTTGGACCTCATCATGAGGCAGGCTAAATGTCACCGATGGCTTATCATGAGCCGACAGTCAGGGCCAGAAGAGACAAAAACGTTCTTTCTGGAAAGGTTTAGACATTCTCGTGTACATCCCTGACCACGATGTTCGTTCGTGTAGATTGGTGACACTGGCATAATGTAATAATGAATTTATAAAAGAAAGAAAGAAAGAGAGAAAGAAAGATCAACAACAACAACAACAAACAACAACAACAAACAAGATGTCTGCCCCGAATAATGTATGAATACGCATTTAAACAGACACTTGCACTAAAAGCAGATATGCGATTGTTAAAATTTAAATTAATTATTTTGGTATGTTAGGCTAGGAGATCTACGAGACAAATCAAATAAAAGTAAAAATTAAACTTCAAATCAGACTAGACAAATGAGAGCTATAATAAATTTTTCATCACGTAAAAAATAAAACTTGTCATAACAATGGAGACAATCACGTTTTCAAGATTTTAAGGCCTGGAGCATACTCTGATACAGCGATCTGTTTTCTGCGTCATTGTCCAATGCTACGAGGCAATTATGAATTTAAAATTACATTCATAGATAAAATTTGTTGTTTCAATCAAGTTTTGACGTTTATAAACATTTATCGGTCTATATACATCAATGTAAAGAAGTTATGAGGCTATTATATCAAAAAAAAAAAATGGCTTAACGTGCGCTGCTCCTCTCGTGTAGCATCCTTTCTCAAAGTAACACTACCACAAACTGCCGCAACAGCTACTGCAGTGCAGGCTAAAATAAATAAATAAATAAATAAATAACTCAAACTGGAAAGAATAGATGCAGTAGTTGGCATCAAACTTCTGTTTCAAACATATCCACACGCGCGCGCGCGCGCGGGCGCGCGCAGGCACACACACTCGTTCATGTTCAATGTAACGAAGTTACTGTCACGCAAGTCTATCCACACACACAAATTTACAAGACATTTGCTAAATCCCGTGCAGGGCTATGTGACGGTACTTGTTGTGTGCATCTGCGGGAGATAGATGAGACTCTTCAAGATGGATGTACCGGGTATCCTGTCCCAAAACCCCTCAATATAAATGTATATGCTTAATAAAATGCGTTCTATATGTAAAAATGTCCTGATTAATGTACATGATGCACGAGTAGGCCTACTTAAAAGTAAATACAAAGATTTAATTTTACGGCAGACGGAGCTATGAGGAGGCGGGGGCCCGCGGGGGGACAGCACAGACAGATTCAGTGAATGGCCCTGCCATGGGGCGAACTTAGGCCCGCTAGATCACGCTGGACAGTTTGGTATCTCGATAAAGAATTGATAATGAAGTAACATGACTGTTGACAAAGTGTTTATTAGCCATGTAGAATGTAGAAGATCCATTAATGAGCTTCAGTCATTTTGTTTTATTGCCGGCAGAGAGAATTCCACCGCACTGATAGCATCTTAAGTGAATAACCCAAAATAAAAATTAGTTTTTCAGTTCAAGTTTATTATTTATTGTTGAAATGTAAATTACATTGCCTCAAACATTTAAAAATTTCACAGTATCTTTAAATACAGTCTTAAAATGTTTTTTTATTATTATTATTTTACTTTTTTAAGTTGGTACCTGTGTGTATTTATAAATCAATTAATAAAATATTGCCCAATTAACTTAGATTGAAGAAACCCCTTCGACTCCCTTGTACAATCCATATAAAAGAAAAGTGGGGAGCGTAACGACCTTCGCCTTGTTTGACTGTCCGTTTATTAGGGTATCTGTTAAATTGTTCCTGTGAGGTGTACGAGAATAGGCCTAGATTACGTGAAATACACGCTCTTAAAATGTCCTTATTGAAGATCGTCTTATTTTACAGAGCCAACAGTTTCAACCTAGTGACCCCGTTACTGTAAATATGTGCAAAGAGCACCAGTCTTTCCGAAAAACAAGTCTGTAAAAAGGCAACATCGTGGCTTTATTTGGCATAGAATAGAACCGTAACTTACTCGAAAATAAAACGTCATCTCTTCCTTCTGAGAAAATAAATGTTTTGCTTGAGGAATCATTAAAAGAGTAATCTATGTTGAAATAGGCTGATAGTTCCGCATAGCAGTGCTCCAGTAAAATTAGCTCAAACCATTTGCAATGTTACGTGGAAAGATTTCACATTTTGAATAAAATACGGTATAGCGTTTTAAAAATCGTATAAAACCCGTAATAGCATACAGAAGTTAACGTTTTGTTTTGGCTGAAACTGACCTAGTGGGTGGTACCTTCTGTTGCGCGAGCTCACACGGCCACGTGACCCAAGAACGACCAATCAGGTATATCTCTGGGTTTAACTACGTTAAATGTCAGATTGCAATAAACTAGAAGCTGTTCGTCGGGCCCGCGGAAATGGGCGAGCATAATCTCCTTAATCCTGGGTTTGTGGGACCTTTGGTAAACATCCACACGGGAGACACTTTTTACTTTCCGAATTTTAGAGCATCCGGTGGACAGCTGGCGGGGCTACCCTCTCTCTCCTACCCAAGAAGGGACAATGTGTGCTCCCTCCCGTGGAATCCAACGGAGCACTGCAATGGATACCCACAATCTTACTTCGGAAGCCCGGTCCCCATTAACCCTTCTTTCAACCGTTCGTGTGAAATTACCCGGCAGGATGACGGTAAATGCTACTACGGCAACGGCAGCATTAGCAGGGAGAACTGTTCTGAGGGCGCCAGCCTTAAACGAGAGGACAGGGCAAGGGACACTACCTCCATGTCGTCTGAGCACGGGCTGCACAACGGGATGGAAAACAGCGGTACCTTTTCTAAATATGACTACGGGCCCCAACAGCTCGCCCAAGACCCCCCGTCATGTCAGTCTCTTGAATCCGACTCAAGCTCATCGCTGCTCACTGAAGGTGGAAAGACCCCCGCCAGCGACCCACAGACACTGGCTTCGCCGGGAAATCACGCAGGCGGTATGGCTGCGGGAGGTGAGTATGACAGCCTCAATTGCGTGCACGGAGCAAGCAACACCTGGCTGTTTGACATTCGCCAGAGGCATGGAGGATTGGACTTGCAATACCTATTCCCAAGTTCATTAACCGATGTGTTGCCGGTGCTGTGCAGTTAAAATATGCGGGCTCGCCCGCGATCGGGCTTGTGTAGTAGATAAACGCCGCTAGGGGTAGCCCTAAAATGGCTCACGTTTCAGCCTTTCGCTCTCAGTGTTTTCACAACACCTTACAGTGTTTTAATTAGAAAGCGCATGTTTTAGAAACGTTTACCTTAAATACTTTGGATTTATGGACATTTACTATTGTGGTCAATTTACTTCGTAAAGTAGGCTAATGTAGCCTAACGGCTTTTGATTGAGCACATAAATTCGAGTGCGATTACTTAAATGAGCGCTCCGCCGTGGGTGACTGCTCTGAGAGGAGTCTGGGTTTGTTTTTGTTATAATGACTCGTAAAAAGAATTAATACATGTCGTTGTTCAATAAGAAGCCGTTTACTATGACCTGAAAACGGAATATAGGTCTGGGTATTTGCGACCAGAACTTCTCTATCACCTTAATTTAACTTCATCTGGCACAGAAAAAGTTCATGTGCAACAGATCACTGTAGCCAAATTATGAAGCTATTTCTGCGTTCAAAGCAGGAGACGTTTGCAAGAACCACATCACCCATGTTCCGGACTTCAAGTTTTCCCCACAGTCCAAACGAATGTGACTTGACATTCGTCCACACAATATAGGGAAATTTGAAAGGCCAGAATCAGCAGCATACGTATCTCGTTTTTGAGAATAGCAATACAAAACGCACCAAACTGTCTGGAACACGCATGCATTAACGAATAGGCGATTTTACGAATGTGTTTGTCAGAGCTTGCGCATTCTGACGCCAAACTACGACGCATATCTGACCACCCTAGAGGGCTCCGTGAATGCATGACTTGCGTGTTTACAATACGGACTATGCCCCCTCCAGGTGCCCCGTGGTACCCGATCCACACCCGGACCCGCAAGAAACGCAAACCCTACTCCAAACTCCAGCTAGCTGAGCTGGAGGGCGAATTCATGATCAACGAATTCATCACGAGACAGCGACGGAGGGAGTTGTCCGACCGCCTCAATCTTAGCGACCAACAGGTTAAAATCTGGTTCCAGAACCGGCGAATGAAGAAGAAAAGACTGTTGCTAAGGGAACAAGCCTTGACCTTCTTTTAGAGTGAAAAAAAAATCTGAATCAATCAGTTAGCGGTATAGCCTGCTACTGTTGATCAAATATAGTCCTCTATTATAGATTACTCTTTAAGCATGCGCACAGAGATATCAGAAGCTGTATGTATGAATTTATTTTAAAAAGTATAAAATGGAACACCTGGATTCATATAGTGGCACATTCATCCTCAGAGATGACCAGATGTCGGCACAGAAGGATTCTTATTGGTTCTGTACAGTCTATCGGAGGTAGTAGACAGTGTCTTGGTGGCATCAAAAAGCGAGGTGGTCATGTCTTATTAATATCAACCAACCCGTTGCTTCAAACGTCCCACAGCCAAACTGAAATCCACTACCCCACGCCCCCTCCCACGCGCGCACACACACACACACACACACACACACACACACGAATCATCACCCAACAAACAACAGTGCACAGAAGGGATTTTAAATCCCACGTTTGGCTCCCCAAGTAAAACTAGACGCCAAAACAGTCTTGCCAATGACAATACTCCTGTGACCTGGAAAAACCTAGTAAGTTTATCATTGGCAAAGATCTTGAATTTGAACAAAAATTTTAGGTTCTGGACTTTTCCTAACAGAAAAAATATGATAGAAACTTGATTTTGAAAGTTCAAATGACACTAATAGCTAATGTTTTAAGATTTTCACCACTCTTACTTACTGCAATAGAAGGTTAAACTCAGTTTCTACCAAAAGAGACACACGTAGGCTACTAGGTTTTTCCAGATCACAGGAGAATACTGCAATGGCGTTATCGTAGTATCCTTACTGTCTTACGGGAGCGTTTTTCAAATGACAGGACTTCGGCTAAATGCATTATATTTAGACTTGTTTATAGGTATCATACTGTGTTAATAATATTAAGGAAACGCATGCTGTCCTGTGTAGTTGTCCATACTGTAGAGAAAGACGACAGAAGCCCACATCCAGTTTGAAGTCAAAAATTAGACCTGGAAAAAGAATGTGAATGGCCAGAAAAAACAGCTCCAGGAGTTCGATTCATGAGCTATTGTTTTCAGTTACTGCTCTGATATTGTCTGACTGTGGAACATTTGCAGTGGTGTTATATCTACACTGTTTTCTGAAAATTAGGTAAACAAAACTTATCTCGGAGCCGCAATTACCACCACGTGCGCTGAGGAGGCACGTTCACGGTCATGGACAGGCCACGCGCTATCGTCAGTCCTCCCATCTGTTTTAATGTGCCCCTGCGTTGAAAAGAATGCGCGAACAAGAAACTGTCAAAAGGTGCTCGCATTTTAAGTATATATATATATATATATATATATATATATATATATATATGAGAGAGAGAGAGAGAGAGAGAGAGAGATTGTTCCAGTCGCCAAACCACAAGTTAAGCATTTAATCGTAGGCCAACTGGAAGTGATATAGGTAAATCTATCTTCCTACTAGATATCACCCGTTGAGCCCTGACTGTAAATGGACAGCCGTGTTATAACGCAAATACTTAACAGGGACTGTTTATTGCAATGATTGAAAATCCCAAATTTGTCTTTGTTAAAGCGCACGTCTCTTCACAAGAAACTTCAAAATATATTCGTACTTTTCTGGCCTAATGCTGCGAGAATACAGCGCTATTCAAACACAGCGTTGGGGACAGATATCTCAGTTATATTATACATATGCAACGTATTGCCTTGATCGCTAAACTTGATCCTGAGTGGCTAAAAACATTCTTTTATCAGTATTGGATTTGTCCCTCTCTGTTCAAACCTTCCGATTGTGGACTGGCACAGAATATGACGAAAAACCGCAGGAATGAACCAAACAATTGAAGTGTAATATTTGAAATGCGGCTGCAATTGCGAAAAATTTAGATCTGCCCTGGTTTTAAACGTTTCTTAGCAAATCGGTCCTTATTTTCGGCGATCACATCGTGATTACAATTAATATGGTAACAACAACAACAACAATAATAATAATAATAATAATAATAATAATCTAATAATAATAATAATCATTGGGAGAGTATAGGCAACTATTGAAATTTAAATCCTGTCCTCCAGTATTGGACATTCATTTGTGCGCTCACACACACACACACACACACACACACACACACTCTCTCTCTCTCTCTCTCTCTCTCTCTCTCTCTCTCTCTCTCTCTCTCTCACACACACACACACACACACACACACTCTCTCTCTCTCTCTCACACACACACACACACACACACATACGGTCTAAATTACGGTGCTGCCTTTTTTCCGTTTTTTTCTGTTCCATCTTTTTTATTATTGTCTTACTGCAGTGTTAGTTATTTGATTTCTGTTTCTGTCTTTGAATGTCCCACACTCGCAATGTACCTTTTTAGTATACCCTAATGTAATATATTACCGTATCTTTTATGATACAACTACTTGTTTATTTGAACGTTTTTCTGTGGTCGAATTTGATTCTCCTTTTTTTGTCTGTTTATCTGTTTGTCGGTCTGTATTTTGTGAAGCACCAATCCTGTTTCGAATGCTAATTTGCCGTTGTAAAAACATTTTCTTGTATGAATACTATGCCATGAATTAATGAATGTATCTATGTATGTGAATGTTTTCTGATAAATAAAATTCTCTAAAGTAAAATTGCATTCTATTATCTGGATGCACAGGTCCCTGCGACTACGCTTCTGGCGACGCACCATTAGAATTGCAAGTATTTTTATCTTGGATGAAAAACATGATTGACTGTGGAAACTAATACAGTTGATGCACTTTTTCCTTGAAGTTCGTATAATTTTCATCTTATTTCCGTCACTTGTTGACTTTTGACACCGGAGAATATGAAATTGAATTAGCATGCCAATTGTTTTTTACATCTGTAAGTCAAAATGTGAATCTCAACATTTTAGGTGGCAGGGAATATCGCGCAATTCCATATGCACTATAGTATATAGCCTACATAATTATGGCTGTCGCTGCTTGCTGAGAGAGAATTCAGGAAATGCTGTATAGGTATGTCGTCCAGATCGTGTCTGTCGTATTTTACGCATTTATTTGGTATTTATTGTTTATATTAAAGTTAAGGCTAAGTAGCCTACTTTATAATTTCGAGAACTGTTCACGGGCAAATAAACTCCTTCCCCACGCAGGCTCCTTATAGCAAAGCGCGGTGTTGCACGTCCGTTGAAATTAGATTGTAGGCTACTACGAGTGTATTTAAACTAAAAACCTTTACCACCAATAAAATGTTGTAAACCATCCAAAAATACAGAAGAACAATCCTGCGAAAATAACTACGAGGATGGACGACTACCCGTTTTGACACACTGCAGTTTCCAGCAGTCATGCCCAATATCTTTTTTACATGTTTTCCATGAGTGCCCCAGTGGTGGTGCACATTCGTAGGTAGGCTTATTACAGCCTTGTCAGTGTGGTGCGTATTCGTGGTCACGGACGGATATTGTGGATTTCCGCAAGTTTAACACCCTCGTTTCCCGGGGGGTAAGACTCATTGAGGATTTACCTTTTTTGAGCAAATGTTGTGCACAGAATTTTCCCTGTTTCTTCGGGAATCCTGCACCCTGAACTTGAATGAACTCCACACAGCTCCGTCATGTTTCATCTGCGTGCCAGCTCTAGTCATGTGATAGGCGAGCGCAGAAGCAAACGCCCACATCTCACTGGCCGAGACACAATTCCTGCAGTTAGGCCACGGGGTTCAGCGGGATCTTCACTTGTTCATGAACTTCAACTGTCGAATCACTTCGGATCCGGCCAAATTTCGCTACTGTCTAATTTTTGGTTATATTTTCGCATAAGTTTATTTTACTGAGTTGACTTTGTATTCGCCGTTGGGAAATTCTGGAGATTTGATTAGAAAAGATATTTGCAGGCAGACATTTATTTTTCCCATTGGAGGATCAAATGAGTGAAAAAAAAAACATTTAACAATCACTGCTATGGGGTCTTCATAGTACATAATTATTGCTTTCGCCCAATTCAGAGTCTATGCCCAGAATTATCGGGCAATCATCAGTTTGACCGTGAATCCCGTCAGGTTTCCACTAAACAGTCCAATTAATGAATTCCTGCAGTTAAAATTGTCTTGAAATCAGGGCTGTGGTATCCCGTGTTTGCACATTGTGTCAACCCAGAGGTAACGGGTATTCTGTAATAGGCCACCGGTTATGAAAAAATTATTATGTCTTTATATGTCTCAAAGGAACTTTATGGTTAATGACAAAATCATATAACTCGCACTCGAAACTGTTCCTCGTGCTATCTTAAATGCTATGCTTTCAACTCAAGGATATTTATGACACCGGACTTAGGTCCGCTTTAGTGCTGCCTACTCCTGGATGCTAATTTGCTTGTATATATTCGCCGTGGATGAAGCATGCCCTTTAATAAATAAATAAATAAATACATTGCGAATGCATTCTGGACAAGTGGACTACCAGTGAAACCCGTGTACTCAACTTTTTGCCCGACCCTGTACAGCCTCATTTTACGGTTCTGCGGCTTTTGGAATCTGATTTTCCATGAACAAGCACAATGTCAAGATAGCGTGCAACTACTGGGTATGACTATGTTCTGTAGGCCTGTTTTTGGTCAAAATAGTCTCAAAACTAGTCAAACTCAAAATACTGTGAATGCATTTGAGGGTATACTAGGCTATTGCATGTCTTCGCCATCATTTGGGCGTCATCGCTGTTTTTATTTTGAAACAGTTCAGCATATAGTGCCCCCTTTTTGAGTACTCGAGTACTATTACTCAGTACTGAAACAAGCAAATTAAATACTCGCTTAAAATACCTCACATTTCAGTTAAAGGTAAGGGGAGCTTCTCTTCTTTCAGCAGATTTGCGCATCCGCCTTCACAAAATTATCATTAACTGGCGCGTAAGCACTTAATTGTCATATGTTTTCATATGAGCTCCAAATTTACGGTTGTTTTGCATTTATAAATAACCGTTTTCCAGGAGTAACCATTTATTAATTGATTTGTAATAGGCTTATTTAAAATTTAAACTTCATTTTTCGCACTCCAAATCGTAAGGTAGACCTAATGGTCTAGTTTGTTTCTTGTCTGTGTGCGCAATTATATTATCCATCGAATGAACATTATTATGGCAAGTGCCCTACGTGATGGGTCTTCTGTCTTATCACGAGGCCCAACTACTCAATAAAGGCACCATTCAATTCCCTTTAAAACCCTCATATTTTTCTTTGATCATACAGAGCTATCTTGCTTTGCTTTTTCAAGCTCGTTCTATTAAAATGTGACCGTCGAATAACTCGGAATGGAACTCACAGTGTAAGATGTGCACACGAGCAATTCCTTACCACTCATCACGAAACAGTTGTACCTGTACCGCAGGGAGGGCCTTACACCGGATTGGTCGATTACGTGGTGCTAATATGCGAAAATATACGAATGATGTTCAAAAAGCTACCAGCCAGGCGCTGTCAACTAAAATAAACAGGGAAAAAAAGGGAAGTGCGGTGAGTTTCCCGAAAGCCTCTGAACACAAAGAACCACTTTAAATGACTCTTACGATAGTCCTCAGAATAACGTGGGTCTCCCAAACACGTTCGTAACTAAAGTGTCTCTTTAGTTCGCTCTAAAGTAACCTACGTAACGAGAGAACGTCCGTTGCATAAGAATCTCTTAAAAACACTCGTTAATCCTGAGATCCAACGTTATCGGGAAACCCACCCCTGGCCCGTCGATCATTCCTCGAGTACTGCAAGTCCTCAACTATTATCATGTTTTAGGAACAAGCCCAGAAACATAAAGCGCGAACGTTGGGCAATTTGCAGATTAGTTTGGTCTAATCTAATTTCATTTGCTAACTCTGGATTTTAAAAGCGCTGTTTCAAAGAAATCGTTTTGGATTGTTATAAAGTAGTTTGGTCACAACATTATAGTGCTAGTATAAACTAGAAGGCATCCGGAGAGTTTATTACCTTCGCCGTGTTGCAATTCGTTGACAGAGGAATTATCATTGAACTTGAGTGTTAAACGTGTCTGGACAGCGCTGCCTTAAATCGAATAGAAATTCTTTCGGCTTGTCTGAGGCTTTATTATTAATCGTGAGTGTTAGACAGCACAGTCTTAACGCGCATAGATATTCTTTCGGCTCGTGGTTCAGGAATATGAGTAGGATCTTCACCAAAATATAAGCAATTCCTTAGCACCTAACGCGATATTTCATTGGCATCCATCCATTACTTTCTGAGATATTCCGATAACTGACGAGCAAATGAACGAACCAACAAACTAACGCCGATGAAAACATTATTGACCTCTTGGTGCAGATATGAAACGCAGCCTACATGTTGGAATCCAGTTTCACATGTGCCGCAGTGGCATTTAAAAGCTTGTTAAGCTGAAGTTTGTGTGCTTGGTCAATATATTACGAATTTGAATCAATGTTTAAATGTTTTTCGCCAACTTTCAATCTATTATTCCCGTAATTTTGAACTTTTCACCCAAATTCAAAAATTTAGGCCTATTGTTCTGTCACATTGATCGGAGGCGGAATTGGCTTAAGCTGCCCATGTTGACTTGGAGTTGATTTCCGCGTCTATCTAAATTTCTGCGTGTATTTACAGATTTTTGACCGAGATACAACAAAAGGCATTTTTTTTAATTATTTTGTGACGAACAAGAACTCAGTCTGTTGGTAGCCGGTTGATCACAGACAATTACGCTGTAGTATGGCGGTGAGTTGCGGTAAATTCTGTGTTCTAGACTGTATAATAATGAAGACGTTCACTATCACATATAAGCCGACTGTCAAGTCGTCATAGATACTTTTCTTTTCTGTATAATTTAAGGGGCACTGTCATTGCCAAGCATGCATACTCGATGCACGCAGGTTAGAAAGATTGTTCAGCTGTCCACGATCTTGGTTTTAGAAAGTGACTTTGACGTCTTGCAATATAGCTGAAAATATAACGCCTCGGAATGCGTGCGTTTTTTTTTTTTTTTACGTTTTGGCTTCCCTTTGTTCATTTAGCAATACCGCGTGAAATCCATTACCCGATAGACAGTGAAATCAGTTGAGATTCCACGAGTTTAAGATTCTTATGAGCACCCATAGCCAGACATAGCAGCAGCAGCAGCAGCACACAGACAAGCGTGTCAAAGTTAGTGCAAGCGAAATAGATTTTTTTAAACTTAACTAAAATATAAGTCATGCCCGAAGCAATTAATTTGTTTTCGGACCAAACGGCTATGACTGACAGATATAACTAACCGGAAAATAACTTAAACTTGCGATTTTCATCAGTGACAAACTTCAAACTTACTATGCGTGCACGGCCGTGGCATTGCTTTGTTATAACAAAAAAAAAAAAAACCTTTCGTCTGAAGTGAACTGCAATCAAAAAACTATGCCTTATGTAAGCTATTACAAAACATGTCTTGGTAATTTCAAGACAAACTGAAATACTGAACTGGATATTGAATACTTTAACTTCCGGATTGAAACACTCACGTTATCCACCATTTTCTTTAACGATGAGAGGTAAAAAAAAAAAAAAAAAAAAAAAAAAAAAAAAAAGCTCTAGCTGAAGACTCGAAGTGTTTGGTTTCCAGTAAGTGCTTTGACACCCAACAGTCGATCACAACGGAAATTTAATGATCTGTGAAGAATCATTCCCACCTATACAACATATGCGCTGGTATATAACCAAACAAGCACAAGCGTAGCGTTTTTAAAACACTATGGAGACAACTCTTTGTTGATACTGCGGGTATAAGTCCATGTGGCACAACTGATAGTGAAATGTGTTCGGAATAAAGTCTATTCTGGGAGTTTAGGAGTTCATGAGCTTGCTAAAATGTCCATCCACCGTACAGTGTATTGGTAAGGAAACAGACAGGAATTCAGGAGACAGTTCACCCTATACGTGGTCACAAGTATGACTGGATGTAGATCACTTGGGAAGTATGAATGGTGTTCCTAATGAAACAAATTTTATATATAATTTACACAGTAATCTAACAATGAACAATGATGCCAGCTAGGCTAACCACATTGGCTGAAACATAAATTACACTGCTAAACATGCTAGCTGTGTGTATAGATCAAATCGGAAGCCAACTTCCCAGGACTAAAAAAGTAGCGACATCCTCCCTAGTAATGGTAATACCTGCACTCATGTAAATATCTGCTCAATTTAATCAATACGAAAGACAACTAGACCTAACCTTGCGCCACTCACACATGCTTTCTCAAGGGGTCACACAGTAGTACAGTGGGTGGCGCTACCGCCTCCCAGCAAGAAGGTCGTGGGTTCAAATCCGGCCTGGGGCCTTTCTGTGCGGAGTTTGGATGTTCCCATGTTTGCGTGGGTTTCTTCTGGGTACTCCAGTTTCCTCCTTCAGTCCAAAGACATGCATGTCAGGCTAACTAGAGACTCTAAATTGCCCGGACATGTGAGTGTGTATGTGAATGGTCCCTGTGCACTGCGATGGATTGGCGAGCTGTCCAGGGTGGGTCCCTGCCTTTCGCCCTGCGCCAGCTCCAGCTCCCCCGTGACCCTATGAAGCGGTATAGGAAATGGATGGATTTATCATCAGAAAGAAACTAACAATCAAAGAAAAAATGAAACAGCAATGAATCTCCCCTTTGCCAGACTGCTGACACAGAAGGGAGAGGGGAGCACAAACTCATGCAGTGCTCAGTTTAAACAGAGAAACCAGCTCACAAGTAAAACATGACTTCAGCCCTTACAGACAATACAAAATCCAAGTTTATGGAATGACTGACACATACATGAAATACTGATGGATTTTTACTGAATGTTTACTCACAGATTTTAGGTATATTCCACTTGTAATACAATCAGAAGCACCCGTAAAAGGCTGAAACATATTCAACAAAAATAAACAATGAGTCCAAGATCCATTTGTATTAATCAGGGTATCCTGTGTAAAATGACTGAAACCTGGAAGAGAAGGAATTCTGTTGCTTTTCTTTGTTGCTCTTGGTGTTACATTCAGCCCTTCCTTGTCCGGAAGATTTCCTTCTGCCGGAAAATTCTAACACCAAACAATCAAAAACAGCCAAACAGCAAACTTATCTACACTTCAGAACTATGTTCCCCAGCATACGCAGTCCAATATGCCGGGTGAAAAATAAACACATTGTCGTTTGGATTTATAATAAGCCACCCACTTCAAATGTTGTCAGTCGCTGATTGGGTGTTATCATCTGTTATCAGTGCCATAGGTTTGGGCTAGATTGGCCCTACTGTACCTACTGTACAAGGGACTTGGAATTGCACATTTCATTTTGTTAACGTTATGTTTCATGGTGACGGAAAGGCTATAGTGCTTTTTAAATGGTTCTGGTTAGAATTCAGGGTTATGCAAAGGTGATCATGCTTCTTAAAAGGTTTCAAATAGAGCTGAAGATTTGGGAAAGGTGATTGTGTCTGTATAAAATATAGTTCACTCTTTTGAAAGGTAGTCATACCTCACGCTAATGTATATTAATGGAACTTTTCCACTCCATGGTCCTGACTCTTATCAACTCTACTTGGTGTTCGTACCAGGTATTTGTTTCCCCACACAGCATAGTAAGCCGGATCGGCCATGGAAAGTGCCAAATGTCATCTTCAACACAACACAAATCACAACCTCACCTAACCCGACACCAACAGGAACAATAGAGGATATCGAAGGGCTAGTGTTTTTAGTTCTCAGTAACGATGTTAGGTAGCTACTTATCTGGCCGCTTATCCATTTTAGTCCAATTGTTTTTGTGCTGCAAGCAGTTTCCGGCTCGTGCCCAACTCACTTGCATTTGGCTGCTCATTGTTGCCGACTTGCCGTGCGTTTGAGACCTAAACATTCACAACTCCCTTTATTATTTTGGTTATGATAATATAATCGTCTGGCCTAGAAGTTGCTATAACATATCTTCTAATGTGGCCCCTAAGTCTTTTTTTTGTGCTAAATTAGCTTGTAAGAAAGTTGGCTAGTTTTTGGGTTTGAATATGTATTTACCTACTCGAGTCACATCTTCATGTTTACACTTTTGATTGCGTTGCTGTGAAAATCATCCTATTCCTCCATAATGTCGAGAATGTATTGTGTTGCCTTGTCCTGTCGAGCAATTGAAGTTTCCCTCTGGCCTATCAGGAGTCTGCAGCGCATTTACATTTTAGTATCACCTCGCTTCACTTGGATCCTTGGCAGAAGTGGCAATAAAAAAGTACCTGGTATCAGGTACTAGCCATGATGAAATGCATTAAAAACCTTGTAGAGTCGAGTGGAGCCGTACAATGCAGTGCACAGCACCAGAAGCTGCCAGGGCCGAGGATCGAACCTGAGTATGTTGAGGGAAACACACACCCATCCTTCCACCATCTCAACACATTCCATACATACAGTTTCATTCCATGCATTCGCATTATGTCACTTCCTGCTGTGCTGCGCAGTCACTGTGTGTCACTAAAAGCACATTCTGTCAACCTGATCAAGGATATCTATCAATGATAACGACTCACTCAACCTACTAGTAGGTACGAAAGAGCCCTACTGTCACATATGACTTTAATAACCGATGGTAATGCCCATTCAATTGACTGATTACATTCATATCGCCTAAATAAGCAAACACTTATGAGCAAATTACTGAATCATAATTACAGTGACTATTATGTTTCAGCTGGAAAAAAATCGTTTAGCCCTGACTGATGCAATGATAAGCTTATAATTTCTTCAGAAAAAAGGAATATCTATCCCTTATTCGTGGAAAGGATGCATCAAGCAAAAAAACCATGAAAGGAAATTGCTGTGCAGGAATAACTGAGACTGGACTGACAACAGTCCAACGCGTTACTCAAACCTGGAATAGAAGTGGTGAACCATGAACTTTGAGGAAGAAATCAGTTCAAACGAAAATGAATGATCGTGATCAAATATCACTTCTATGCTTGGTGAAGTCTCATCGCAAAATACATAAATAAATAAATTGACATTATAAATCATTTTGATGTTGAATTGTGAAAGTAAGCACATTTTCACAAGCACAATGCAACAAGATCTCACTGTATTGGGAGGAAATAGTTTTGCGGCCACGAGGAAGTCACTTGTTAGTGGGGCTCATCAGTAAGAATGACCTCAGTTTGCAGGGAAACAGAAAGATTGGGCTGTGGCTGTGACACAGAGGGTAAAGGTCATGCGGTCTGATGATCCAGATTCAGCCGATTCCAGAGCAATGGGTGCTTCAGGGTAAAAAAGGAAGCCCATGAAGCGATGCGACCAATGCGCTTAGTGCCCACTGTACCAGCCGCTGGGCGCAGTGTTGTGATCTGGGGCTGTTTCAGTTGGCCAGGTCTGGGCTCAGCAACATTATGCAGCAATAAAATGAATCAGCAGACAGCCTGAATGAACTCAATGAGCAGGTTTTCCCATCAGTGGCAGTGCAGGCAAATTCCAGGATGACAATGCCAAGATTGTACAGGGCCAGATTGTGAAAGAATGATTCAGCCAGCACGAGCAATCCTTTTTCACTCATGAATTGGCCAGTCCTAAGCTCAACCAACTGAAAGTCTTCGAGTTGCGCAGGAAAAGACTTTACAAAGTGGTTTGTCTCTCCTGTCATCAATACATAATCTTAGCCAATAATTAATGCAACTGATGCAATAAGTTGCATAGGATTGTCAAAACGATAGCACAAAGAAAGCACACCGTGATCAAATATGAAGGCGGTTTAACAAAATAGAGTGCGCAACTTTTTTGTTTGTCTATCTATCTATCTATCTATCTATCTATCTATCTAATTACCAAACTATCAGCCAATGTTCATTGTTTTCTTCATTACATAATGATGACCGTGAACAGAAATAGCGAGGCCTTGTGTCAATCACAGGTAAATGAGCAAGACCCACAGTCATGGTCAAACTTCAATGTCGATTTGTTTTTTTTTTTTTTTTTTTGGGGGGCGGATAGTGGAAGGCCCATTTAAATGAAACAAAGAACATAAAATGCATGAGCAGGATTTGAAATATTTGCTTTATTTCCTGTCTCTGCTGTATAAAGCTGATAAGATTAAAATCAATAATAATCATTCAAACGCTCCAGTGAGTGTGCCTTTTATGTAGTTGCATATTTGTCCAATATGGAAGCACATGGATCCAAGGTTTCCGCCATATGCACGCGGAATATGCCAAAATGAAAAAAAAAAAAAAAAAATGCATAGAAGTCAGTGACACAACAATCGTTTCAAACCTCCTCACAGTTCTGACTTTGAGACTGACTCTGGCTGTTTATGGCGGCTCAAAGGTCAGCCAGCTCTAACATGCACGTGAAACTTGTGGGTCACGTGGTCCAACAAACCAAACTGCAAAGCCGTAGTAGGCTGATAGTTTGCGGTCCAAAGGGACCGTATGAGTGCAAAACAGCGGACCTTTAAAATGTTTGTAATATGCAAAGTCAGGAATGCAAACGCACCGTCTGAGCTAAGCAAGGATGGCGCGTCAGTGTTTATGCGCACTGTGGGTGCTTGTAACCCATCTCCATACAGTTCCTATTTTTAAAACCTTAATTGGAAGGCAAATGCAGTTTGGTTGTATTTCCACTGTGGTATTAAAATGGTGCGCAGTATCTGTGAATTGTTGATTAAATTCAAACAAGCTAATATTCGTTAATCTTCGAATCTTTCTACTCTTAGTACTTCCCATCGATAACGATACTTCAAAATATGTATGAAGAAAACGCCCAGGTGTTAGCCTACACTTGATTTGAATGGGCAACAATGCAGAACTTGCTATGCTGTTAGGACGAAAATAAATTGGAGTGCGTCCCCATGCAAATTATAATTCCACACGTTTTTCAATATTATTAATATTTTCACTTTAGATTTGGATAAGGTTGATCAGTTTTTTTAATTGCACCGTCCAGCTGAAAAAAAAAAAAAAAATAAATAATAATAACAGACAAACGCCATGAACACGGAATGTTTTTGTGATAAACTTAAACTCTAGACCTCCTGTCACTATCTGGTCAAATCAGAGCAGCCGAGTACTATCCTGATTTCTGTTTTATCTTTAAAAAAATCTGCTATTGGGAAATATATATATATATATATATATATATATATATATATATATATATATATATATATATGTTTTTTTTGCGCGCACTCCGCTTAGCCATTAGGCATAGACTTAAATGAACATCAAACACGCATGAGTTTTGGTCAAAGAATTGCAATTCGTCTCCTATTTTATTTACTCGCAAGTACACACTGTTATTCATAAACGGATAAATTTAACTTGCATAACTTTTGTAGGCCTATTTTCCGCAATCAAGTCATTCAAAATTCGCCGTTAGACTATGATGAGAAGCTAGCACTTACGCTCTCTAAAACCTTGAGATGCCACGCGCAGGATATTAGCCTACGTAGTCTACATGTAAAGACATTTATTATGATGATGATGATGATGATGATTATTATTATTATTAATAATAATAATAATAATAATCAGCAGCACCAGCAGTAGTAGTAGGCTACTATTAGGTATTTTCATTATTTTATTTTTTAGACTGCTGCTGTTGAAGTGGTAGGGCTAAAGGTAGGTAGTGCGGTAAGTCTTGCAGTTGTTGTAGCTTTGATGATGTAGATCTCTACCCTCGCTAATTTGAAAAAGCACATATTTGCCTTTTAAAACTTATTTAAAACCGTTTGAATTATTGGTATGCGCCGTCCAGCAAATATACTATTAGCCAACCTAATGCACGTTCACAGCGTCTAAGTTTTTTTCTTTAATGATGCAATGTTAACCAGATATTCCTTTGTAATGTTTTTGTTATGGAGAAGGCGATTGTGAAATGTGGAATCCATTGTAAATGCAAAATCCCCGAATAAATGTATGGTTGTACAATAGCTTGCTGCAGATCCAATGGCTGTACGTTCATCCAAGTTAAAAAACGCCGGAAAAAGCGGCTGCTTGATTTAAATTGAAAGGAGACAACCTCGTGCTGATGCAGTTTACCTTACATGCTTGTGCATTTTTGTGACTGAGAAAAATGTTCTGATGTAACAACGTCATGAAGGCAGATTAGTAGTCTTATGAACAACTTTAAAACATCCCGCCCCCCCCCCACAACTACCCCCTTCATTCCATTCTTGTGTTTGCTACTGTCTGTGTGGGTGGAAACGGCACACAAATTGAAGGTCAAGTTAGCTGGCTACGTTCCCTATATGGCGTCCCCACTAAAACGCAGGTTGGAATAAAGGACGGGAAACGACAGGAATTGAGGACATAACCGTTTTTTTTTCTGATATATGTTTGCCCGTTGTATATCATTTTGATCCCTGATGGTTAGTGTAATTTGGGATGAAATAACTGTGCGAGTGCTACGTAAAAAGAACGATGGGTCATGGAAACGTTGACTTTGCTTGAGAGGAGGAGACTCAATGGCTAGCCTATCGGGTGCGGCAGCCTTGGAAACAAAACTATACTAATCACGTCAATACAGGGACAATAACTTCAACTTGAACAAATAAAATAAACTGTCACTATTGTTAAATGTCTTGGTCCTAAATAACAAACAGAATTAGCTGACAAATATTTAAATTTAGTCAAAAATCTCGAGAGAAAAAAAAAAAAAAATCGACGATACGTCGGGATTCTGTCGGCCTCCAGTATTCCGGTGACCGAGGCATCCTGCAGTTGCTTCAGAAAATCACTTTTCGTGAAACAAAGAGGTCGCATATGGCAGTTAAAATGTATTTCATTAAGTAAATAGATGCAATTACTCTGAATGTCACAGAGGAATTATTACGTTAATGTATTAACTTCATATTTTCTATTACAAGCCATCGCAAACTATAGTTCACCCTGCCGGACGTGTCTTTTGCATGCGGGGAATAATTTTTGTATAAATATTTCGTGATTATCCACCCTATATATTAATGCATCACAGCAATGATTTAAAAAACAAGCCATAGCCAAATTTTTCCAACTTCGTTTTTACAATCATTCTCTATGCTGAGGTATAGGCCTAAATTGCCAGAATGCTGACCGTATGAAAAATAAGGGTCCGTTTGCCGAGGAACGTTAAGACAACGATGAAACTTACACCCTGTTTGGTCATGTATACTAGCGCGAATTCAGTGATGTTATGTGACTGGATCTGGGGTTAATAGCCTAATTTATGGATCCTTTTCTGAAGCGTACACGGACTATGATCGGATATTGAATCTGGTATCCCGGACAAATGTAACTTTTTAACACACACACACACACACACACACAAACTAGAGGTAACGAGGATATATTACTAAATATGCTCTATCAGACGTTAAAATCAGTCAGTTTGTTTGTTTGTTTGTTTTTGTTTGTCGGTCTGCGTTTAACACAATGCTTCCTAACCGTCCTGGAACAAATAACTAAATACTAGGAAAACGCTTTAAATAATGACTTAATGGCATGATGATGAAATAGAAAATAAATGAACAGAGAGTAAAATGTGTAGACTGTAATCTGCAGAATACGGTACTTTTCAATTGGTCTGCTGGTAGCCTATAGAAATGTACGCACCAGGCAACACAGCCCTAGCAGACGAATTAATACGGGAGGTGGGCCGGGACAATTATTCCTCAGGGTTGGTTTAAAAATGAGCTCAGCTTCCCCAAATAAGGAGTAAGCGACTCTAAGAGGGAATGAATTACAGCAACGTTCTTGCCAAACACCGACGAGCACCGTGATCGCGAAAACCTCATTAAAAACTCAAAGGTTATTCCGAACACAAAACAGACCGTATCTCATCTAATTGAAATCACCCCCTTCACCTATTCAGTGCAGTATACAGTTTCGATCTGAATATGATTGAAGGACACCTTTTTTTCTTCACAATGCAAACTTTACTGATAGGCCCTGTCGGACTCCTGAGAGTCGCAGTTTTGTACGCGTTAGACGTTCAGACAATGTTCAAAGATAGACAATGCTGAAGTGATTTAGAAAGTCAGCAATGTCCCTCAAAGTGTGACTTTTACATGCGAGTATAAAGCAGGACTACAGAAGTAAAACCTATTGCGTTGACCTTGATACCCACCGCTTAATCTAAAAAATAATCGCTGGCCGTATACCCTGGAACAGGAAGCTTCATACTCGGTGTCAGGATATGGAGGTGTAAGTACACTAAATAAAAAAAAAAAAAAAACCATTCATAACTATACGTTAGAGTCATTTATACAGTCATACAGCATATGTTCCAATCCAGACCAACGCGCAACACGAAGTGCACAAGCACACCAGATGGATTCTGTTTGAAGATCATTTCGACTTTTGCTTCCACGGACAGTTTGACCTCCATCTCTAACAAACACGCACGCGTGCACGCACGCATACAAAATGATGCTCCAGTCAAAGTGTGAAAGTAATGTGGCTGCTATTCTAAAAAGGACCGCGATGACACTAGCTGGCTATCTGAGATACTTAAACGTTGAACATTTTACTGCGTAATAGGAGGCTACACCACAGAAAATAGACATGAAACGAAATTTCGACCTTGGAATCGTTTCAGCGTCTTTGAACCGCGAGTAAATAATTTGAGGTGGTCGATGGGGCTATAGGCTAGCTATTCCTCGTAAAGTAGCTCACTGTTATACTCAAAAGAATGTTCATTGTCAAAGTGAAGTCCCAACACGAGCCCTCCTCTTGTTTGCCACATCCTGTCCCGACCAAGACAAAACATAGGGAAGCTGTAACCGGCAATTCACTGAGACTGATGTAATAAATACAAAAATGCATATTTGAAAGAAGGCCAGGGAGCATTCTACGAAAATCAATTACAGCCAAGGCCAGTTTTTGTAACCATGAAGAAAGGATACTCCATCACGCATTGGTGCTTTAATTGTATGGGCATGTGGCAGAGTTGGAATCTGCAAATAGTATTGATTGATGGAACTGATCGAAATAGTCTACATCTCTTCGTGCGCCCAAAGAATTAGGTGAATTCCTGAAATTATGATAACTCGTAGATGATGTAAAATGAGCAGATATTTGAAATCTTTCATGTATTAGTGAGCGCCTGAGAGTTTCATGTAAAGCTACCAGTACAGCAGGTAAGTACTGCAGGTGAGTACAGTTACCGACCATATCCTCACTGGATCATTAGTGTTTCATATTCCCCCCGGATGCTAGTCAATAATTTAAAAAAATTAGTGCATAAATAAATAAATAAATAAATAAATGTTCAAAAGAACAGTTTGTTGATGCTGATAGTAATTGATAGGCCTATTTTAAGAGGTAAAAAACAGAACAACACGTTCGCCACCATGAAACTGGGCTTGACTGCGGCAAAATTTTCCTTCTTGGTTAAAGCATAACATGTTCTGTTAAAAACCTATTTGCCTTTTAAAAAGCCATAAAAACGACATTCTAGTCGCCAGTGTACAGACACTTTGTTAAAGCCATGGCAAATAACGAGTTTTGGATTTCACATAACCGCATAAGCCTAGTAGAAGTAATTGTTGAAAGGATCATAATTATCACCACAGTTTCACACAACGACTGTACAAATATAAGTTTACCGTTAATTACCGAGATGAGTGCTATTCCGAGGTGATGCTTGAATCGGTGAGGATAAATTAGACAAATATGTTGTGTATGTGTGTATGTATGTATGAACTAATTATTATTATTATTATTATTATTATTATTATTATTGAGAACCTGATACCAAATTCCCATTAATTACTTTAAAATTTCTGCATATGTTCCTCCAGTTTATCATTCAGACAGCGCATGAGCTCGCAAGTAGACGCACGTTATTTCTACGTTGTAGACGCTTGAAGGCTGTAGCTGCTTTTCTAGAGACCTCAGTAAAACTAAAGGCCGTTTTGTTGTCCCTTGAAACTGTTCACAGCTCATACAAGCGGATTTAACAGCCTGACTTACATCCAATTAAATTTATCTGGGCCATGAGGGGACAATGATATTATCGCACGCGCTTTCAACATTTGGCCCTGAATCTGACCGATTTAACGCGAGTAGACACCGGATGCGCAAACTTGACCGCTGTGTATCAGGGCTGAGAGCGGATCTCCTGTTTTGAATGCAAAATCAGTTGGTCACTGCTATGATTGTGGGCTGGCTGATCAGGAGTTTAGTTAAGTTTTTGAGGCGTTCAGAGCTTCAGCGAAATAAAACAGTTATGTGCAAAAAAAAAAAAAAAAAATCCAAACCTCCTCTTAAACCCATTAAACCTGACGCCGCTTCCAGCGAACGGCTCTCTGTTTTTCGTCGATTCTCCCCTTTTGAGGAACTTGTCTGGAATATTAGCAGTACAATATAACAATTATTGCAAGAGGTGGCAATACATTGCTTAGATTCCGCAGACAGACTTAAGTCGTAAAGTCTTCGCTCCTCCTACAGTGTTGCCTGCAAGCAGAGAATGGCAAATATTTACAACATGTCTTCCCATCGCCGCTCCCTTGGCTCTTAAGGCCCGTGCAGCATTTCGAATTTGTCTGCATTTTGCGTTATATCTTTATCCCTTGAACTGTCTCAAGTTCACAAAAGTGTTTGAGCATCTGAGACAGGAGAAAATGGTCGTTTGAAAGAAAAAACTGCCTCATACTGAGAGAGGCGTTCTCATTACACTTCAGGGTCCTACTGCGAGCAGAGTAGCAACCTCCAGATTGACTCTTAATACAAGGGCGCGGGCGCGCGCGAACACACACACACACACACACACGCGCACACACACACACACACACACACACACACACACACACACACACACACACACACACACACACACACACAACATCCCTGAAAGTATTCATTACTGTTTTCTATTCTTCTCCAATCTCCCTATAGGCCCACTCAATAAAAGTTGATTGTTAGCACGTTTTGAACGTAGGCCTGTACTGAAGTGGAAAAGGCATTTTGTCGGGACTCAAAACAAACGTTTCAATTTTTTTAGCTGCTCCGCAAAATTATTCTACGGATGACCTTCCATTGAGCAACGAACGGGACCAGATAAATCACGGACACTAATTCATATGTGGTCAAACAGAGACAGAAAAATATTTATTAAGACAGAAAATATTTATTGTTTTTTTTTTTTTTTTTTTAATAAGTGAACGAATGGACATAGTCTGGGTTTAAATCGAATGAGGAATCACCTTCCAAGTTTAAGATTCTCCATGAACACTGACATGTCAACATTCAGTCAACGGTCTTTTGTTTAATCCGGTTTTGCCTTGGACAATAGTTTTTTACCTTTTAAATCAATACCGACTGGTTTTCTTAAAAGTTCTCACAACATATTTTCTTCAGATACCAATACCCATTGGAAATACATTGCGATTAAGGCCGACAAATCAATAAATTGTGTGTGCACGGCAAGAACGCAGAATTCTGTCATTGTAACTGCAAAATATAAAAATAAGTTTTAAAAATCTCTGTGATTTAAAGGTATTTGTAAAATATATTTTACTTTATTACGTCCAATGATGAAACAATTGATAGGCTACATTGTAATGTCCTTGAATTCTTAATTTGGTGCCATAAAAACCTCACACAAACAGTTATTTCATCAACTAATTTCTGTCATTCGAAAATTGTGCCAATTTTGCTTAGCAAGTGTGTTAGAGAGGGTTTTCTCTCCCATGAGGTAACTGTAATGCTGCAAAGACCAGGTACGTCACAAAAAGATATAAAGTTTTATTCCTGTTTGTTTATTAGTTTTATACTCTTCATCCTGACACCCGATCTCATGTTTTTCTCAATGAGCCATAAACCCGGCCTCATGCAATATGAGGATTATTTGCGAAATCACACACAATGAAAACACGCGCACTAAAGCTCGCAAACTCATATTTGCCCTTGTGTGTTTGTGTGCCTGTATATGTGTGTGCCTGTTTGTGCGTGCGTGTGTGTGTGTGTATGTGTGTGTGTGTGTGTGCTTGTGTGTGTGTGTGTGTGTGTGTGTGTGTGTCTGCTTGCGCGAGTGTTCATCTTTGCACGTGCACCTCTGCGGTGAGAAATATAAGCCAATCTAAAGTTGTCATCAATAATGGACGGTTACAGTCGTTTACTGATGTGATGATGTAATAAAGATATGTTTAATTAAACACATAGATATTTACGTACAGAAATGTATTGCTTCATAAATAAATAAATAACACAAACCAAACAGCAAGTACAACTTTTATTTGTAGTGGGCTACAGATTTGTTATATTTTGGTCTTTTCTTCGTAAAGACATTATGCCGACTCCTTCCAAACTTGCGCTTTTATACTTTGCCTCTTCTTTTCTTTCCTGTTTGCCAGAGAACAAAGAGGTTTCACGTTGCTGTAGCCATTCGGCGTTTTATGGCAGTCGCAGAGAGGATTTTAGTGGTCAAATTCAAGTACTAAGTCTGGGCATCTGTCTGTTTTCTTTGTACTTGGATGCAGGCGGCTTAACCGTCAACCTTTTTATCTGCAAAAAAAAAAAAAAAAAAAAAAAGGGGGTTTAAACAAACTAAGGCCTTTGCCACATACCGCTCACCAAAATGGCTGAAGGCCTGCAGAAAGTCCTAAACTCTGCATTAATGTTTCATTATGGAAACACCACAGTTTCAGTCTCAGAACTTTGAACTGAACCAAACATCATCACAATAAAGAACTGCTTGTATTCGAATGTTTAAATGGCTCATTCAAAAGAATATTACATCAACATTTTAATAAAAATACACCAGAAAAAAATACCATTTGTATATGGCAGGGAATTAGAAATCAGTATTTTAAAAATAGTGGCCAGCATATATTGCGCTATTTTGCGATATAAGCGCAGCTTTCTGATTTTCTGCACAAAATATTTTAATGAAGAGAAAACTTGGGAATGAAATAAGCCTCATAAACCATACTCAGCCTTATTAGATTTACCTCGTATTAATACACGACTGTAAAGCGACCCAATAAAGGGCTATCTGACAGCTTAATTAAAAGTTTGCCCCAAAGCTAAACAAAGCCCTCAAATAGCGCATTAAATGAAAAAAAAAAAAAAATCAAAGTCAGGATGGACTTATTGTCCAGCATACCGAACTTCTTTAAGAAAGTGTAAAGTGGTTTTTGAACCCATGCCTCCTGTGGACTCATTGTGACCCACCGAAAAAAGTCAGTACATTTACAGTGCAACATTTCATTTAATTAAAAACCTCCTATAAACACACACACACACACACACACACACACACACACACACATACACACACACACACACACACACACACATATATATATGCATACATACACACACACACACACACACACACACACACACACATTTTGTCTTAATACTACTGTCTTAATACTACTTCGGAAACATCTTTCCATTGTGGAAAAGTCATCGCAAGGTTGTAAGGTTGTTTATTCCTAAACAACCATTCTGGTTGCATTTCTGTGCAAAGGAATGCACGTGATACTGGCCAACCTCGCGCTTCCAATCAGCCAAAGCAAGACGCAACTTTACAAACAGAAATTACGGACCCAGTCACGAAATATAATGACATAATCCTTGATATTTTTACACAGAAAACACACTCACTGGTCTGTGCACGGTTTCTCGACGTTCACAACCCCAGCAATGGGGCGATTTTTGTTCGTCCACATTTGTACAAATGTAGGGTAATAAGCAAACAAGCAGGGAAACACGTTAATACGCAGGAATCGATTGATTACCTGCAACCTGTTACAAAACGGTGCGTTCCAGATACCTTACCACTTTTCATGAGGCTGTGACCCAAACAAAATGGGCTGCCATGGAACGGATCCATTGTTTATTTTTCCGCCTTATACAACAAAGGAGGATTTGCTGCACGCAATAGCAGGTTCTGTCTGTATCCTACGTGCATATGCCACTTATAACCCCCAAAAAAAAAAAAAAAGAAAAGAAAAAAATTAATTACACCTGGAGTCTTCCAGCTTTTTATAAAGTTTTGTTAATTTGTGTTTATGCGTCTGAGACGTTAAAATTTTAAATTGTTGTTTATTTTCAAATTAAATATTGCTTGTATTTTCATAAATAAATGAAAATGACTAGTGCACTTCTGCAAAAATATTTTTGCGAAAATGTAAACTCGGTAAAATGAAAAAGGAGAAAAGCTATGAATATATATATATATAGGACGCTTGGAGGCGTTTAATTCAAATGCCAGCAGTTGGGCTATTTGCTCGCGCTGAAAATGGCCTTTATAGAGGGGGGACTTCAGCGCGCCCATTCAGACTGGATAAACGTGGCATTTGAACATATTCCTTATTAGATTGGTTGAAATAGACCGGAAAATATTGAACACTGTCATCCACTGCAACCGCAATAATATGAAAGGTTTAATGATAAAGATCATCACCAGAATCTTAAAGCGTTTAATTCGCTGGGTACTGTTTCTTCAAGGGAAGGTATGCTAAACACACCTTGTCAGGTTTCAATACAGAGGCAATAGAGGTGCACCCGCTCCATGCATTTTGCTTGGGAATGTGATGTGTTTGTAGACTTAAGCGCAAATTAAAGCTTTTGAGGGAGGGCGTGATGGATACAAGAAACATTGGCATGTTGCATTAATAAAATATCGCAACAAGCTGCCACGAGACAACTACTGCTACAACTGCTGCTACTTAGAACTATAGCTAGACGTAGGCGTTTAATATTACTACTACGGCATCGTTTACTACTACTACTACTACTACTACTAATAATAATAATAATAATAATAATAATACGCTTACCTTTGGAAACCTTAGAAAACCAGTGCTCTACTACATATATGGTATACTGCATTCCTATTAAACTCCATTTAATGCATCTGCCGCCCGTAATCGCAAATGCCAGGAAAATTACCAGAAATCTGCTTTTAATTTTCGTAATGGCCCTGCGGTGTTTTGAAACTAATCGTTTGAACCTCTCGGATCTTACCTAAGCGAACCACTCCTACGCATCTAAGAGTTCCAAATTGATATATGACAATATCTACTTTCGATCACGTGTCTCCGGGCGACTTAGACGGATAGCGCGTCATCTCGCCTTCCCAAATTTTCCTCTTCTGCAGTTCCAATCCAAAACATCTATCTATAGCGTCAGGAACGGGAGAAACATGTTTAACTCGGTGAATCTGGGCAACTTCTGCTCCCAGACACGCAAAGACAGGACTTCCGAGTTTGGGGACAGGACGGGCTGCGCCTCCAACATTTATCTCCCCAGCTGTACCTATTACGTGCCTGAATTTTCTGCGGTCTCCTCTTTTCTACCACAGGCCCCATCGCGGCAAATAACCTACCCTTATTCTACAAACCTGTCTCAAGTGCAGCCGGTCCGGGAGGTTTCTTATGGTTTGGATCCGTCCAGTAAATGGCACCATAGAAGCAATTATGCGTCGTGCTATTCAGGAGACGAGCTGGTGCACCGAGATTGTCTCCCGCCATCCACCATGACAGAAATGCTCATGAAAAACGAAAGTGTGTACAGCCACCATCACCATCACCACCCGAGCTCCAACCACACGACCACGGGTTTTTACTCTGGAGTTGGGAAAAACAGCGTCCTCCCCCAAGGTTTTGACCGCTTTTTCGATAGCGCCTACTGCGGCGCGGACAGTCAGGCGGAGAATTGTTTACAAAAGGGCGAGGCGAGCAAGTGTGACTCTCAGTCCCAACAGCCTACCGCGCTCCCCGGCGCAGCGGACCCGGAAAAAGACGCGGAGGATGAGGAGGAACACACAAACTCGGGCTCATGTGCTTCTTCAAACACGAAGGACGGCAGCACCAACAAGAACAGCCACTCGAGTAGGTACCGAAGCCATAACTGCGGAAAGGTTAAGGGACTAGCCCAGTGTTTGTCGGTCAGATTTTATGTGGAGTTTTATAAGCATACAAAGGATTTTATTATGACCAGCAGAGCTCTTTCCTCCACCTAGACGGTTTTTTTTTTTTTTTTGCGATGGGAAAGTACTTTGAAAAAAAAAAAGAGTTGTTATACACAAACAGTGCTATTCCCGAGTCTGTGAAATTTTTAGAGCACGTTGTAATATTGTGACAAATCTTGACTTTGATCATGAACTTGCGCCGGGAGTGTTAAAGATTTTCGGGTCGGGTCCTCAGTTATGAAACCGATTGGGCAGAACATCGCTTTAGAAGTTTTGTGCATTTTATTTTTGCAGTTTATATTCAAATTAGCCAGCCTTGTCCGACGAATTAGCCACTGATTCTAATCATAACACACTGAAGCGTAGGTGATGAGACCATTCGAGCCTGATCCGATCCATTCAAGCCGTCTCTGTCAAGCTCTGGTTCTTTGTTCCTTCCTGTCTTTTTATTTTCGTTTCATTGTCCATTTAACGATATCTATCTATCTATCTATCTATCTATCTATCTATCTATCTATCTATCGTTACTTGGACAAAGAGCATGGTTTTTTTTTTTTTGTTGTTTGTTTTTTTTTTACTTAATTTTCAAACTGATTTTTTTTTAATTGATCGTGTATCTTCATTGTCTTCATCGTGTAAAAAGTACGTCCGTAACGTAAATATTTAGTAATACGCCATGTGTTCGGGAAGAGAAAGCTCGCAGCCTCCGATGGCTCTTTGAGCGCTCTGTAAATATAGTGGTCGTATTGCCAATATTATTTGGCCGAAGTTCATCCGTGTGGGTCAGTGCTTGAAAATGGAGGTTTTGTACGGTAATTTTTAAAACAATGTTGGTAGTATAGACTAAGACATACTGCTGTGGCAATTGTATGCACAGAATACACCCTTGGTTCCTCGGCGCGCTGGTTGACATTGAGATCGAGTTACTCTCGGCAAACCAGGCTGCATACTTAGGCCAGGCTCTGTGCTCAAGCCTGTGGGACCGTTTACAAAGACAGCTGAGCGCATTTAAATATGGATTATAATAGCGTTAATGGACTATGCCATGATACCTTGGAAGAAATATAATCAATGGACTTAAGCAGACTCAGGTTTTAAAAGGGGTCTCTATACCCAGGTTACTGTTTCTGATAGTCGTTTCCATGGTGGTTAATTTTCATGCGAGCATCCAGGGATTTGAAAGAAAATTATTTCGTCAAACCTTACCAATCATTCTCTAATGTTTGTCGTGTAATAACTGGTTCCCACGGAGTTAAAACTCATTTATTGTAGCCTGGACTGCAACAAAAGCCTTTAGTACCAACACATGCAAATGAATGAGCTTTAATTGCATTGCACATTGAACAAAATTATCGTATAGAAAAAGGTCGAGATCTTTTTACGGGACAGACAGAATGGATTGGCTATTTAGGCTGAATATAGGATTAACAGTCGACAGCATCTGTATATTTGTTTAAATCAAAGAATGATTTATCGACGCAACTGTGCTTTGGTCAGTGTGTGCCATGCATGCTCACAGCTCGATTAATTTTTTTTCCCCCCATTGTAGTGACTGACTTTATGCAATTAACCTATGAATTTTCTTTGTGTTCCCCCCAAGGCACTCCGCGCACGAGGAAAAAGAGGTGTCCATACTCCAAGTTCCAGATCCGGGAACTGGAGCGGGAGTTTTTCTTTAACGTTTACATAAACAAGGAGAAACGGCTACAGCTCTCCAGAATGCTCAGTCTCACCGACCGACAGGTCAAGATCTGGTTTCAGAATCGACGAATGAAGGAAAAAAAATTGAGCCGGGATCGGTTGCAGTACTTCTCCGGAAACCCCTTATTGTGAACTCCAGAACTGACGGCACTGGCAAATGGCAGTTTAGTACTTGCAAATTCAGAAAATAATCATCGAGCGTCAATGGAGGAAAGTGTATTCTTTCACAGTGCTCCCTATAGCCATGTGGCATTGATCTAGTAACAACTAGCACTAAATTCAAGTTATTTTCCAGAAAGGAGACCAGCTAAGACAGACTTTAAGTTTTGAGGCGAAGGTCGTTTAATGTAACGATCGGACTCAACAGATAATCGATTTTTTGTCAGTCATCTTGAAGCTAATGTTAAGAATCAACAAAGGACGATATGAATTCATTGACCATAGCTGCGAAAAGAATCAGACGAAAGAGGAATTCCACGTAAATGCTAGATTTTACAATTAAACGATTTGTATGTGAATATGTGAGACACACTGTTATATGCTGTCTCCGTACGCCCCTCCATTTTTTCCCCAAAATTATGGTAGCCTATTTTATTTCTGTGTTCATTTCACAAGTAGTATTTGGTCAATGTTTAACTCTAAGGGGGCTAAAACGCTTTATTCCTCACTATACACAATCTAATCAGGTATTCTTGCCAAGTGAAAATATCGCTGCAGCCTTTAAATGGATTCTTAAATTCGACATAACACTGTCGGCGGGAATCATCTCAGAACGTGGCAGAATAATACTTCTGACGCCTCGAGGACTGCGCACAATCCACAACAGAAGTTTACTTTGTATTGGGGCTATGCAATGTGCGTTTGTGGCTGTAAATATATATAAATATATTATATATAGCATATATTATATTTTGACTTCATTTTACCTTCCTGTCAACTATTCTTTATTCACTTCATGAAATCTTCAGAGCTTTAATGTTTGGTCCGTTTAACTTATTGTTTAATCTTTGGTGTTCATTATTATGCAGAAGAACAAAGAGGAGATCATGTTGAACCTGTGTATAATGAAAGTAAGAAGCTAAAACATAAGCCATTAATGGCAAAAGAACAGTGTATACAAATTCATTACATTAAAGAACGAGCGATTTATGAGCCGTATTGCCGTTTTCGAATATGATTTGCTTAATTTCCGTGAACTTTGCGAATGTTTTTGCGTTTACCATTTTAGTATATTAAGAAATAAGCTGCGCGTATTGAAGTGAAATAAATTAAGATAAAAATGTGGGCATACTGTGAAGTTGCGGCTGCGGAATGTGATTTGCAATAAAAATGGAAGATTCCAAAAAAAAAAAAAAACCCACAAGGTCACTTCTAAATTAATTCAATGGGTGAATTTAGAATTTTTCTCCGTCATATTTAGTTAAGCGCAAACACATTCTCTCTGTTTTCCTCTCTTCACGCACACACACACACACACACATTTACACACGCACGAACGCACGTGCGCGCGCGCACACACACACACACGCGCAATATGTGGACTGCCGCCTTATTGCGTAATACAGCCAGATTACTCCTATGCATATCATGGGCGTGGACCTTTTCAAGAGCTGCGTTGCAGCAGATTGTTTAATTTTGATAAAAATATCTGTTCGCCAAGAGTTAGAGGGTAAACAGAAGGGGTGGGGATGTCCATGTGTGAATAGGCCCATAGCTGACGGAGCAGCCAGGTTCCATGAATTCGAACAGAATGAGATCGCCAATGGCCATCCGAAAACCAGTCTAGTCCAGTCTAGACACTGTCATAAAGCTCGAGGCACTAAATAGCTACTTTTTTCTTAATTGCACCGTCTGTTCGACGAGGCGGCATTCACTTCCGCTACAAATCGTAAACAATGAAAAATTACTTTGTCATGCCAAAGATTTCCAACTTGAATACACGCATACATGCATCCCAATCCCACTTTGAATGTCATTTTTCCTGAAGTGATATCATATCACATGTAAATGTTTTACTTAACCCAGGTATGAAGAATCTTGTTCAAAGTTCTCAGTCCACACGGTTCACTGAAATTGGCCATAAACCTCAGATTTATTGGCCGTGTGGAGCTTAACTGCAGTGCTGAAAAAAGGAACGTGAGTAAGGAAAAGTGAGGCGCCTTCAGAAAAGAAAAAAGGACACAAAGTGGGCTATATTCGAAATTACGAATGTTTCAAACCAATACCATATTATGGAAGCGAATTCTGTGTAAATGTTTCTTTTTCTCGCTGTGTGCACGAGCTGGTGCGCGTGTGTACATGTACAGGCGCAGGTGCCTCCGCCAATGTATGTGTTAAATGTATGTGAATAAAAAAATTTAAAAGAAATGAGGAAAAGCTGTCTTTGAACTTCAAAAAAGCCAAGGCCTTCACCTTTCACCCTTAGCAATAAAGCGGAACCAGGGAGGGGCTTAGTTCCGGAAATATGAGTCTCTAACACGCAGCCAATGAGAGTGCCTAGAGCGAGAACCTAAAACATGCTCGAAGCCCATCTTTGACCTTTCACATTATACGAAATCAACTAACTGTGTCTAAAGGGTGGCCAGTAAGTATAGTTTATGGTTTCGGTAAAATGCAACATCTTAATATCCGAAGAGCTTTGTAACATGTCCGTGTGGCATTTTACAAGAGTGTTTCTGGTTGTCTGCTACTCGTATGTACGTGAAAGCTTTGTCGCGCAAAAAGTAACGCCAAACCCAAAGAAACAAAAGACTGAACGAGCAAAGGAGAGAAAGATAAAGCAGCACAGAGAAAAAAGACAGTCATCCAACCCCCACCCACCCCACCCACCCACACACACACACACACACACACACACACACACACAGTCGCGGCGATACTTGGTCTCATCCTTCAAAGAGCGTAGCCATGAGATGATGACGTGTAAATAGCCATCCTTAACTGTCACGGCTTGCTAGTACCCGCATATCAAACATTTCTCGAGAGGTAGTCAACGCTATGTTTTCTGCTTGTGTTTATTACATGTGTGACAAGCAAGTTGATGTAATCAAGACGTTCAGAATACATATTCCAGCAGGGCGTGATAACTGCATGTTTATACGAATGATAAATTTGACAATCGCTGCCAAACGAGAACAGATTAATAGTTTTCATCGGGTGATTCCGGCAATGAGCTGATGTTATTCCCTCGGCGGTGCGATGTCATGCCTCTCGACAGCTGGGAGAAGAACGAAGGAGCGCGAGGCTCATCAGCGCTCATCTCAGCGAGGCTGGCGGGAGGTTCCCCGCGTGGCGCTGTGCTTGGCTCGCCTGGCTGGTGCAAAATATACAATGGAAAACAAAACCAAAATCATTGACTCGGAGGACTGAAGGTGAAATGCGAAGCAGTGAAGAAGAAATGTGGAATTTAACACCATCATTCCACGGACACCGAACACAGAAATAGAGCTTGTATTTAATATTGAATTATTGAATTTTCGGTGGATAATCGTTGTGAACTGCGAGCATTGAGGCATTGAGCTTTTTATTTATTTATTTTATTTTTTTGCTGATCATACAAGGAATTTTTCTTCATCTTTTCTTGGCAACTTCCTGTTCTCAAGAGAGAAGCCACTTAAATTCGCTTCCATATCATTGATTAGAATTTTTTCGGACAAATTTCTGAACTGATGCACTTTTCATTGTATTAAAACCAACGATGTTGGAACCCATAGTGCGCGAATGTTTTACAAAACTTCAGTTCAATTTATGAAACATCCATTAAGCTAAACACAACAGCAGCTGCAGGCATGCATATGCATCCATCGACCGCCATACACGTATATTTTATATACACAGACACGTCCACGCACATAACGCCCCCACACACACACACACACACACACACACACTCCCTCTACGGCAGGAAGGGAAGCATTAATGCTTTATTCTAATGGCCTTTTCTTTCTAATGAGCTAATGAAACTCTTCATGTCATTTGAATTAGGATACTTCAAAAAGTGGTCTGATCAGAGCAGGGCTATTTTTAAATCTTTTTGATTGCCTTTCTTTTCTAGCTCTGCACCTCAATTCTATTTATATAGCTATAAATTTAACAGAAGTTCAATAGCGAGACGTGTTGTCTTGGCTTGCTTTCCAATTTGGGTCAGAGGGCGACCAATGCAGTTGCATGTTTAATAAATGGATGAATTATCTATTTTCCTTTCGTTCAAATTGTTATTTTGTGTTTATGGCAATATTTCTTACCGAAAGTAGATGTTCATTACTTTTGTTAATGAAACCTAGTACCCCAAAATCTATTGCAGCACAAACTATCCAGACTTCTCAGTCTGAGAAGCGTAAAGAATATCTAAACCTAAATTTTCTCGTATTTTCCACGAAGAAAAAAAAGGACTAAAGAGGAGAGAAAAAACATAAGCACAGTACGAACTGAAGCCCGGACGCGATCTCTTTTCATTTTGCAATTTCCAGTGGCTATATGCACAGCGCGCGCCCATTTTTTTCCCATGAAGACCGCAGTTGCAGAAATCACGTTCAGTATCATCACTCAGCAACGTTAGGCCAGCTTTAAAAGCGAAGCTAACAGCTGTGTTTATTCGCGCGCAGGCCGCCCCTGACGTAAAATAGGGCAGCCTGCCCATAAAGAGCAAGCCAATTTGCATGTGCACTAAAATACACCAAAATATATGGACAGAAAATTAGCTTACGATTGTAATTGCGAACATGTTTACAAATGCGTCGAGGGGAAAAAAAAAGATATTAGACCGTCCAATTTTTTTTGCCAAGCACTGAATAGTGCTCATTGACCAAAGCTGTGGAAGAACTACTTATACAGCTACGCTCGTGACGAACAGCTATAAATAACCAGTCGGATCTGAGCAATGCGGCAATTTGTTGGGCCTTTCAAGATATTTAAATTTAATATAACGCTGACGTGCTTACCGATTACGGGTCTTTGATTTATAATTGTCTTCAAGACATTGCATGCTGTAGGCATAAATTCTCTAAAGCACGGACGTCTACTGTGTGGAAAAAGCTCAAAGTCGTAACTTCAGTTTGGTAAAATATTCCAGGCCCCTTGCTTGGCTTGTGTTGGCTCAGGCGTCTGCACATTCCTTGTAAGAGTTTCCTGGTGCTCAAACTATCGGGGCTCCATTGCTTGTCGGCGAAGTCTGGGCCGCTGTTCCCATGGTGTTCTGGGAGCTCGCGCAATGAGCAGCACAGTAGTGGGTCCATCTCCTTCCTCCACCGCGGCATTCCGTGTTTAAAGTAGGCCCTGATGCAGAAAGTTATCTCTGAATGCCTTGCCACTCGATGGTGTGTCAAGGAAGAGTTAAATTTTATTTAGCTGTGAAAGAGGTGTTTTTTTTTACTAAGCTATTTGTACCTCAGTGTTTTAGGTCTATATGTAAAAACAGAGTTTATCACGTCTGACATCTACTTTTTCTAATTTAAGTTCATACATGTGTTCTTAATGGGATTAATGATGCTTTAAACATTTTTTTTCCATGTGCGACGTTCCGTTTTCCATTTCCAATTTACAATGCTGCAAACTTGTGTTTTCGGGTTGTATAGGCCTGCGTAATTACAATGGGCCTACATATATGCATTGAATAAAACATACAGTTAGCATTTTGGATTACTTATTAGTATTTTGAATGTGATTAATGCATTATAAGTTTTCAATCGAGCGATGTCAAACGGGCTACTGCCAACCTGCCGCTGGTGAGGTTAATTCTGATATAAGTATATTTGCATTTGATTCTTGATTCATGACAAGGAAGCTATTATCCCTGCCTTTTTTAACACAACACAACTGTTTATTGTTTAAAGGAACAATTCAAGACACGGTAGGCTCACACATTAACCCCAATACGTAGGTCTGAGTTCGACTACTGGAAAATTATTATTATTATTATTATTATTATTGTTGTTGTTGTTGTTGTTGTTGTTATAGAGTATCATTTCTTGAAAGATTCAGAGGCATGTCGTTGTGTGTCTTTAGAGACGCAAACCACGACAGGAATTGCAATCAATATGTCATTTCCGGTTTGTATTATCCCTGTTTCGCCCGGGGAAATCCCTCATGCATTTTGCCCTGTGCGACCCTTTCCACTTTTTAAAATAGAACTGACTGTGCGTTATTGGCGAGAAGAGTGTGCTGTAAGGCTTCGCAAATTTTCCTTAGCTTCATATCAGGCAGATCCTCGCAACCCCACCCCTTAGCACCACCACCCCACCTGCTTCTCCTCCTGGCACGTATGCTCTCCCTATCCCCCTCCGACAGAGGTGCCGAGTGCACCTTCAATTTGTTATGCTACATCGATTTTTTAATGAATTTTGGTGTTATCGTATGTCTAATAGCGGATGCATAGTAAAACGCGTAGTGGTACGATTTTCTCCGCCATCGACCAAATAATTTAACTAACTATGAACCCTGCCGGACAAAGGCCTTATTATACACAACATTTTAATGTTTTATTTAATCGGAAAAACTTCAAGTCCTGATTTACATTTATGCCTATATATTCATTGTATAATTTCTATATCTAAATAAAAACTGGCATATTGCCTGAGCTGACTGCTGCATCATAACAAAAATCAAATTGAGGTCATTCTATCGATAAGAACTGTACCTAGGGCAGAACATATTGCAGCCAACGGCCAAGATTTCTTCAGAGATGAAAATGGAGGGAAGTATAGTATACTATAGTATTTATTTATTTATTTATTTATTTATTTATTTACCAAAAAAAAAAAAAAACAAATTACTCGGCTAATAAAAAAAAAAACATAAAAATATAACGTATTTTCATAGAGGCCTAACCTTGTGATACAGTAAAGCATATTGTATTGTACACGCCATGATCCTCATTGGGTATGAGTCGCTTTCAGTCATCATGGTTCAAAGTTTATTATTTTACTTAAATTTAATACGAAACCATCTAAGTTTTCTATTTCAAGAAAATAAAAGTAATTCAACAAGAACATCATCTGCTCATAAGCTATGTGTAGGTGCGAACAAATACTGTAAGCAAATAGCCTATAATATTTAGTCTTCTTTGCTTCAATAGTCTCTGCAAGTATTGTTTATTTATCTTTTTGTTCTCTCTTGCCCTTTTGTTTGCACACACACACACACACACACACGCACACACACTGAGACAGCGTTAAGATCAAGTTCGGTTGTCTTTTTAAAAAATGTTTGTATTTCGATTTAGATTGGAAACTTAAAATCAAGCTGGCGATATTATATTTATGAATTTATCAGACTGATTCACACGTGAACCTCTCAACAGACCAAAAGTAAACGAATGAACATTTTAAAATTGAAAACATTATTTAAAAGGAGGGTAGTTGGATGATGGAATGATGGAAAGACCAATCATGAGGACGCGATTCCCACAAATCCTGCCTTCACGAGGCGGGGTCAATGCCACTGACCCCTCTGTCGGCGCCATTGAAAATGAGATTGAGACTTTTAAAATTAAACCTTGAAAACAAAAGAAGAGAAACTAAGAAAGGACATTTGAACTTGTTTCTGTTATCCTCATTTTCTGATTTTATCATCTTTACTTCAGTGCCCTTGAGATGATTCAGACCACGGCATTCTGACACGCAAGCCGCGTCCTCCTCTCGAAGCAATTTTTTCTGCTTCTGTTTCTTTCTGGTTGTTTTTATAGTTGCCGTTGTATAAGCAGCACTTCAATGAGGCAGGATCTTCCCGATGTAGGGCGGTAATGAGAGAGTTCGGTGGAGATAAGATGAGCCCATGGTCCTTGTAGGAAGCCCTCAGCACAGAGAGGTAGGCTACTCTCTTAGTATGAATAGAACCGCGTATTTAAAAACGTTACAAAACAGGCTAAATACATAAACTACTGCTTATTTATTTATTCAAGTCATCCAGCAAAAGAGAAAGCAAGATAATAAAACCAACGGCGCATATTTTTATTTTCATTTGATGATCTGCGCGGTGTGTCCCATCTAGATGTAAGTGGGTTTAACGCAAGAATTATATCGCGCTCGAAACGGCTCAAACGCGAGAATATATCCCAAAAAATGACTTAAAGATTTCCTGCATATATTGAAGTATATATTTGAATTCCACGGAAGACCAGTACTTTCCACGCAACTGGCAGTATTTTTTGTAAATTATAGAAGGCCCATACTTGAAATATTATTGTTCTATTCCAGCTTGCAGCCTAATTGTTTTAGAGAGCCTGAGTTATTAACAAGGCACACAACTGGATTCACTAAATATTTTATCATTAAAATCTTGAATAAAAGGTCAGCACCGAGACACAGTGGTTAAAATGACAGCAAAAAATAAAATAAATAAAAAAATCAGAATTTTGCGGTGAAATGAGTCGTTTCAGTTTTCATCATCAAAATAGACCTATGTGCTCATTAATTTATTAGCCAGCAGAATACAAGGAATTATAGGTTTTTCATGTATCCTGGCTTTTCATTTACCCTAGTAATAGCCTTTCGCAATAGTTTGTTCTTCATAAAACTAAGAAAGACACATTGGACGTTCTGGCAATAAAAATTCGTATGACAAAAACAATCCGATACTGCCAGAATGAAATCATCGCAGTTACAACTATTTGTAAAATGGCTAAATGCAAAATAATAATAATAATAGATAAATAAATAATTAAAAAATAAAAATAAAGACAAGCAGTACACGTACGATAGCAGTTGTTTTTCTACATTCATTTCAGCATTTAAACTTGATTAAGGCCTAGCTTATTATGCTTTAAATTTATGAAGTAGGCCTACATATAGGCCTACTCTTATTCTTGTGGGCAAAAATTATAAAATGAAACATGCCGAAGCGATCAGAGATCAGATGCCATATGCCGTATCACATAAAAAAACATTAAAAACAGGTAGACAACTACCTACCAACAAAACCAAATGATAATAATAATAATAATTTCGAAAAGCCGAAGTAGACAAGTAAACTGCTCCGTGAAATACCCAACAGCATCGCCTATATTACTACCTGTCTGAAGGCGTAACATTCCACAAAGTTTCATGAACACTTTTTGGTATCATTTCGCTCACAAACAATGTTATTAAGAATACGGTAAAGCAGCATTCCCTCACTGCAAATGACGGTCCTTCAGTGAACAATGATTCATAATAAAGTCCGATAGGGCTGTTCCGTGTACCTTAATATTTATTTTCTCTAACTTTGAAATTTACGTTTTTTTTTTTGTTTGTTTTTTTCTCGTGGGCAGTTTTGATTTACCTCGCTTCGGGAAGAGCCATGTATCTATTGACTTTGCTCAATTCTTGTGAGCAACTCTTTGTTCTCTCTGGATTACTGTGTCTTTTTCCTTCTTTACGGGCTAGATGGCGCCCTTGCTCCATGCGACTCTCCCCCAAACTAACCAACTTGACCCCAATGACGTCACACCGGTCTGGAGCATCAAGGCCATTTTCAAATCCTCATTGGTCTGAAAATCACGTGACAGGGTGCCTTGCATCCATAATTATGTTGCTGATATTTTTTTCGTGCCCCTCGAAAGATGTCAGCTTCCTACCGCTGTAATCTTCTTCGAAATAACTTTAACCGCTGAGGCGAATTTGTAATAATAGCCATAAAATGTCATGTCCGAACAACGTGGCAGCCGGCTCTTTCCTCATGGATTCAATGGTGAATGGACCCCCCGCCTATAGAGGTGACGGTTACTCAAGCAGCCCTGGGATATACGTGCAGGCGGGTGCTGAATACGGCTGCTCGATGCTGAGAAACTGTGGAATTGTGCCTACACCACTTTCCAAAAGAGACGAGCTTCCACCGACCCCCATGCCTGTAAGCGCTTACCATCACCCACCCTTCCTGCCGCAGTTGGACGCTTGGGGGGGAGACTCCAAGGCTTCGTGCAGAATCGAACAACCTGTTGCCCGTCCTTTACCCTCTTGCTCCTTTCGAGCGGGCAATGTCAAAGAGGAGGCGATGTATTTGTACCGGGCTGACACTGACAGGGCTAAGGAAGCTACTGAACCGGCCACATACACGCGACTTGGGACCGACCCTCACCAGCGCAAGCCAGGTGCTGCATCTGAGCCGGGCTATTTCCGCGTGAACCAGGTGTATCCAGATGAGAAGGAACAAGATGGAAATGAGTTAATGACGGATTTCGCGCCTGTGCCGAATATGACAGCTGCGACCGAGAAGTCCCTTCGGGTACTGCAAGACAGCGACAAATTCGCGCGTGAGCCGGTTATTGAAGAAGTGAAGAAGAAAGATCACTGCGTGACAAAAAATGTCCCGGATAGAGAGGAGCAGTTCAGCAAGGTGGATTGTAGCAGTACCGATAATTCGGACAACGAAGAAATGAAAGGTAAATGAATGAGCACACACTAAGTCACGCAATTATAAATCCATGGTATGCAATAATGTTTGTCAACCCTAAGTTGTTCTGTTGGAAGTGAAAAAATCTCAATTTTCGCGCTTCGAAATTACGCGTGTAACTCGCTTGTTTTGTTTCAGTTGGTTTATCTTGCATTAGGTGAGCATAAATGTCAGCGAAGTACGATGGCGACTGTCAATCTTGTTGCACTGCGTTTTTTTCCCGAATAGAGTGTATTTTCTGTGGACAAATGAATCCCGAAAACACTTATATCTGAATGCGATTAACTGCTAAAATAAATTTGACATAGTATGATATACCGGCAGGACAAATACCCCGTCTGACTGCGTATGCACTCGACAGGGAACTAGCATTAGCCTGCATCAATTGGATAATGTTGTAACTAATTAAGTAACTTCTGTTTTTTTTTTTTTTTTTTTTTTCTGGGCCTTTACCAGTCTTTTTACTGGTTTGTAAACGTAAGGCCATTATGAATTGCGAGGCAACAAAGTCGGTGGAGAGCTACACTGCTAATATGCCCTGTTTTTGTTCACGTGTTTATTTTCCCGTGGCCTAAAACATCTTCGGGGAATGACAGCGTGTTCGCCGTTGTTTTTAATATTACTTGCCAACGCTCCACCATTCCATAAACGTAGCCCCTTTCAGGCTGTATCCGGGCTACAGATCAGTTCCAGATTTGTTGAATAGACAGTCGAACTAGAGTTTATGATTTGTTTGATGTCCACACCTTATTACAGGGAAGCAAGGCGCGCAGACACAACAGCAATTTCCCAATATATAGTGACGAACAAGGATTTTCTTATTTTGTAAGACTGCAACGAATCATTGTTCAACCGTCAATGAAATATTAAGATAATTTTGGTAGTGTGCAGGAGAGTACAATTCTGGACACATTATGTAACGACTGTCATGAGGAAGGTAGATGTCAACCACAAAATAAATAAATAAATAAATAAAAAAAAGAATCCCTAATATTCAGTTTCTAAATTATTATTATTATTATTATTATTATTTATTGCTGTTGTTTCTGAATCGCGCTTCTAAGATTTTCAAGGAATACTTAAATTCGCCGGTAAAACTGTTAAGATGTTTTATAAAAACTGTAATGATAAGTGAATAAACTCTAACGCAGCATTTTTCACGCTGATAGAATACATTTGACTGGTACTAAGCTCGTGTGAAGTGGGCACTGAGCTGAGGTATCTGAACACTGCACACTATTGCTGTCGCGAAACAGCATCATGAGGAAACAACAATGTTGTGGGTTCTCCTTTAAGAGGTTGCACGATATTCCTAGTTTAATTTGACAACGTCTAACTTGTGTACATTTTTCTGCATTTTGACTATGCAGTGTTACATAGCCATAACCATAAGCGGAATTTCAGCGATCAAATATTTACGTAAAGGTCATCTGCCACCTAATGAGCTTGTTGTTATACTTCGACCTGTGATAGGAAGATGACTTGTTATTATATTTGTGTAACGTATAATAAGAGACTAATTTTAAAACATTATCGACCAAAACGTAGAATCCGGGTTAATTGCATCGAAGTACTTCAAATACTTGGCAATGAAGTACACTCGACACAAGAAACTTTGTGGAAATTTGAATAATGTATAAAAATAAAAAATCTTAGATTTAAAATGATAAAGGGAATTCTGTGTGTGTGTGTGTGTGTGTGTGTGTGTGTGTGTGTGTGTGTGTGTGTGTAATGCATGCGTGTTTGTTTGTGTGAATGTTGGTATGTATGTATTTTATGTATGTATGTATGTCCTTAAGTTATATATATATATATATATATATATATATATCTGACAGGTTTCTGTTATGAGTCTGACCAACAAACGAGGTCTTGACAGGAATTATAATACACATTTTAAGCTGAAAAGTCCTATTTAAAAAAAAAAAAAAAAAAAATTAGTCATAAAAACAAGAGACGATGAGCAACTCAAGCCATGGAATGTGCGTCCAGCGATATTTGTGTTTGGGCGCTAGCAGTAGCCTATTTAAGAGGTTGTTTTTTGGCAAAGAGAAAACCAGGAAACGCATGGTGCTCCTTTGGGAAGAGTTAACGCAATATGGTGAAAATACTTAAGACCTAATGTTTAGTCAACTGTTAAAAATTCCACTCGTCAAGCGCTTAATTCTTAATCTAGTTTGTGGAGTGTAATAATCAGCGCGCAAGTACATTGAGGATATATTAGAATTCATACATGAGAATAAATGCGAGAAAATAAGTGAGTTGAAGGCCGGTTTTATCAATCTATTTTGCCTGACAGCACCAACAATTGACTGAAAATAAGCCAAATTCAAACCGTTAAGATCATTTTGAACAGCTCACAACCCTGTCTGCTTAAATGCACCAGAGAGTGCCACGTCTGAGTATGCAATGTCAATCAAGATGTGTCCTCTGACACGGACGGGACTATAGCCACAGCCATTCGGGTATTCGCCTGATTGGTTCAGGTGTGAAAAATACCTTCGGAGTCTCAAATTTCCGCAACATTAATTTTCCTTATTAATGCACCGCAGAAGAAACATCATCGACATGGGAATAAACGTTAGACAAATACAGAATTAGGCTTGGTTCCCACGAATGCATTTTGTAAACAAAACCAATTGGTTTCATGAGGATGGGTGAACAATGCGTTTTCTATGCTCTTCGTGCAGTCAACTTTAACGCTAGGTTAAATTTTAAATAGAATTAAGTTTTGAAAATGTGTAATTATGACTAAAATTAAGCATGAAAAAGCAGACAAAATTATGCGTTGTTAGCTTATTAACCAGCACCGCAACTTAGGCAGCCAAATACATGATAATGGATGCTACGCAGACACTTTAGTGTATCACTAACCGTACGTAACAGCTCTCTGTTGAAATGCAATGTTTTGGCTTTGAATGCGTCTATTTTGTATTTATACGGACCATTCCTTCACTTCTACAGAGGACTCAAAAGCGGAAAAAACTGCAGGAAACTGGCTAACGGCGAAAAGTGGAAGAAAGAAGAGGTGCCCGTACACAAAGCACCAGACGCTGGAGTTGGAGAAGGAGTTCTTGTTTAATATGTATTTGACTCGCGAGCGCCGCCTGGAGATCAGTAAGAGCATCAACCTGACCGACAGGCAGGTGAAGATTTGGTTTCAGAACCGAAGGATGAAACTGAAGAAGCTGAACAGGGAGAGTCGCGTTCGAGAGCTCACGTCCAGCTACAGCTATACCTGAACCCTCCGAACTATCACGCGCACACAGCCATACAGACACACACGCATTCAGACATACACATACATACGGGCACAGACATACACATACACATACACACACACACACACACACACACACAGACATACACATGCAGCAGACACACAAATGCGCGCACGTGCACAAACACACACACACACAAACAAACATACACGTGCACACACACACATACATATACATACAAACATACACGCACACACACACACACACACACACACAAACATACACGTACACACACACACATACATATACATACAAACACACACACACACACACACACACACACGTGCACACAGACATACACATACAGCAGACACACAAATGCGCGCACGTGCACACACACACACACACACACACACAAAACATTCACGTGCACACACACACATACATATACATACAAACATACACACACACACACACAGACACACCCACACACACACACACACACATTATGCAAACACATTTGCGCACATCTTTTCTCTTTCTCCCGCTCTCTCTCTCTCTCTCTCTCTCTCGCTCACACACACACACACACACACAAACACTCTTTCCCACACGCTAACATACTTGCTCACGCACCGTTGGCTACTCTCCATCTCCCAGACACACACACACACACACACACACACACACAGAAGAATATTGGGGCAGTTTTAGCCGAAAGAAGCAACAACTGAAAGTCTATTTATTGTCCCTCATCATTAGACAAGAGCGATTCTACACGGAAGTGATCATTTCACGGCTGCACCGCTGTGTGCTCGCGCTGGAGCACCAGCCAAACTTAGACGGAAAAGTACACCACGCTCCAGTTTGTTTGTATCAAAATGAATTTTGTGCATTGTGCTGAAAAAAAAATGTTATTCTCCCATCGATATTATTTAACATTCTCTGTTTAATTTGATGACACTAGTTGACTGATAGGTTGTTCTCAATGCACTTTTCATGTGTTGTGTTGGTTATTGCGTGCAGTATCCGTTGCATGTGTGTTGATTCCCTATATGTGTAAACCAATTAGATTCCTATAAAGTGGCCCATTCCAAAACAATAAATAAACTGGGGACATTGAAGAGTCATTCCCTCACACTATCTCCTTACCCTTTTCATCATTTATGTGGTTCTGACAGTGAAAAGAAGGAAAGACAGAGAGAAATAGGGTGCTGCATGGAAAAGGGGTATTCTGGCAGTTTCAATGTAAGTGGGAGACCATAACGTTGATTTAAATATTATCCAGGTGACCACAGTAAGTCAAGGTCATAAAATTGTAATGTCAGGACGGTACTGGAAAAGCGCTGGGGGTGGATTTTATGATCTGCAAATATAATGTGCCGCAGCACTAAAGATGCATTTAAAGGTGCGCGGAGGAGGACTGATTCGCACAGCCGAGTCCGCACAGTGCTGGATTCACGACGGACTCCAAGTGCTCCCAGCTTTTATGGACGCCCCCACTTCTGCTTAGGATAGCCGAGTGTAAACACGCCGTGGAATGCAAATGGATGACTAAAATCAATCACGATACAAAAAAGAACGTGAAAAGGAGAACGGTGCACGACCGCTGGAACAACCCAAGGTAGGACAAGGCGTTGGAAATACTTGTTCCTGTATGCTATGAGAGCTTCTGCGTTTGGTTCTGTCGCTTGACAGCTTTTATTGAAATGACAGGAATGTATACACTATTTTACTTTTGTTGCTTAGCAAGTATTTTTTTTCCACGTGCTTTTGCAGTGTTCGGTTTTTGCTAAATGTAAACAGCAAAAATTGTGCCAGTTACTTAAATTGCCACTATCCTTGCTTTTCAGTTAATCATTATCATAGCGACTGTAGCCTCTACCGCTATTCAACATTGAACAAGAAAGGGAATATTTTTATACGGATTTGGTTGAGTCTAAATTGACATTGATGGTGTATACTACTTTCGCTTGATTGTTTTGGATGGAGGTCGCATTCCTCATTCGGAGAGATTGGAAGCTGAAGCGGAGTTCTTTTCGTAGATTCAGCTCCATTACGCTTGCATATAAAGTTACACTGGAATGGGGAAAACCACTCAAATTTTCACAGTAGATCACAGTTGTTTCTTTTTTCTGTAATGAAAGCTCCAACCTTTATTTGCGGGATGAATGTTTCTGTTGTGAGCGTCTTCTCTCGCGGCTAACCCGCCTCGCGCGGCTGATGCGTGGTTTAGGTAGTTTTATGTTGTTGGGATTGGCTTTCTGGCTCGGCAACAAGAAACTGCCTTGATTACGTCAGTTCGTCTTCATCAAGGGTGACAATTTCCGTTAGATTACCCGCCAAGTCTCGACGTCCTCGTAAATGGCAGTGTAAATGAACTGTGCTGTCCTATCCAGGAGGAGTGCTTTTCTCTTTGGAGCTCCTTTATGTGCTCGGCACTAAAACGTATTTTAACTCTCAGAGGGAAGGGGAGTTGTAAACACCATGGTGTAACCTTCGATCGCTTTGTCCTGCTGCGCTTGTTTTCGGGTGCAGGCCTTCAAATAAGGCCTTTGAGTGGGCACCGTGATTCCGTGTGTGCTGTGTGTTTATTTATGAGCGCATATTTAGCTCAAAAAAAAAAAATGCAGTTTTGAAGTTCAAACATATTGTCATAGAAAACTAACACGCCTGCAGGCGCGTGTACGCATTGGTCAAAGAATTGAACGTCCGCAAGTTCCAGTGAGGAATTTTGATAATCAGAGAATGCCAGCGAAACTGACTGAACTCATTCGATGAGACAAACTGAGTGGATGTGTTCCTATTGGTGCTGTTGGATGCATCTCTCTGCTTTGGGTTATTGGTCCCAGATTAATTGTAAATAATGCGGCCCCAACAAATATTTTCACCAAAACTGACGCATGTGTCTTGTATGTAATATGCACGGGCTTGATTAAATTTGGCATTGAAGTAGTAATGGTGATTATCACAAATACAACACAGATGATGGGAAAGAACCGCTAATCCCACGAACAATCCCAATTTCCTGAAAGAGTTATTCATTCCCCGGCAAACAATTGACATGCGCGGAATTATTCCCGGGAATTTAACATCCCCCAAACACCAAACTGCAACCGAATTAGCAAAAGCGCATGTTATGCGTATAGCCTGTAGGAAACTCATTTGTCTTCATATTGAAATATACGGTCATCATTACAACAGTAAACGTTTCCTGTAATTTCATCGGTGACCTTGAGAAAATCAGACTATATACTTTTATATCGCTTTTCCAGAGGCCCTGTATGTAATTACAAAAAAAAAAAAAAAAAAAAAAAGCAACAGCAATTTACTAAATACAAAAGGCCCGTATTGCAAAATTAAAGTTAATCAAATTGAAAGCATTTTGACGTTGACTGGTTGGTAATATTCCAGTTCGTATTAACTTGTGAGGAACTACCAGTTCTACTTGGATGACAGTAATTGTAAATTCACTAAAAATGCTTTTTGGCAATACTATAATAGAACATCTTCAATGGCTGTCGGGAAATGTAGGTGCTGTCTGCTCTGACTTAAGGCATAAACGAGGTATATTTAATATCTTACGTCCCCCTGTCTGGTGGCCAGTTAGCAAGAAATTATTTAAATTGTTATATTAATTAAGAGCCCTATAGCATTTTTACTTACCCAGTCTTTATTTAATAGTGAATGGGAATAAAACGTGCTTTCCCACGCAGAAATAAGCGCGCTCCCCATTAGCGACGTCACGCACATATACAGACATACTGTTTCACGATAAAATAGTTACAGGTTGAACAGTCATTTCTTTATTTTATTACTATTTTTATTTATATGTTTTCCCCCAGCTTACCCGACTTAACTTCTCATCTGAATTAAGTCTAAACTAAAAATAATCATACAGCGGAGGACTATTCAGCAGAAAGTTATTGCTTTCGACCACTTTTATAATCCATTTATTCATGTTGATTCCTTTTTTAAAGTGTGCCCACACGAAAAACAGCATAATACGGTAGGCCTACATTTGTAGGTGTAGTCCCAGTATTTTCATTGGGAATAATAAAATGTATTTTTTTTTTTCAATGTAATTGGATCTCGCATTGCAAATACGTTGACAGCACCAAGAATTCGGTTGTAATTTGATCTTTCATAAGGATATAAAGCAGGTTTACATGAATATCTAATATCTAATATAATATCGCCGATTATAAAAATGGCTACCAGTGTCTTAGAGAATAACTTTTTCACATAGCCTATCTCCTTGACGTTCTGTGGCCTATTGTTACAGTAGGCTTGGCGACTTACAAAGACGAGTGACAAGTATTAGGCTAAATATTTACGTTAAATTCACGACGATACAGTACACAAAGATGCCCATTAGTTGTCCGCAGCAATATTTAACAAACCTTGTTTGGTCTAGGTGATGTGAAAGCCTGGATGTCGAATTCTGACACGTCCAAGAATAGCACAGGCAAATCGATTCAGAAATAAACTGTAAATAGAGTCTTAGGTTTGATTAAGAAAACTTTTTCATGTATTACAAAAGAATCTTTGTTAGTATTGTATAAGACATACGTTAGACCACATTTAGAATATTGTGTTCAGGCGTGGTCTCCCTACCTTCAGAGGGACAAAAATGCACTTGAAAAGGTACAGAGAAGGGCCACCAAACTGGTACCAGAATTGGCCAATTTATCTTATGAAGAACGGTTAAAGGAACTCAATCTGACATCCCTGGAAGACAGGAGATTCGTGGTGATTTAATCGAAGAGTATAAGATTATTAATGGTTTTGAAAATGTCAGTTGTAACCAGTTTTTCCAGAACAGACGTTATTTAGGTCTTAGAGGTCATTCTAAAATGCTTGAAGTCCATAGATGTAGGTACAATCTTAGGAAATATTTTTTCTCAAACAGAGTAATATGTCTCTGGAATAGCTTACCGGAACATGTGGTGTCCTCACTCAGTGTAAAAGAGTTTAAAATCAACTATGACAATTATTACTATAGTGCGAATACTCAGCGACTCGATGTGTCATTGTAAGTTAGTATTAGTATCCATCAATATTGAAGTGTGGAATTTTAGACACATTTAGACACATCTTGATGTGTGCTTTTATTGTATAACTATACATTTTTATTCACACAATAAAATGAATTATTATGAACTATAATTATTTAAACAGTACATGGCTCACTGTCGACCACTTTCGCATTTTTCCGTTTTCTGTATTCCTTTTGACTCCATTACGCAAATATTTTTCATATTTAGCTTCGTATGTCAGTCACAGAGGAAAGAATTCTCCGCACAATTCACAAAGTCCGCTATTAAAACAGTTTCGACTCAAATTGAATGGCATATAGGCCTAAACGAGAAGTTATTTAGATGAGACACATAATTTACTATATATGAATGAAGGCCGGAAGAAATACAACTCCCCGAATGGTCCTCCTTATGTTATCAAACGTAAATGCCATTGAGAGATGTGAACGGAATAGTTTTGTAGGCTGTAACTTTTTCGTGTAAATGCAACGAACACAATTTGTATTTTATATAGGCCTAGGCTATGCAATTTGTCGGAAACTACAGTGGCAATACCGGATTATACATTTAACCTTAGAAAGAAAGCAATAAACGAAACGAAAGCACCGTTGTATTACTCTTTGCCAGGGGCAAGTTTCCCGAAATCACTGATGCAGTTGGAATCATTGACTGCGAATGGACGAACTATGTTGCTAACTACGCCGTTGAGAAACGCACCCCCGGCCGATATAGTCTGGTAAAACCATTCTGGGGTACGTTTCCCAAAAGCTTAGTTGCTAACCATGTTTGCAGCTTATTTAGTGGTTCAAACATAACTAGGCTATGTTAATGATAATATTGTCAGCAACCAAGCTTTTGGGAAACGTAACCCTGATCACCGGACCTCAAAATCGGTTTCACCCCATGGATCAGTCCTGAGTTCTAGCCGCCCACATTGATTTCCTGAAATTAAAAAGTGCCCGGTCCATTTGGGGACTGCGCCTTTGTTGATATAAGCAGGCCAATCATAGAAAGTATTGTAGTTGATGACGTAATACCGTCCGCCGCCGGAAAAACGTAGGTCAATGACGTTTCTCGAAGCAACTAGCGGTGACGATGACTTCAGCAGTCAACGCAGTCGTAAGTGCAGTTATTGCGGAAATGGACTCACATGCAACCATTAAACATGAACAAGAGTATGCACTAATAAAGTTTCAAGGCGGAAAAGCCTTATCGCCATACTCTTAACTGGATTTGTCCAAAGGTTTCTTTATCAGCTTGTTCTGTCGAGGTAATGACGGAGATGTTTTTGAAGCAAATCCGTTTTTCGGAGTTGTTTCGCCTCTCATTTCATTAATGGAGGACTAAGCTGGGGATCAGAACCACGCAGAACGGTGTTCATAATGATTTGGACATGCAAGGACGCGGCTAGCTGGTATTTGGCAGACCGGAGGCCAGGTTGCTGCATGAAAAGTGGTGAGATATGCTAGCAACGCCGGTATATCGCGAAAACCCCACCGGGAGCGTTGTTGTTGGTATTGAGCCCATTTCTGAATTAACCGCACTTATGGCTAAGCTTAATGTCACACGCGTTGCTTGAGGAGAAGCCATAATTGTTTTGCCAACGGCGGCCGGCATTTTACTACATGAACTACACCGCAGTCACTGATTGGCCAATTTACGTTATCAGCTGAGGCGCAGCCCCTGATTGGTTTAGGAACATTGTACTTTCAAAAAACCGATGTGGGCGGATAGAACTTCGGACTGATCCATGGCGCGAAACCGATCGTGAGGTCAATTGATGAGGATGGTCATACCAAGCTGAGGTCGACATAGACTATGTTAAGCAGTATAGAACGGAAAGTTATTCAGTCAATTTCCGGCTTAGGACACTCCTGTTACGATGACAAACCTTAAAGTCGGTACATCTCAAGGACGCATTAGCATTTCATTCAATATCACAGGGCCCCAATTAAAATGCAATGGAAATTCTGCATAACGCTATGTACAATACTTGTACTGCTCCGAACCCATAAAACCTACAGGCCCATACGTAAGTCCGTCAAATGCAGCTACTGTATTCAAATCTTTGGAACTTCGGGCCGAATTTAAGTTTCTGTGGACATCCAAAGGGTTTCAACGCTCCAGAAATGTTCTGTTGAATTACAAGGCAATGACCGCTGAATCATGTGCAAGATCTAGGTTTTTTTTTGTGGATGTAATGATGTGGCCGAAAAACATGGCGTCCCGGGGTTGAATATTTCTCTCAATATGAGAGTGACGTAGCTTCAGTGAAGCGCTGCAACCATAAAATGCATATATGTGAACTTGTCCTAGAATATTAGAATAAGTTTTTCTTTTTCTTAATGTTTGAACCTACTAACGGGAAAACATGAAAAAAAAAAACACTTTAAGGGCTTGAATATCAGCTTTGATGTTCTAAAATGCCTTCACCAAACCATAGAGAAGAGAGAGGAGAGCATGTTCTTGAGACCAAATCCGTGCACTTTCGTTCTATTGAAATGAATGTAGACTTCGCTTCAGAATGCGCAAACAACGCAGCAGGAATGTCAGCTCACTCAAGGTGCTCAACCGGGCTCATTTCAACTTCCCACATTATTAAATGCATAAATGCTGGTTAAAGTTTACTCGAAGGATGCACACAATGCTTCTTCGAAAGAGAAAGCAAAGCAATATTAGCCTGTTTACTTTCGGAAACTAACCTGAACATGGTGTTTACGTTGCATATACTGCAATCGTGGCCCAGTCTGGATACATCATGGAACTGAGTTGAATTGAATTTGTAGAGCTGCACTGATCCTATTATTCTACTTATTGATGTTCTTATTTTCATAACCAAAATAATTAGCATATGCATTAGTATTAGTCAATCCCACTAAAAATCACACGAAGAAACGATCACACACACACACACACACACACACACACACACACACCCTCTCTCTCTCTTTCTCTCCCCCTCTCTGTGAACATATTTAAGCTCAGATGTTTGAACAGGGAAATAGACGAGCAATAACAATAATAATAATAATAATAATAATAATAATAATAATAATAATAATAAAATGTACTTTTCGATATTAAGGTCATCACCGTCAAAGGAGCACTGTTACGTTCCGTGCATTGGCCCTTCTCGTTTTTCTAAAAGCAACAGATGGCATTTTATCTATACGTTTTCTTCAGTGTTTATGTATATTAAATAATATATATTATATTATAGTATATCATATTATTTTTTGTTTGTTTGTTTGTTTGTTTTTTCACTCAACGCAGTGCGTTGATTTTTTCGGTGAAAAATCGATGGGACGCCGGCCGAGAAAACCTAGCCATATTTCGTTGAAACCGAAGTTTTCAAGCCAAGTCGAACGTCACCAGGCTATATTCAGGCAATGCTGGGATTACCCAATTTCGTTTATCTTGACATGTTTCTCTTTCTAAATTTCCACGTTTCTAGATTGTGGCTTTCGCAAATTGGGTACAGGTCGTGGTGTATGTGGATTATATGTATGTAAAAAGTTGTTTCCACAGCCAGAATGCAAATATTTCCATCGACCAATATATATATATATATATATATATATATACACACACACACATTCTGGATATTTGGTCACGTTGCAGTTGATCAGGATTAGCTTGCTATATGGAAAAGAAATTTCAAATCTTACACTGCGTGGAGAAGGTTCGCACACTGCTTGAGGTATTTCAGACTTTCACAGAGTAATTTCTGGGTTCAAGTTAAAATACTTTATAATTCTACTCAATGCACACAATTTAAATAATCAATATTTTTTAAATTAGCAATGCAATGTAATTATGGTTTTAGAATGAAAGTTGTTAAAGACAGAATACTTGTTTCGATAGGTGGATTACTTTTTATTTAAGTACATATTTAAGTACATTCAGCATTCTTTTTAGTGAATGATAGGCCTGTACAGAAATGTTTGTGGAAAGCTAGTTTCATTACCACTGATTTTTTTTTCATCCGATTGGCGATTTGATTCATATTTTGAGCGAGGTTGTTGGAAGAACCCACATTTTTACATCTCGACAGCCAGCATTTCCGAATGAAAATGAGAAGGCATATTGTTCTCTCATAACCACCAAAAATAAATAAATAAATAAACGATATAACTGCTTCGGGCCTCGAAACATGTCCGCTTCAGTTTTTTCGAAACTGTACGGTGACTCTAATGATAAAACAGGTCTGTATGTGGAAGAGGATGGTGATCAACCCTCGTAGAAAGGAACCATTGTGTTGTGCGTTCTTAGTTAAGCCCAACTGACACTACATATCATGGGATTTTATTGAATAAAGGGGGTTTTAGCGCAAGGCTATAGCCTAGAACAGCAACGATAGGCCTATAGGCATTCTTCGGCTTGGACACTCCGCATCTAGATTATACTGCGCTGAGCTGATACATCACCAACTGACTACACCTAAGGAAAATGGCGCGCACATGTGCCCCAACCCTCAACTCATTCATCTTTATGAAGCGGTACAGTCTCTGCATGAGATTTTTCCAAAACTGTTCTCATGAACATTTTGCTGTTTAAGTTAATATATTCTCAGATGAGCCATTGTTCATTGGCATATCTTTGTGGTTTAGGTTATCCATACACAAATAACGGCATTTTCCGCACAATACACTGTGGTTTCTAATTTAACACCAGGTGTTCCAATTTCAGATTACGCCCCCCCGTCCCCCGGGTAAACTGAAGTTAACTTCAAATTACCCCCCAGTGCGTCGAAGTTGGGTTAGGGGTTAGGGTTAGGGTTTTAGGTTGAAGGAGATAGAGGGGGGTACTTTGAAACTAGGGGGGGTAATTTGAAGTTAACTTCAGATTATCGCGGGGGGGGGGGGGGTGTAATTTGAATGGGGGGGTAATCTGAAACTGTTACACCGGTATAGGCTTGAAACTGTCTTGGAATGCGTTTTAAGTGGTTGGAATCAGGGGGAATTACGTCCTACAAGAATAATTATAATCAATGTCCAAAAAAATTTGAATAGGTGCATTAAACCAGACTTACCGATATTTACAGCTTTCATGTCTTCTAACTGTGCGCATTAATTATCCACCAAAATATCATGGATGAACGCCAGCGCGCGAGGTCACTGTCATGACACTGCCACTGTCTGTGAAATTATCCACGAACCCGTAGCCTAGTTGCCACTGTTTAGTGAAGCCATTAATGGCAGAACTGTGTTGTGAACATCTGGCTGAAATGGGCTCTCATCTTTTCGGTGTATGCTTTCAGAAAGTACCCATCATGACTTTGGACGGCTTTCTTCAGCTCTACAATGCAGGATGCGTTTAGTCTTATCGACATGACGTGAGATTAAACGGAACAATCCTGCTATTCATTCGCAGTAAGAAATGTGACGGCGTTATGTTATCCATAGGTTCCGTCGAGTCCTAGAATACTACAGCAGTATCTTGATGCAGCACTTGAACCCGGACATATCGAGGAAAACCCATATGGCTAAATATTTCAGCATTTCTCCGACCAAGATTAATTACTGCAGTAATCACTGCGAGTCATTATTGTTATTGTTATTGTTGTTGTTGTTGTTGTTGTTGTGTAAGGACTAATTGTGAACGAATAGTGCCCAAAAAGAGTGTAGATACGCACGGCATGTCTAAACGTATTAACTGGCATTTTGGCTAAGTAAATTGACATCATTCCATTACACTGCGTTACATTGCTATAAAATACGGATGAAAATGTTACCATGTGGAGTTCGGTATTACACAATGCAAACGTTTCGAACATATACCATGGAAATTTCAAATGAAGCCTTAACCCAATGTAAACTTAGCAGGCCTACAAGAAAAAGCGGGCTTACTCGGGACTACATTTAATACTGCGCTCGCCCTCCCCAGAATATACGGTTGCCTCTACGTTCTGTGAACATAGGTCTACTTGTCGAACATAACACTGAAATTTTGATATAACCTATTTGCAAATTTAGTTTTCTCAAAGATCATAATAGAGTAATGAGATAAGATAAAATAGAAATAGTACTGATATTGTTATCAAAAAGCGTGGAGTCTGTCAAGATACGGGGATTTATATGATAAACACTGTTGACAGCGAAGGTGAAACAGGGTTAAAATGTACTTTCATTGGTTTATTCACAGTATCCCGACCAGTCAAATTTTACAACCAGAAATCTTTCTGTCGCACGTCAGGTTTCTAAATATCTCATCTTGGTTTATAACAACAATACAATAATTTCTACGTCTGCAGTCTGAGGTTTGACATTTTGCATTTACTTTCATTACAACGAGGGTATTTGCCGCCTTTCTGTGTGAGATATTCAGAGGATATTCTCTTCATAAACTGTCAAAATTTAAGGTTAAAATAATTATGCAAACCAGCACCCTATAGCATCAGGCTAGATCTATATATAACCTAGATCTTTTATCAATACAACAGTCCTATTCTTTTAAGATGTCCGAAGCGAGGACTTATGAATGAATACCTATAAAACATTTTCATTCATGCCTAACACCTCACAACAGTTATGCAACGCCAGCGTGCAAGGCACCTGAACTTCGATTCGTGGGAGTTTTACATTGTCCAATGAATATGCAAATTCAGTAAAGACGTGTTTTACTCCTTGTTTATCAAACCTTTGTTTACTTCGTGTCTGATCGTTACTGATTGGCTGTCCTTATTCCAGTCGGAACTTCAAAGACAAATTGAGGGATCTACATAGTTTGTAAGAGCACCGTTGCGCCGCATCAACCTTATTCTCTCTAAAATGCGAGTTACCTGTTAGCCGGTTTTGAGAAAGTCTTCAAACTCAGATTAAGCATGGGGTCTATGGCATGGGTCTGGAGTTCAGTTTTAAGTCTACAGCTCCAGTAAAATAATGTTGTTCATACACATATTCAATGTACGACTTCTGTGGAAAGTGGGCCGCCGAACATGAAAGAAATGTTAATTTGACATATGATTATTAAATCATCAGTAGATTCAATTACTTTTCTAGGAAATGAATCGTAGTTTTGAGTCAGGACGATGACTCCGGGTTAATTCCAAGATTTAGAAGCTCCACAAGAGCAAGCCTGCAGCTCTCAACGGGACAGAAGATTACTTCTCAACCTTTAAGCAGGCCAACAAAACTCAGCCAGATAAATTTATCCTTTATTTAATCGCCCGGTAACAGAAAATACATTCAGTCCGGGATGGAGTGCGCATTAGTCATTACATTAAGCGCAGCAGCAGAAAATGCATGCAAATGACTAGCATTAGCAACAACAAGTTACAACAGTAGAATAGGAGAGAAAATATCGTTCTCGAGGGGTGTAAAGCATCGCCTTCGTTTAATAAGCAGTAAGTGGTTTTACGTTTACAAGCGTTTAACACTTTATTGAACCATTTCCTTTTACAATTTCGCTGCCAAAGAGGAAGAAATAAAAAGCCAGTAACGTCTTCCGCCCCACGCCCTTTCTATGCAGCGGAGACCACCGGGTCGGCCAAGTTTACTGAACCTGCCCGTTCACCGAGTCCGCAGCAACTGCACGAGAGTGGACTCTTGGTCTCAGTTAACTGATTGTGTCGACTGTGGCTCTTAACAATGTTTTTTTTCTTCGTGTTTGTTTTATTAAATTAAACATTTGAAACTTGTAGCAACAAAAATAGGAATTGGTGGTGTCGGGACTCTCTGCGAGTGTTTTAATGCAAGTTTTGCCTCCAATACAAGAAATGTTAAAGTACAAATTGTGTGATAGGCAATGAACAAAGGAATGAACCTGTACATGGACAAGCCTGGCCTTGCTTGGCATCTACAACCTTGCTCTGAATGTTTAATTTTTTTAACTAATGTACGACATGGTTTCGACACCTGAGTGCTCATTTCGCCAGCTAATCAATATCTTTAAAAGGAAGAGTACTTACCACACTGGTAAACACTACAACTATGACTACCAGTAGTGCCATTTAAAAATAAATAAATAAATAAATAAATAAATAAGTGAGTAAATAAGTAAATAAATAAATAAATGATAGGCCGAGATTGGATAATCCATTCGGCTGTTGTTTTGAATCTATTAATTTCAAGTGTTACGCATGGAGAGTTCAGGGACAATAAAAATATCTTTGGAATTAATAGTACAACTTACGCATTCGCTACCAGTTGTTGAAATGATTAAAGCTAAATATATCTGTGCAGAAAAACTGGTTAGAGAAAATTCCCATTTCAAAAAAAAAAAAAAAAAAAAAAGACCGGAATTACCACAGACAGGAACAATAGTCTATTTCAGCATTCAATAAAGGCCTGCAGGCCTATCACTCATGCTTTAAAAGCCAATCAATTCATGTTTTTGAAAAACAAAACGAATCTTTAATCAGCACTGATGAATATCAGGAGCGGCTAAAACAGGCGACAGAGACTACATTAGTAGCCAACAAAATATTTCACAAATCTAAATAATACTAATGCTAAAGCTGCTTTCACACCGGACGCTAAACGAAGTTTTCGCGCGACAGATTTCATTCAAAGTCAATGCAAAGACGCGAATACGCGCGTGTTTCGCGCGTATTCGCGTCTTTGCATTTACTTTGAATGTAATCTGTCGTGCGAAAAATTCGTTTCGCGTCCAGTGTGAAAGCGGCTTAATACTGCAACTACAACTACAACCACAACTACTAGGCCTACTACGACTACGACTACTTCAACTGCTAATAATAATAATAATAATAATAATAATAATAACAACAGTAGAATAAGAAGAATAAGAAGAAGAGTAACGACAGTAGAGCAGATGTAGCAGAAGGCTGACTGGCAGCAGTCGTTGGCGATAAATGATAACTTCTTCAGAGCTATAGGATTTCAGAGTAGAAGGGGTGCGTTAAAGCGTTTGATGTGTCAACTCAATCACCTTTCGGCTAATACCACCATCACTATCGAATGTTACGTAGGCCCATTCCAATGAGCGACCCCTCTCGTGCTTCCGCAACGCACAAGGTAGATCTCGGCCTTTCGATTTAAGAAATTGACAGCATCATATTGGCCTGCAGTGGGAAGCATGTCATCAAGAAAGGGACTATTTCCCCCTTACGCCGCTAAAGTGACGTTTACAATTATATATAATCTGATTCATTTCGATATTTGAGAAGACAGGCTGGTTCCATTTTTCGCCGCCATACAATAATGAACATAGTCGTTCGATTTTTGAAGCAGACAAGCAGGAAAATGTCCGTGTAGGCCAGAAGCAACTGGATGAAATATGTGGAACTAAGTTTTCCCATTCACGCATTTCAAGCTTAATAGCCTATATGTGGCATCCGGGTTGCTTGTTATTATTATTTGTGAGCTAACAGCGTATTAAATAGGCCATATTATTTTTAATGCTGCAAGTATCAGGTTTAAATACATGTCTACGTTGTTAAACAAATTAAAATTAATTTAGACTTCAACAAAAACAGGCGGCAAGGAACCACAAGACAGAGATTATAATATTGAAGTAATAATAGATCGCTCAGACCGCTCCGAGTAAAGCAATTCTCATCACACAGGAAGCTAAGACAAAGTCACCAGCAAATATTTTCTAGTTGACATGACATCAATTTATGTATTTGGCTATAATACAGTGATTAAAACACCAATGAAATGACAAGATAGAAAACAAGACAACTCAGGACTGCATAAGGTCGTTCTATTTCCAATTTCAAAATGAGAAATTAAATGATCCATGACGTTCTTTGACATAAATTATGTCTAGAAATTGTTTCACTGATTCAAGACGTTACTTATTAAAAATTAATATGTTACAAAAATCTTTTCTGAATCTCCTGAAGTGAGGTTAGAATAAATACAAGGCCCATTGCATTGGTTTGCCTCCATACTCACGGGTCGGAAACAAACTTAGGCCAATTTCTTGGCTATTTCCAGTTCCTTCGCTGTCAATTTAGGCTGCTTGTCTTTTGAGCAGGGTATTTGGACATGCATCGTGTTGGTTTTACGTGGTCGTAGTAAGAACTCTACTGCAGTTTTATGAACGACACGTTTATGAACAATCAAATGGTCCTCGTAAAAATTTATTGAAGGACATAAAAACATGCACGGCCACTTGCTGAATATAGCCGCTGTAGTGGGCAAGTTTTCAAGCGTCTTACGATTCCCACCCCTCCACTTTTAAAAGTCCATTTTAACGACTGAAATTCCACTTATATTTATTTGCATAGCCTACGAGTCTAGGGGGTTTTTTTCGACGCGAGGAAAATGTCACTACATCCACGAGTAAGCAATTAGAACTGTTAATCTGGACATATTTAGGAAAATAATCCGCGCTCAGCACATTGTTAAAACTGAAAAAGAAAAACAGATTTTTTTTTTTTCAGTGCAAATTTAATAATATTGTCATAAGATTCCAAAATATAGCATTAGCCAGACAGAGCAAACTCACTTCGGTCAGACAGAGATTAATTACATCAACAAATAGTACCTTACACAGGGGCTGATAACGCTCCTCACTCTGCGAAAGAGAAGGACAAAGAATGTTTAATATTTTGAAGAATATAACGGTAGAAAAACATGATTTCCGATAATATGCAACCAGCATAGTCATATTTAGGAAAAACACGTTGA